>OX439390.1:5882826-6482826 GCA_949319315.1 Zelleria hepariella | reverse complement strand
GGGCGGGTTGAAGGTTTTGAAGATACAATTACTTTACTTACTTACTGTGATGTAGCAATGACTTTGAATTACTTTGCAGTTATTTTATTTACCTATATCAAAGATCACTGTATCGCGCGCTATCATGGTCTAATTAATTTATTTATTTTTCCTCTGCGTATGGTCAATCCCAAATCCCCATCTGCACATCAACTCGGCGTTCCTATCGCTCGCTGTAAAAATTGCTATAGTCTATCAAATATCTAAGAAACTTTTTTCATTTCAGGTCTTCGACAAATCAACATGGACTGTTGAGTATATTTAGAGAGCAAGCCAGTATGTCACCCCAGAAGCAAAAATCAACATGGATCAAGATACAATAATCAGACGGCTGTTGGCATTCCATGCGCCCCAAGTGGCCCCAACCATACCTAACTATTCTTATTAAAGTGAAACTTATTTGCATTTGCAATGATTTTTTGCTAGAAAATAGAACCGTGTCGTCGTTTTTCTGGAATATGGTACTTTTATAGCTATAAATAAAACCTTAATTTTTCCACAACTTTTAATGGTAGGAGGCCGTAGCTGATATTAAAGCTCCAACTATGTATTTGTAAGTTTTGTAACCTAAAATGTATTTTGTGGAGTCACTTGGTCTGCTTTTATCTGTGTCATATTATATTTTTTATTGGAATAAACAAATTTCGATAACTTCATTGCCTTTTCATTAATACTTCTAATTAATATGAGAGCTACAATAGAAGTATCGACAAAATCATCCCTAGCATATCGATATCGATGAACTGACTGTCGACAACACTAAAGGTATCTATTTCTTGTCACTTTGACAGCTCCACTATGGCCGGAGCGTTTGTAGGGTTTGAAACGCATCTGTTCTTTTTTAATTTGTGCGTGACACGTGCTTACTTCACTCGTTTTCGTCATTTCGTTTCGTGATTTCGTCCCACTTCCGCGTAAACGCTGTAAGTAGTCGGTCAGAATATCGATTATTTCCGTGGTCCAGTACTCCAGTGATTCCTAGCGAAGTGTTAATTATTCCAGACTTCCAGAGTGGTCAAAGATCCCTTTTTAATGGAGGAAGTCATAGAACTACTAAAAACATGGGAGTTACACGACCTCATACCAATTTTCACTGGTAAGTTTGTTCCTTTTCACACGTCGCAGAGAGAATATAATGCGGCTAAAAACATGGGAGTTACACGACCTCATACCAATTTTCACTGGTAAGTTTGTTCCTTTTCACACGTCGCAGAGAGAATATAATGCGGCGAAGTGTATGGCCATGTACGTTAGCTTTCATACGTATAATCCGCGCGGAATGAGAATGGGATGCGACTTTTTGGAACTGAGACGCGCGCAGTAAGCAAACTCGCGTCGGTGCAACCTTGTCAAAGTAAAATACAGTATGTTTTCGATTGACTTTGACAAGGTTCCATCCCATTCTCATCCCGCTCGCATTATACCGGCGTAATTTACCGTTTACCGGGCATGGCCCTACACTTCGCCGCCGGAAAAGGCACTTCGAAATCATCAAACTACCATGCCACGTGTGTTTTTATTGGCGAGTAATGGCGTACACACTTAATAGGTACCTATTGTGAAACGCGCACTGCACTGTATTGTCAAAACCGGGTCAGAAAGTAGCCATTTCTGTGTCCGAGTCTTCGATCAAGATGGTCCGAGTGCCGTAGCCACACCGTATAGGTACCAAGACAGCACGTCAGTCTTGTTGCAAAGTCACCCGTAACATACCTAACCAAGTAGAGCGCTGGCGTATAAAGGACGACGTGCTGTCTTGTGTTTTGTGTCTTGTATAAGAATCGCGTAAACTCAAATTTTTAATTCGAGTCCATGGAATGACAGTTGCTAGTATGCCACTGACAGATAAAGCCTTTGCAGCAACTGTCATTCCGTGGACTCGATTTAAAAATTAGAGTTTAGGTACCTTCCTATTACAAATATTATGTATCCTTACCTAATTTCTCACTATTTTTCAGAACAACAAATAACGATCCACGCGCTGTCAGCCCTGACGAATGACACCATCAAAGAGTTAATACCCAAAACCGGGCCCAGGGTTCTCTTTTTAAGGTGCTGGAGGTCATGGAAAGGAGAGTTCGACTCTACTGTTACAAGTTTGGACATCTCTGTGAGTATTTACTTACCCAAATTATAAGAGAAGGTAGGTCTAGTAGGTAGGTCTATGTAATTAGTAATAGCTTCTTGATTAAAATCAGGTGCAGCCATCGCCAGGGTTCATGGCATCTGAGCCAGCTGTTTCCTCTCGCCCGTGTTTATGCACCTCTCTTATACCCATGCGCCGCTACCTCCTCCAGGCCTTAGGGCGGCATTCAGATGCCCAGAAACCTGGCACGGGCTGTACGTACCTACCTTATCACCTAACTTGACATACCTAGGTACGGTGGGCCCACAGTCCAGGATACCCCATTGTAGCTCTTACCGCGCCCGGCATTAAGGGCGCCAATCGAACAAAAAGGGCATCTTTGCCTGTGGCCCACTGTACCTACCTATCTCCTAACCTACTTATTTGTTTTGCTAGATAAATTTGCAATTAGTTGCTGTGATGATTATTCTCAGTGAATGCACTCGCAACGATTGGTTGATGTATGTGATGTGACCGAAAGTAAGCCGAGAAGGGTCAAGCGGTACCCCTCTTGCTCAGACTTCTATTGCTCGCCATAGTTAGTTTGTTCGGCCTATGTCCTTATGAGAGTACCAATACCAATTTATTAAAGAAATAATAATTGTGTACTGTAACTTCCTATTATTTTTAATATTAATTACAGAATTTGGACTTTGCACTATTGGAAGATGGTGCTAGTGTTGATGTTCAACTGCCTGTGCTTAGTCCTAGCCTACCTTATAAAGAAATAGAAAATATTTCTCCAGAAAACTACAATGGCACTGTAGATTCAGTTCAATGCCCAGTATGTACCTACTAACATTATTTTTAGCACAAGCATTTATTTGTTTATCCTTGGTTTTAACTAACATAGGTAAAAGGTGTCACTAAGGTCCTAACTTTTTTTTACAGGGTTATGGCACCCATTCAACCAAAATATTGTTTTAGCTCTATGACGTTCCGTTGATTTTTAATTAATTAAAATGAAAGCGCTGTGACGGGAGAAATGTATTGATAAAATATTATTTTCACAAATTTTCACTGTTTCAACAGCTTATTCAAATACACCTAACACTATTTTTAGATTTCGGCTAGATCCAAAAACAAGTTTTGTTTTTTTTTTTTTCAATATTGATGTTATTTAAATAAATAGTACATTACTGCCGCGATCTGTAATAGGTGCGTTTCTGGCGCGCTTTTGATTGCCGACAGAGCGCAGAGCGTAGCGCAGCTCAAAGCCATCACAGCGTGGCCAGCAACTCATTGCAGACCAAGGCATGTATAGTGCTTTACTCAAACAAAGCGAGTAATTGATATACACCTAGGTCCTAAGCTCTAGGTCCTAGGTCTTAGGTCCTAGGTCCTAGGTGCTAGGGCCTAGGTGCTAGGGCCTAGGTGCCAGGTGCTAGGTCCTAGGTCCTAGGTGCTAGGTGCCAGGTTCTAGGGCCTAGGTCCTAGGTGCTAGGGCCTAGTTGCCAGGTTCTAGGTACCAGGTCCTAGGTGCTAGGTCCTAGGTCCTAGGTCCTGGGTGCTAGGTGCTAGGTGCCAGGTCCTAAGTGCTAAGTGCTAGGTCCTAGGTCCTAGATGCTAGGTGCTGGCTCCTAGGTCCTTGGTCCTAGGTGCAAGGGCCTAGGGCCTAGGTGTCAGGTCCTAGGGCCTAGGTCCTGGGTCCTAGGTGCTAGGTCCTAGATGCTAGGTGCTGGCTCCTAGGTCCTAGGTCCTAGGTGCTGGGTCCTGGGTCATAGGTCCTAGGTGCTAGGTTATAGATCCTAGGTGCTAGGTACTAGGTCCTAGGTACTAGGTCCTAGGTCCTAGATCCTATGCCCTAGGTCCTAAGATTGAGGCTGAGGTATTAAGTCGCAAGTCGCAAGTCGCAAGATGCAAGACGCAAGACGCAAGTCGCAAGACGCATACTTTTTGCACCGGACTATTTTTTTAAACAAAACTCGACATTAATGGATTTTTATACACTTTTTCTGGCTGCAAAACACGACATTAATGAAATTCCATACAACTTTTCTGGCGCCTAAGCATAGTAGCCCGCAAGTCCGTCTTTGCTCAAAGAAGGTTGTCGAATTAATGACCACATTACGAGCTTTTTTGAGTAAAGTTCTTTTTTCAACTTTTTTTTTACAGAATTGTCATCATATTGACCAGCAGGTCAACACCCTGTAAAAAGATTTAGGACCTTTTGTAACACGTCTTGAATAACGCCCTGTTTTTGGTAGAGTTATCAAAAGTCAATCTCATTTTTCCTAAGTAGAGCGATCCAAAGTCAAACTAATTTTAACTTCAGACGATTCTTTTATTAATCTTTGTCGATTATCTTAGTTAAGGTGTCAAGGTACACACGCTAGCACGTCCGACTACACTTTTGTTGCAAAGTCGCCCGTAAATTAACTATTGGCGCCGCCGTGCTCCATAAACGCTCCTCCAATGTTAGATCGGTGCTTGCTTAGCAAACGCACCGACGCGGGGCGTGCGGGGTAAGGAAGGATTTTGACATCTGTCACTCACTTTCTATTCCAGCACGAAAGCTAATTATTAAAGGGTTGTAATTAAACAGACTTCTTTTTAATAGCATTATACGCCTCTAAATATCTGCATTTGCCTTCTAAATTGCTAAGTCAGCCACAATCAACGCGCATCTAAATAATACTATTTTAGCCACTAGATAACTTGTATGTAAGACACTCTAAATACAACTCAGCATCGTGGTTATTTTTTGGCATCTAAATTTGTTCCAGCAGTAGACTTCTAAAATATTAATAGGTATATGACACCAAAACAATTTTTCAATTAGCTTCTAATTTTATAACTCTACGTTTAAAATTTATCTCGACCTACATTAATTGATCTTAAAAAATTACCAATAATTGACATAAAATAGTGAATTATGGGCACTAAAATACCCTGGAACTATTGAAGGGAAACAAAATAAAATACTTTTTTTTTTATCAATTCGTGTACTTTGAAATACCTTAATTTTACGTAGTCGTAATTAACTTAATTAATTATAGGAGCATTTTTCTGGAAGTAGATTGAGTAAAAAAAAACGCAACTGATACGTAGTCACAAATACACGTGACTACTCGTCAGTACGTGAATCGAATGGCGCTCTCTGATTGGTGCAAATGGCTGGTCGCTGTCAAGTCCCAAATCGTATAGTGGCATTTTTCACAATAAAAGAATATGATGTATTAATTTACATGCTAATTTATGTTATAATAATATATGAGGTTGTCTATTGAAGCTTGAATTATATTTTTTTGAGGAGCTTATTTTGAAGCTGTAAAACGTATAATGGTGATGAGTTGTAAAATCCGTGGCTGAGTTAGTAAATCAGGTTGCAATAGATAAATCAGTGGACAAGTTAAAATAATTTGTTGGACTTTACTTGACGCTTTCTTTGGATTATTTAGTTGGCGATGTAAAAAAGATGAATTAGTTTATTAGAAGCTATCTTAGTTTCCCGTGGCTTACTTATAAAATGAGAAGTTAGATCACGTCGCCAAAAAAAAACTTTGTGGCTTGACTTATAATTTCCCATTATTAAATTATTAATGAATTAAAATTATACTGATTCTAAATCCCGGGCCGCTCAACCCACGATCCTGAACGAAAATCTGGATGCTCAAAACCCCAAGTAAGCAAGTCTCCACCAAAAGTGCTACCGTGTAAAGGACGACGTGCTGTCTTGTGTACCAACTAGTTTGGTCTTATTTCTTTAGGTATGTTTATAAGTCTTTATATTTTAGATCTTGGAAGAATTACTGAACAATTCTCTGGACACAAGTACCCTCCTCGCCTATAAAGGGGGGGCTTTATTAGGGGATACTGGACGCAATTTGCTGGCATCTGTAATTGCTAAAGAAATTTTGAGAGAACATAAGGAGACCACCATTACTGGAGCTACATATTATAAGTGGGCCAATTATATAAAACAGCTATATCCAGGCGAACGGACAACAACCTATTATATCCCTGCCTGCACAACAGCCAATGGAATTGTGAGACAAGCTCGGGGAAAAATTGTGCACCAGGTACACTAGCTATTTCTTAGAATTAAAAGTTATCTACCTATTAGATCTACTTAATTGAAACTAATTTACGGCAAAATGTGATGCTATGTTAATTTTAATTTCAGGTGTTAAATAAACGCAGGAGACTTCAAAAATTGGGAGCACTCCCTATAAGGAAAAGAAGCAGGGATTCAAGCCCTGGATCTTCAGCCCCATCACCAAGACCTCTTCCAGAATGTTTCACAGGTCAGATTGAGGATAACAGTAACTCTAAAGAGGATCTACAATGGCTACAGACTTCGTCCGACCCATGGTTCATAGTGGAGCAAAAATGGCGCAGTACTTGCCCATTACGTATGAAACTGGTCCACGATAACAAAGATCCTGTAGAGGCATACTTTGTCAAGTACCCTGCTCTACAAAAGCCATTGGGGTATAAGTTGGTGAGTATTATATATATTATCCGATTCTATTATTATTATTTAGGTATATCTTTAAGATTCACACGGGTCTATGGGGACCGGGTCCTTTAAGGCTTGCGTGAGGCCACAGCCAACAGCACAGAGGCCTGTTTCATACCAATTACTCTAGATGTGATGGGTGTATCTCTCGGATCTTATCTCTGTATAAATACAAGAATCTAACCAGAGACAGTCCCCTTTAGATACAAGGACTATTGCAGAATAACATGAGGAAAAGAAAAAACTTGGCTACGTCGTTGCCGGGTTATGGATTGAGACTATTGATGTCTGCTATGGAAAATGTCTCAAGGGGTTCATCATCATTGGCAGATTATTATTATTGTATTATTCGATAGAACTGATATTGTTTTTTTTTTTCTAGCTGCATGCTGATTTTGATATTGCCCATGAAGAACACAAAGACAATTTATTCATGCAATATCCTCTGACAAAACCAACTCTGCTTAAACGACTAAAAGAAAAAAAAGTGGCAACTGATGAGTTTGCGAAAGATCTCGTCAGGCTCGCCGATTGTGAGTAACTTTGTTATTATTTAATATTAGTCTTTCAGTTATTAGGTAATGAAAGCGTAGTTACTTCTAAGTCGGTACTTAGCGGAACCCCACTAAGTACACAGGTTGTCCCAAATACAGTGTCAGCTATCCAGATTTTCTCGCTTTACATCTTTATTTGGGACACCCTGTATAATATAATATAATAATATAATAAGGTATCTATCACACTCAGACACTGTTATTTTCTAAAAATTGCTTCCCATAGGATTCTTGAATAAGTATGTCTACCTACTCTACAACCATTACATAGTAGGTATAATGAGGTGTTACATAAGCCATTAAACCAATTTATTAAGATTCAATAGTAGAGTGATCGAAAAATAAAGTTACACCTTCCACAAAACATGATAATGAATTGATGCAAAACCTGTAAAATGTAAGATGCAGAATTTTTATTGACCTACACGAGTATGTACATTCATTTGACAAATTTTTTTTTTCAGCATCCAGTGAAGAAACCACAAATATTGTGGGTTTTCTCGCCATACCATACCTGCTTAATCCATCAACCTGTCGCCAAGGAAAATTCAGAAAAAGCCTGGAGAACTGGAAGCCCAGCAAAATTGAAGCCCGTGATGGTTTTATAAAACACCTGAAAACGGACGCAGAAATCGCACAATACGTAGAACAGCGTTTATCAAACCTCGAAAAGAAAAAAGCTCCATCTCAGCCATACATAATAATAGTCGGTGAGTCATTGGAGCACGTCAAATCCTATTTTGTGGTTGCTAACAGGCTGGTATTATATGAACGGTTGTCAATCGCGGAAGCTGTTGAGACATGCTATAAAATTGTATGGGCTCTTAATGTTGAATACGGCCTAGACGCATACCCTATATGGTATTTCATTCAAAAAGCTCTATTCAAAATGACATCAAAATACGACAAAGGTTCTACCGCTGCCGAGTCTCTGCTCACTGATTGTGGTATATTGTAATATTGTTACAATACACAATAATAATTTAACACGGCAAGGTATCGTCAGTTACAGTAACAGTACAGTAATATTATTTGAAAGCTTAATAATGTACCTTTGTCGTATTTTTAAGACACAATGTTAACTTGTTTTGTATGCCATAAGCAACTCTCTGATATTAAACTTCTTAGGTTACATTTTCGGTTGTTACATGACTCAAAAGACTTAAGTGCTTATAAGTGTGCACAAGATAATTGTAATCGTGAATTCCAGTTATTTAGTTCATTTCGTAGACATATTTTGCGAGAGCATTCTATTACAAACCTGAGCGAAGTAGCTAGTTCGGAAACGCCCAATGAACCAGAAGAACTAAGTGATTCATATATCCCACCAATCCCATCACCACCAGCAAGTCATGGTAATATTATCAATCAAGCTTTACAGTTGCAAACTTCAAAAAATGTGGAAAAAGACCTTTCGATTTTTATAGCTAGTTTATATGCTAATCAATCATTGCCACGAAATATTGTTCAAACCATTTTTAGCGGATTTCACAATTTCATTACAGAAAGTTTACTTTCAGCTATCAAAGAGCGCCTTGAAAGGTTGTCTTCTGAAAATGTTATTCCTCACGGTACTGTTTCTCACATTTTAAATTCAATTGAACCATTGATGACAACATTGTGGAGTAAATTTGACACTGAGCACAAGCGAATTAAATATTTCCTTGAAAATGAAACTTACATAGAACCACAATCTGTTGTTATCGGTCAGAGATTGGATAAAGTAAAGAGAATGGGCATAAACCGACTCGTGCCCATCACTTGTGAACAACATTTCATACCGCTTCGAAAAGTATTGATGTCGTTTTTTTCTATGGAAAATGTCCTTTTTGAAACTTTACATTATATGAATCGTCTAACTCAAAATGTTGGTGGTGATGCTGCGGTGGAAAATTTTATACAAGGCTCATTTTGGCGGAATAGAATGACACAAAATCGAGGCAAAATTGTTATTCCAATATTTATATTCTTTGACGATTACGAAACTGGCAATGCTCTAGGTTCTAGATCAGGGCATCACAAATTGGGAGCAGTTTATGCTTCTATTCCTTGTCTACCACCTTGCAGAACATCAGCGCTGAAAAACATTTTCTTAGTTCTTCTTTTTCATTCCTCTGACAGAACTAAATTTGGAAACACAATAATCTTTCGCTGTGTGATCGATGAATTGAACTATCTCAGTGAGCATGGTTTAAAATTTAATCTACCTAATTTCAGCGGAACTGTTCATTTTGAATTAGGCCTTATTTTAGGTGACAATCTAGGTATTCATGCGATTACAGGTTTCATAGAGAGTTTTTCGGCAAATTTTCCTTGCAGAACATGCAAAGTTAGGAAAGAAGTTTTAAAAACGCAATGTACTGAAAACAGAGACTTATTGCGCAGTATTGATGATTATAGATCAGATCTATTGCTAAACAATCCTTCTATAACCGGTATAAAAGAAAAATGTGTTTGGCTAGATGTAAAAAATTTTGATTTATTCAACCAAATCGGCGTCGATTGTATGCATGATTTATTAGAAGGTGTTGCCAAATACGTTATGCAATTTGTTCTGCTTCAATATCTTAGACGCTTCAAATTGTTTACCCTCAGTGTTCTCAATGAAAGAATCCATGCTTTTGCTTACGGTCCTGACTGTAGAAATCAACCATGTACTTTAGCTATGGAACATTTAGCTCATGGAAACGTGCGTATGACTGCATCAGAGATGCTCACATTTGTAAGGTATTTTGGTTTATTAGTAGGAGAATTTATACCTCGAGATGACTTAACATGGAATTTGTATAAAAAACTAAGAGAGGTTTTGGAAATTATCTTAACTACGGCCTTTGCAAAAGGAACTGAGGAATCGTTACAGGCAGCAGTTGCCGAGCTTAATTCGAAGTATATGTTACTTAGCAAGGAAGCATTAAAACCAAAGTTCCATCACATGGTTCATTATCCCTCTGCTCTTGAAAAATATGGACCTTTAATTTTTTTGTGGAGTATGCGCTTTGAAGCCAAACATAGAACTTCAAAATTGGCTGCAAACGCTACATGTAATAGAAAAAATATAACACTGACTTTAAGTAAGAAACATCAGCTTCATTTAAATGAAATGTTTCTGAAAGGAAAATTAGAAGAACCACTTAGTACAGGACCCAAAGTAAAGGGATCGGCAGATGATGCTAGTGTTAAACTATTCCTTTGTTCCACTTTGCAATTATGTCCAAATGAGTTGCTAGTTAAAGTCAGCTGGGCTACTGTTTGTTCAACTCGGTATCTAAATGGTACTATTTTAGTTTATGAAACAAATCCTGATCATTATCTGCCCAGATTTTTTAAAGTAGAACATCTATATTTGTATGGTACAGATAAAATTATTTTAAAGGGAATTGCTCTGCAAACAGTGGATTTCGATAGCCATTTCTGTTCCTATGAAGTCCACGAACCAAACCCAGTGGAAAATGTTGCTAAGTTCCTCAATTCGTTAGAGGCACCTATACCATGCAACATTAATATTTTAAGCAATGGAAATAAATATGTAACTATGCGTTGTAGCTTGTAAGTTACGTTGACATTAATTATTATTATCTTAATAAAAAAATATTGTATGTACGTAATGTAAATGTTTATTTTTTTTACCTGAAACAACTATTAAATTAGATATAAAATTACTTTTGATTCAACTCTTTCTTTTGTCAAGTTATGTATGTAGCGTAACGTGTTGTTTGGTTATACAGGGTATAACACAAAGGTTTAGTCATATTTTAGGGGATTGTATCTATAAATCTGTACAACTATCAATATGAAACCTAATTCATGGCAAAAGTTGTTGAGAACGGTGCCCATAACATCACACAAAAATATGACTTCATCTTTCTGTTATACCCTGTTCTCCAAACAAGAATTAGGCTACATATTTAACTTGACAGCTATAAGATTTGAATCAATAGTAATGTTATATCTAACATAATTATCGTTTCTGGTGATAAAATTAAACATGGTACAGATAATGTTGGATTGTTCCACTTAATGCACCTGGGGTAAATCATCTGGGTGCAGCGAGCGGAAGTTTGCTTAAAAGTAGACTTAATTCACCTCGGGCTAATAAAGAATCTAGGTGAATAAAGTCGACTCAATTTTGGTAATATTTTTGGTATATTTTATTCACTTAGAAATAAATCATCATATTAAATTATGAGTACAGCTTACAAAATTAAATAAAACAAAACATATTATGAGGTACTTAATACATTTATATTTATATAAATTGATTAAAAAAGAAAGTACCTTTATGATAGGTAAAAATAAACGGATATTTTTTATTATTATTTTTTATCTTCTTTTAATTCTTTTATTTAAATCTTTTTATTATAATTTTTTTTATTGTATTTTTTTTAAATAAAAGTATTTAAAAAATAATAATAAAAAGAAAATTAAAAAAAACTGAAAAAACATAAAAAAATAATTTAAAAAATAATAAAAAAAAATCTGTTTATTTTTACCTACCGTGTACTTTTTTTTACGCAATTTATATTAATATAAATGTATTAAGTACCTTATATGTTTTGTTTTTTTTTAAGCTGTATTCATAATTTAATATGATGATTTATTTTTAGGTGAATAAAGTACCATACCAAAAATATTAACAAAATTGAGTCGACTTTATTCACCTAGGTTCTTTAGCCCGAGGCGAATTAAGTCTACTTTTTAGTAGACTTAAGACGGAATGCGGGTAGCCGGCTGCTCCATACAAAAAATACAAAAAGGGAGACCTGTTTCCTCCCTGGATAATTATTTAAAAAAATATATGTTTATGCCATTCAATTTATATGTACCTCTGCCATGTCCCTATATTTTTCTTTTTTTATTATTTAAATAATTTTAATAATAATTTAAATAATTAAAATAATAAAAAAATAAAACGTAGGGATATGGCAGAGGTAAATAAAGATTGAATGGCACAAACATATTTTTTCTAAATAATTATCCAGGAAGGAAACAGGTCTCCCCTTTTGTATGGAGTTGAGGTTACCCGCGTTCCCTCTTAATGCACCCAGGTGATTTACCCCAGGTGCATTAAGTGGAACAATCCATAATAATGTAATGTTATTGTAATAGGAATAGCTTACTCAATTCGTTAAAGTTTTAAAAGTAGCTTGTAAGTAGTAGTTGGCATTAGTTATCGTAATAAAAAAATAATGTATGTATAGTAAATGTTTAATTTTATCATCTTAAACCACCATTAAATTAGATATAACATTACTTTTGATTCAACTCTTACATTTGTCAAGTTAAATGTGTAGCGTAACTTCTTGTTTGGATGTACAAGGTAACATAAAGGTGTAGTCATACTGTAGGGGGTTGTATGGATAATTCTAAACAACTTTCAGTAGGTATGCAACCGGTTTGCTTAAAGCCACTCTGTTTCGCACTTTTCTATACATTTTGGGCCGGGTGATTAGCTGATTTGTATGGAATAGTGAAAAATAAAGTAGCTCTGATTCAATTGGTTTCATGGTAAATGTTGTTCAGAAATATGTCCATAACAATCCCCTTAATATGGCTACAGTTTTCTGTTACACCTGTATAGCCAAACAAGAAGGTTGGGTTCTTTATGGCTGAAAGATAGCAGCGTGGCCGGAAATTCAAAATTTTCACAGTTTTTTACATTTTATAGCTAAACTGAGCTATTTTTGTTCAGCGATTTTTCGTTCGCAGCAATAACATAGTATTCTTTTCATTATTGTAAACAACAGAACAACAATAATTCAGCCGATTATGTGTTCTGGTCTACGACAAGTTTTTTGGGCAGTGCCACTACTTCGTAGACCAGAACACATAATCGGCTGAATTATTGTTGTTCTGTCGTTTACAATAATAAAAAGAATACTGTTTTGTTGCCGCGAACGAAAAATCGCTGAACAAAAATAGCTCAGTTTAGCTACAAAATGTAAAAAACTGTGACAATTTTGAATTTCCCGCCACGTTGCTATCATCCACCCTTAACTTGACAATGGTATGAGTTAAATCAAACAAGCAAGTTAGTCATCATAACACATTCACTTATTAAATTCAATTAACATCTTTGTAGAAACAATCGAGAACATTTTTTACTACAGTTACTTTGCAAAGTGAGCTGGACAAACATCTTAGTTGATTCAAACGAGCCAGTTAGTCATAATAACACTTTCACAGATTCTATTTAATTAACGTCTTTTTAGAAACAATCTAGAAAATTGGTTATTATAGTTACATTTCAAAGTTAGCTTGACAAACATCTTAGTTTAATCAAACAAGCCAGCTAGTCATAATAACACCTTCACATATTAAATTCAATTAACATCGTTGTAGAAACAATCGAGAAAATTAGTTATTACAGCTACTTTACAAAGTGAGCTTGATAAACATCTTAGTTGAATCAAACAAGCCAGTTAATCATCTTAGCACCTTCACTGATTAAAATCAATTAACATCTTTGTAGAAATAATCGAGAGAATTTGATATTACAATTAATTCTCAAAGTTAGCTTGACAAACATCTTAGATGAATCAACCAAGACAGTTAGTCATCATACCACTTTCACAGAATATATTCAACTAACGTCTTTGTAGAAACAATCGAGACAATTTGTTGTTACAGTCACATTACAAAGTTAGCTTGACAAACGTCTTAGTTGAATCAAACAAGCCAGTTAGTCATCATAACACCTTCACATATTAAATACAATTAACATCGTTGTAGAAACAATCGAGAAAATTTGATATTACAGTTACTTTCCAAAGTTAGCTTGACAAACATCTTAGTTGAATCAAACAAGCTAGCTAGTCATGATAGTACCTGAACAGATTATTTAATCAAGATATTTGTGGAACCAAACGAAAAAATTGATTACCACAGCCACATTACAAACTTCACTTGACCAAGTTCTTACTTGAATTAGACAGCAATATTTATTGCAGGTAACAGTTATAATTAATTGTTTTGACCTCTTTCACCTTCGTTGTGGTGGCAAAGCTCTTGTCAGGCTCGTATGGAGTCAAGATACTTGATCACACTGATCAAAATATTGCTTCCAACATTCAAATATTTTTTTCAGTGTAGGTATATAGGGTTACCATTTTGACAAACGAATATTTCTCTGGGCGAATTTTCCATTTCATTGTGTTGCTCTACCATGCACAAAGACGGCGGTCTACCACATGCGGACATCACGCTTTTATATATAAGTATACCTAATAATAGTTTTATAGTAATGAAGAATACCATCAACTTTTGATTTTTACCTTACCATACACTCTATTAAAAATGGAAACATTGGGTGAAAAAATTCCATTTTGCGCGACGGGCACGCGGTCGTCAGCTGCTGTGACGTCACAACTCCACACGCACCCGACACATACACCGTAACACTCATTCAAAGGGCTGTATCTTTGGAACCGTACTAGGTAGCCAGTTGAAATTTTCAGAGATTATGTTTTATTATGGTTGATTACCAAAGACATAATAAAAATTAAAACATATTAAAAAATAAGAGGGGTCCCCATACAAAAAACGTTGTTTTATACTTTTTGCTCTATAGAAAAAACGGTAAGACACACAAGCAACAAACTTGGTATGATTATAGGGCTTACTCCATAGTATAACAAAATAATATAAAAACCGGCCAAGTGCGAGTCGGACTCGCGCACGAAGGGTTCCGTAAGAACAACAATAAAATCACGTTTGTTGTATGGGAGCCCCCTTAAATGTTTATTTTATTGTGTTTTTTAGTATTTGTTTTTATAGCGGCAATAGAAATACATCATCTGTGAAAATTTCAACTGTCTAACTATCACGGTTCATGAGATACAGCCGTGACAGACGGACGGACAGACGGACAGACAGATGGACAGCGGAGTCTTAGAAATAGGGTCCCGTGTGGAATCCTTCGGGTATGAAACCCTAAAAATGGTCAAGCGCGACTCGGACTCACGCGCCGAGGGTCCGTATAACCAGTTTTATTTTATTGTATGGCGGTAGGGAACTCCAGTGCGCGAGTTCTACTCGCCCTTGGCCAGTTTTTTTGTGTGTTTAGTCAGGTAATTTTTCATTTTTCAAAGCCGTCATCCATAGCTAAGTAAGAATATATTTTTTTAAGTACAAACCCGTGCTAGGGAATATTTTAAACAGAGCTTGCGACTTTAAAACCTGTCCCTAGCGAATTTTTTACGTTATAAATAAGCAATATTATTTATAACGTTAAAACACTACTGTAACACTGTGTGACACAAAAAAACTGGCCAAGTGCGAGTCGAACTCGCGCACTGAGAGTTCCCTACCACCATACAATAAAATAAAACTGGTTATACGGACCCTCGGCGCGTGAGTCCGAGTTGCGCTTGACCGTTTTTTATATTTTTTTGTTATACTATGGAGTAAGTCCTATAATCATACCAAGTTTGATGCTTGTGTGTCTTACCGTTTTTTCTATAGAGCAAAAAGTATAAAACAACGTTTTTTGTATGGGGACCCCTCTTATTTTTTAATATTTTTTTGTTTTTATTATTTCTTGGGTAATCCACCATAATAAAACAATATCTCTGAAAATTTCAACTGGCTACCTAGTACGGTTCCAAAGATACAGCCGTTTGAATGAGTGTTACGGTGTATGTGTCGGGTGCGTGTTGAGTTGTGACGTCACGCGAGTTTGCCGCGCTCGCGCGAAAAACTCCAAAAGGACGGAAACTAAAACCGTCGTAACTTTAAAACTACTGGCTCGATTTGAATGAAACAAAAACAGGTGTATTTCTAAATGTTTAGGCTACACGGTCATAAAGTTTGAAGTGATTTAACAGACCCACGGACATTCTTCATTATAGTTTTCCCGAAAAAACAGGGAACAAAATTGCGGGATACAAACTCTTATCGAAGTAATAATAATTATTTATTTATTTTCAGATAATAATAATCCATAGTCCATAGTACAAATAAACAATCTTCTTTATTTGACAAATAAGATGTAATATAATATGGTATTATTTGTCGGTTTTTTTTTATTTATATTTTTACGCAAATAAACCGGATTTGAGGTTCACCGAGGAGGACTAGCAACTGAGCGGTGGTTTTTTTTACAGTAAAAGAACGCAGGGGTCTGGGTCAAAAACGAGGAAAACTGGGTTTTGTCCTTCTACTGGGAACCTATCGACACGCCATTTACAGACTTAACCCCGTGGTCGGGATGCCGTAAAGTAAACGCGAGATATAGGTACCTCAATATACCAACATAGATTAGATAGGCAATCTACAGAATAATGACGATTTATTCATATCTATCCGCAACTTTTCCTTTCTGACATTAAGTATGCTTATCTGACATATTATTGCTCATCTGACACGTATTGCCTACCCCTAATTTTCAGTCCAATATGGTAATTAGCAGTTCCTGGCATATTGCGTGGGCGTAGGCGTGCGTTGTCAATCACATATGGTAACCCTATACCGTTATTGTGTGACCCAATAAAGTAAGTAGCCTACTGTAGCAGGCATAAACCATACTCTGCCGGACTCTGCCCCAATTAGCCGCTTTAAATGGAACAAAACTGTGAATTGATTTGTTGAGCACAGTGGCACTACGGCAAATTAAACCTGAATCAAATTCAATACCCTGGCGGATGATATTGACTATCACAAAGCAGGTAGTAGAAGTCTGTAGGCGCTTTTGAATAGCTTCGAAATCTGCTCTGTGTCAATAAAACTTTTGGACTTAACGTTGTACTTTTAGCAGTAAAAGTAACTTACAGTTAAAGTAGGTAGTAGGTATAGTATCTACTCTTTAAACATAATATTTACATAACGATGTTAAAAAAACGTATCTACTTTCATTTCAAATATTTTTTATGGTTATCAAATAAGAAAAGGTGCCGAGCTACTTATTTATTACACAACAATACTTACCTCTTGCAAAACTTAGTTCCGAATCACTGCCAAGAAATTCTTACACATTTTTGTGCTCATATTTCAGGTTTTTTTCCGAGCCAGAGCCGTTGTGAAAAGAAAACAATGCTCTTTTCAAAGTTGGTATTCCAATTCATGGTTTGGGATTTGTTTCAAATTAAATAGTCTAAAGTTTCTCTTTTAAGCCGTTAAACTTCGGAACTGATTTGCAATCGACCGATACGAAGTTAAATCCCCCTCATTATCATGATTTTTGATGAATTCGAGTCAAGTTGAGCTCGTGTTTATCCAACCGATCCGTTTATGGCTGGGAACACACGTCCGACTTTTCCATCCGATGATCCGACATACATTTGCGTGAACATCGGATCGGATGTGTGTTAAATGTACGCACAAATAACTAACACAAATAATTTTATTATGGCGCGGACGCCTTCCGATTGTCGGATCAGACTACCTATCGGATCAGACATTCGAATGTGTGTTCCTGATTAGGTGTTCTATTTGCAAATAATATCTAGATACTTTTATTTCTATTTTAATTTCCCTAATCTTATAAATAACCAAATAAAAGTATTACACACAATTAATGTGCAATTAAGACCTTGGCATGGGTAGGTTCAAAACTATTTGAAAGTAGCTAGAGCAGCCATACAGGAATATCAGTAGTTTATGTCTCTACATAAAAACGGCCAAAACGCGCCTTTTACCTGCACGTCTCGAATCGCAGTATCGCGTCTCGAATCTCGGTAAGTACGTCTCGGAAAGTATGTAGGTAACTTTTATATGGAAGGTCGTAGATCTCGACGGACACGGCCAAGTTATTCTACTGTTATATTTATACTTAAACTCTAATTTTTAATTCGATTCCACGGAATGACAGTTGCTACAAAGGTTTTATCTGACAGTAGCATACTAGCAACTGTCATTCCGTGGACTCGAATTAAAAATTAGAGTTTAGAGCAATTTCTACCCTGTGGCCAGCTGTAGCTTCGCTCGTGACAACGCACCTCAACTTATTATTTTGACATCAAGTTTTCGTGGCAGTCTAGTCTCAAAAAATTTTACTCTTTTATTTGCAGGAAAATTGCTCTTATTGAAATAAAAAAAAACTTTTGTCACATTTATTATTGAGAATAGTTACGGTATAAAGATTTTTATAAGGTTAAAAATTTATTATTGAGAATAGTTACGGTATAAAGATTTTTATAAGGTTAAAAATTCGCTCGGGACAGACTTGAACCCGCAACCTCTTGCATACCGTACATAACAGGCGCTCTACCAATTGAGCTACCGAGCCAAGTAACTGTCGATATTTACGGTGCTTACTCGTATTTTAGAGAATACAGGTCAGAAAACAATTCGGCTACGCGAGCGTTCCAAGGGTAGCTACAGTGCGTTTACGTTACGCGTTCTACGACGTAGGTATAATGCGTGCGGGATGAGAATGGGATGGAACCTTGTCAAAGTCAATCGAAAACATACTGTATTTTACTTTGACAAGGTTGTATCGACGTGAGTTTGCTTACTGCGCGCGTCTCAGTTCCTGCAGATTATGTAGGGCACAGCTGAGTAATTCTACTGCTCTATCATTATGTTGTGGTACAGCCTGTAGCGGAGGCACCCTCCCGGCTATTTGTCGAATCGATTACGCCTCAATGGGCTTTGCGTGAAACGTATTTATCTAGGATCTTTTCGGCAATCGCTTACCAGAAAATATTTTCTGGTTGCCTTAAAAAATAGACTTATTATGCGAAATAATCTAGGCAGTTTCCGTTCCTCAGAATCGCAGAAAAGCTCTTCGGTCAATTCGCAGAAAACTACCACGGACGATCTCAAGAGCTTGGTAATCCTACCTTTGATATTAAAGCGGGTAATTGTGACCTAAATAAATTTAATTAAACTGTTCAGTGTAGACTCCTGACCTTGGCCTGCTTTTGACCCATCATATCTACCTATTTCCCCAAAGGTCCTGTTCTCTTTGTTTTACTACCTACAGTTAATTAGCTCTGTGAGGTCAGGGATCGTCATACAAGATAAGGTTAGGCAATATTTAGGGTAGCGGATTAATTCAAAACAACAATGCAGCATAACATTCTGGTTGACTTTACTTTCGGAAAAAATCGATCAATATAGCTATAGCCAAGGATCAAAATATTGAAAACGGTCCGCTGAGAGGACTGGAAACTTTTTCTCGGAAATTCTGTGTAGCCAAAGAGGAGTGCTTCAATATAGGTAGGCAACTACACCAACCTACATTTCAACGTTTCATAATCGTGTTGTTAGTATGTTCTAGTATGTAACTGTATTGTGCGACTTAGCAACTACACAGTACCTATACACACTGTATTCGTACAATCGCGACGCGCTCGTCTACATAAACCATCCCTTTGTGCTGAAATATAACCACAGCTCGTGCAGTCCCGTAATTGTGTCTCGTCTGTGTAATCAAATTTATTTCTTCCATATTCCTCCTCATTTTAATGCCGGTGACAGAAAAGACAATAAAAGCAAGTTGATTGTAAGTATCTTCTTGAGCCTCTGTCCCATAATCCCTTTTACTTCTCTGCGAAGTTTTTTGGCGACACTTTCGACTGTCCCAAAGTTTTAGTCTGCGTATTAGTTTTGGGAACAATAGATACTTACCTACTAGGTTTATTTAATAACTTGATTGTCGCAAAACAGCTTGTGGTCAGACTTTATAAAGTAGCGGACAGACAACTTGTTGTAAGCTGGTGAGTTGTAAAGGCAGGCCCAAAGTTTTGCCTTTGACGGACCGCAAACGTGGGCTGGGCCGTCCACCAGTTCCGCTGTTTCAACTTATTAAATCAGTTTAGTCTGGAACGCAGCTGCAGACAACGTGGTGTCATTTTAAATGTGGAGCAGTCGGTCACAAACTTTGACCTTTAAAGAGAAATAGGACTAGGAATGAAATAAACTGAAAATTGGTCGCTGGTTGTGTAGTTAATGTGTAGGTAATAAATTAAGTTAGCTACTGGATACTTATACAAGGTGTTGTTTTTTAAAGTTACACCCGGCTCAGGGGTGATTATTTACACGACATTGAAGCCAGAAAAAATATAAAAAAAATAAAAATATGTCAGTGAAAAAAACCCAAAAATAATTAAATTGTGGCCGCCCGTACTATTACACTAACGCTAGCGGCGAGTCGGGCGCAACATCGCGCGCGCGCTTTGAGAAAGCGCGGGTGTCCGCACGTCGAGGTTGTTATAGAACAACTTGAACAAAATGATTTATGCATGAACATTTTTTTTGAAAAAAATAAGAACTTGTTTTTAGTTTCAAGCGTTGCTCAAACTATCGTCCCTGACTCGGGTGTTACTGACCAAAACAACACCCTGTATATACTTTCCTTCCGTAGGTATTCGAAACTGATCGAAAATTATATTTATTTTTGGTAGGTACTAGGCAGTGAACAGTTTAATTTGCTGACTGTCGGTAATGCATGATAAGTCCTATATAGATCGCGAATTAGGTCCCAACTCATGATTATCAGCTACGGACGGCGCGATCCTATTTATTTTATCTAATTTTATTTTCAAAGAAAAACTTACGGCTAACATAATATCGGAGTTACAAATACATAGTTAATAAAAAAGCCAATTAAAAGTTTTCACAGATAGAAGAAACCATAGTAATAAATGGTACAGAATTAAAAAGTTACAGAAATAGAAAATTACCGAACTAGAAAGTACATACATCATAGTGCTTGATTATAGAATAAGAAGAAAAAATGGTAGGGTTATTTTCATTGGCTCTCCATTCTGTTTTGAAGAATCAGCATCGCACTTAGGTACTTACAAGGATTTTATTCATCGATGCTCCAGTTTCCGCGGAGCGTTGCGGCAAAAATCTGCATATGAAAGAGCTAAGCATTATTGCTAGGTGTATAACAATGCCGCTGTGCCAGCGCCCATCAGCCCTGGTGGACAAAAAAACTTAAATGGATTACCCGAGGCTTCGGGGGAATTACAGTAATTTCAAGCATCCTTTATTTTCTTATCTGCCTTGTAATAGGTATCTGCACCACGTGCACGTCTTTATAAGGTTTCGTCTTAGCAAAATAATGCATGCCTTTTTTTTTTTTTATGTAGCCTCTATAGTGTCCCACTGCTGGGCAAAGGCCTACCCTTTTTTCTTCCACTCCTCTCTATCCTCGGCTGCGTCTTGCCACCCCGGCAGAAAGGTTGTGAGGTCGTCCCGCCATCTCCGTCTCGGTCTGCCGCGGCGCCGGTACCCATCTTGTGGGGTCCAGTCGGTGACGATCTTCGCCCACCTATCTGGACCCATGCGGCAAACGTGGCCGGCCCAGTTCCACTTCAATTTGGCGGTTGCAGCTCAAACATCCTTTATTCGCGTTTTGGCGCGCAGCGTGGTGTTCCGGACCCGGTCAACCCGCTTTACGCCTAATATGCTGCGCTCCATCGCACGTTGGATGCCTTTATTATCTTTTTAAAAAGTTCTAGTGCATTTTAAGCAGGTAGTTAGGGACATAATACTCGTGAAATAGGTACCTAGTAATTTGCCTAAACATAAATAATCTTGCTAGATGATTGGTGGTACCTTTTAGGGCTCTTGTTTTAATAATCCCAGAAAATCCAAAGGGATAGGTACCTACGCATGCTTTCAAGCCCGCCAACTAATAAGTACATACTATATCTACCTATTTTCAGGAAAACAAGCTTAAGCTGAATGCTCCATTAGTCTCCCAAAGGAAGTTAAGTAGATCAACAAAAACTTAGAGGAACCCAGGATAAGTAGCTATTAGCCGTTGTTACTAAGTAAATATATCTACTGGCTAGGTACAGCCACTCACTTTATCTAATTGCATTTACGCAGTTAAAATGCAGATAAAAAAAAAGTTTATGGCAACGAATGTTTCCAATATAGCTAACTCTAGCCTTGCTAGGTATCCTGTTGGTAATTAGAACTCCCCTTCCATACATAGTCTAAAAGCTCTAGTTTTATTTTAACACTAGCTGTGCCCGCAACTTTGTGTGCGTTTTTTACACATTTAACATTAAATTTTAATCCGACTGTGGAGGAAAACTTAAAAGGAAGGTTATTTTTATTTTATAACTTGCGGCAGCAGGGCTCAAAAGAAAATAATAAGTACATACAGTAGGTAAGCAACACCCTAAGGTACCCCTTTTTGTTCAATTAATAATATTTTTTTATTTCAGACATCTTTTTTTAAGTTCCAAGGATAAAAACCATAGTATAAACTATACATATTTATAAAATTACATAATAAAACAAGTACTTCGCCGCGTACGCTGCTTTAGTTTCATATGCTCTAAATGCGACACATAAACCGGTGAAATAAGCATAGATTTAATTAACAGCTTACTTTACATGTGACCGAATCTTTAGTTAGAAATCGCTAAAAGTTCTAAATATTGCTACATAAGATTCTCTGGCGCATCAATATTTATTTACTCTGAAAACGAATATAAAATATATTATTTCAAGTAATAGACGAAGACGAGGAAGTGCCGCGATCAATACGAATAACTCTAGTTAGATAAGCGCAAACATAAATACCGTAGTTACCTACAGGGTGAGCTCGAGGCGATAGCTAACGAAACTTTATGCAGGCGATCCACTTATCAATACAAACAACCTGTTTAACAAAGGTGGCTCTACTCATCTATCTACTGACAAAAAGATCTGCTGTTTCATAAGTAAATAAGAAAGTTACAGTTGTACTGCACGCGTAATCTCCGGTTATAATTATTTAGCCGTGGGTATCATTTTGTTCAGCAAAAACGCTTTGCTACATAGTATCATAAGAAAACAGCTTGGACTCGCCATTTCAATAAATAAGTATGTCCAAGTTGGCAAATCTGAATGTTGGTAGAAATCCTTGGTGGCGTCCTTGGCGTGGCTTTGAGGCTTGCTCCCTGCTGTGACCCAATATTGCACCTAAAAGTACCTAAGTTAGTTTTCTGTAGGTGAAATAGGTGTGGTATTTTCGGTTTTTTAATTCGATTTGGCGGCATTATACGAAGGAGTAGACTAGCATCAATAGCATAGCATCAATGGTTCATCCGCTCAGCTTAGTGGACCAAAATTTTTAAAAGTCAAAAGTTCGAAGATATTGTCTTAGTTTTTATTTTGCTTAGGCCCAAATTCAGTGTCCAAGTGCGCCTAGGGGCAGTCGGGAGGCAGGGGGAGGTAAGCACGGTAGGTGGCAACACTAGGTAGTACCTACTTCCAACCAAACCAAATCCCACCTCCATCGCTTAATCCCAATTTGGTCTAGGCACCTAATTGTGTGAGCCGAATAAACTAAGAATGTCAAATACTTCACGTGTCATTTCTCTGGCTTCTAGGCCGCGGCTTGAAACTTTTCCAACGAAGTTGGTATAGACTAATGACATATTGGAAAGTCATTGGTATAGATAGATAGACGTTCATTGGCATTGATTAGCATTGTTATTTTGTATTCAATTAATCGATAGAAAGAAGGTTAAGGTTGCTAATTAGATATTCATGGCTCAGCCAGAAACGGGTTTATTTTTGGGGTTTGTTTAGTAGGTAGGTACTACCTATTTCATCGCATCATAGCTACTTAGGTAGACCATGTCCTAAAAAGTTAATATAATCATTCGAAGCCGAAAACTCGTGATATTATAACTGCCTGAAATGGGATAAAAGACCAAATAAAGCAACCGACGAATGCTCTTATTTTGCGAACATGTGATGGCATCTACATATTATATGGATATTATTGGATATAGAAGCAGTAAAAAAATATTTTATAAATAAATAAAAACTGGCAAAGTGCGAGTTTGACACGCGCACCGAGGGTTTTTTTTTCGTCGTAAATCCAAAGTTATGCATCGTAAAATTAATTTAAAATATATTTAAGGGTGGACGTTAGCAACGTGGCGGGAAATTCAAAATGTTCACAGTTTTTTACATTTGGTAGCTAAACTGAGCGGTTCAGCGATTTTTCGTTCGCGGCAATAAAACAGTATTATTTTCATTATTGTAAACAACAGAACAACAATAATTCAGCCGATTATGTGTTCGGGTCTACGAAGCAGTGGCACTGCCCAAAAAACTTGTCGTAGACCAGAACACATAATCGGCTGAATTATTTTTGTTCTGTTGTTTACTATTTTATTGCCGCGAATGTAAAAACGCTGAACAAAAATAGCTCAGTTTAGCTACAAAATGTAAAAAAATGTGAAAAAATTGATTTCCCGCCACGCTGCTATCTTCCAGCCTTAAGCTTGTGCCAATGAAGCATTTTCATACTATACCCGACATGACACGGTAGTCTCACTTGTTGCACTCTAAATTTTTTGTATTTTACCCCACTTTTCGTGAAGTATCAATAAAAAAATGCTGTTTTCTGATTACTTCCTTTACTTGTGCTCTAAAAGCCTGCTTCTTTTAAAATTTCATGATTCTAGGTCAACGGGAATTAGCAGGTTTTGATTCCCTTGAAACATGCGGCAAAATGAACGACCGTATTTTTTTATTGCGTAAATGTAGAAGCTTGATTTTTTCATAGCCCCAAGAGACTGCAGACCTAAGAATTTGATATTAATTTCAACTAGATACGTCCACGCGTTCTTGAAAAAAGGGTTTTGACAGACAGACAGACTCGGACAACAAAGTGATCATATAATGGTTCCGTTTTTTCCTTTTGAGATACGGAACGAACAATAAAAATGTAAATTAAAAAAGTTATCATGCTTCGTGTCAGCCATTATTATTGTGTAGTATCTACTGGCAACGAAGGCGGCGCAACCCCTGCAATGCAGGTTTACCCTTGAGTTTTTATAAAGTTTTATGAGTCAACTTATACTGAGTCCGGGAATAAAATATACCACCTTTACGTTTACGTACCCTTAGGCAATAGGTATGTAGGTATATAACGATTCATGCGCGTCGCCGCTGCCCTAAAAAGCAAGCCCGCAAAATTAATTTCTGCTCACATAACATTATCGATCAAATTCCAATTGAATGTTCGACCGAGGTAATAAAACTAGACCCATTAAAACACTTTTGGATATCCAAGCTGATTTGGCAATGCTTTTATAGAAAGAGCTCGTATGAGTAGGTAGGTTTTATCAACATACAATAAATAAATTGCTATATTTATTTCTATTAAATTAATTATCTGTGTGACGATCGATTTTCCTTTACAACTGTTTATAGACTTTTTGAACCAAATTGAATTTTATTAAACCTAGTGGGGCTGAAGTTTGACACCCCGCATCCATACAAAGGAAAACGAAGCCAAGAGTCACCTTCAGACATCTAGGTACTGTCATAATAATGATATGTCCGTAACTAGGTCTGTTCCCATAGGGGATGCGCTCACACGCTTGAAAGTGAAGTACCTAAAGGTTTGGCCAAAGGCAATTTTGAACTCAATCAACCGGTGAATTACGTAGCGGTTCGCTCATTGAGTCTTCAGTCAAATTAGTGTGATTTTCCGCTGACATCGGAAGGCTGTGTTCAGTAACATGAACTCTACAATAGAGCTTCATCATAGAGCAGGTCTATTCTCGTGCCCGTCGTTGACCCAGATTCAGCATGAGCAGACAGCCCGGGACTACTGCAAATTTGCTTTCTATTCATCAGAATTAACTCTAGCACATAAGTGCTAGAGTTAATTCTGATCTGTCTCTGACCGCGCCTATAAAGGCACGGTCAGAGACACACTGACCATGGTGACTCTTACCGCGCGCGGCATAAGTGAACATAAACCCATCGCAAACTATTTATAAAACATTACGATACTGTACATGGTAGCCTACAAACAACCCTACCCATGGATACAGATAGCAATGGCGCAAGTCCTTCCTGAAAGTGAACTTCTGCGTAACCAGTCAATAAATATTACCCATTTAATAGCTGCACAAACAATAATTACGTATAAACAGAAAAATAATGTATAAGATTGTTGTACTTAGTTAGGTAACAAGAAATTGCAACGTTCTGAATGTTGAACAAAGACCTTCGTTATTGTAGCTATTATTAGCCGCGTTTCATTTTCCTCTTAATTATTAAATGAAAAGTGTTCGCTGCTGCGTAACACGAACAGATTTATTCATGAAGAAGGTATTAGTTTCCTTCCGCACCTGTAATTTTTCTCATAAAAGTTAAGCTAATTTTTCTCATAAATCTAGGTCTAAGCTATAAAATAACAATGTCCCAGGCACTGCAGCCCGAGTGGTCGTTTCATCCATCTAGCGTGGAAGATGCCACTGGTCGCTGTTTGAATATTCTGTCCTAAATGCAAAGGTCTAGATTCAAGCAAGAATAATACAATTATTGTGTCCGGCCAAAGATACAAGATCAGGGTAGGTAGGTCGTGAAATGTTTCCAATATTGATGAATAGTCTGAGCTAGCAGAAACGTGGCCATTTATCACTCCGTTCGTCAATCCATACGCGAGCGTTTAATAAAACATGAAGGCCATTCAATTACTCTATACTGTGACATGCCATGTCAATAGTCAATTTGCTATAAAGTAGCTACGTATCTACTTGACAAAGTGTTGCTTTTTCTAGCGTTGCGCGCCGCGCCACAAAAGAACTTTATAACGATTTTCCGCTGTTCGCATTGTGCTAACTGCATTTGCATAGGTCGGCATAATAAACTTTTTTCTTTCTTTTTATAAGTCGACGCACCACGGCTTCCTACAATGAAAACATTCCTTTTTAAGGTTACGAGCATTATAAGGCGGTCGCTTTCCAAGGTAAGTACTCATCTAAAAACGGAAATAAAGTTATGTCGACTTTTAGGCCGGCCACATACGGACAGAATTTCGGACGAAAATAAATCGTCTCAGGATTCCGAACGCAGTAACAGCACACAAATCTATGTACCTGTATGTAACTGTATGTACTGAATGAACAGTATGTGTGTGGTAGGTCCATAGATTTGTATGCACTTACTGCGTTCAGAATCCTGATTCAATTTTTTTCCGTCCGGAATTCCGTCCGTACATGGCCGGCCTTAAAGTGGCGTTAGCTGGGAGCGCATAAAATATTTGCACATCATTACCGAAATAAGGGGCGCTCGAGAGTTTCGAAGGACATGAAAATAAATAAACAGCCACTTTCTGATGTGTTCGGAAGTAGAATAAATAGGTGCTTACGAAGGAATAAGTAGTACCGAGACTCAGGTAAAGTGGGTTAGACGGTAATGTTTATTTTAGTTTACGGCGGGTGAGTTGTTACAGTTTAAAAGAGGTTCCTTTTGTAACTCACCGCTACGCATCCGTATAAGACACACAGGTATTAATAAAAAAGAAAAAAAAAACTTTTTTGGTAATATTTGAGGTCGCCTAATACTTGACATTGCTTTTGTTAGAATTTAAGTTATATACTAAGGCAGACCCCAAGAATTCTATTTTGTTTAAATTAACAGGGAAAAAAAACATCTATGCAAGCTGACATGGCTTAAAATCCACTTAACTTGAAGGCGGCCTTCTCCGACAGAAAGTCAAAGAGGGAGAGAGAGAGAGAGAGAGAGAGAGAGAGAAAAGAAAAAGAGAGAGCCCACCTCTGCTATATCTAACCGACAAGATTATGGTATGGTATTCAGTCTTTAATTTTTTATTTAAGAGATGTTGCTTGACTTTTGTTTTTTACGCACTTAAAATTACACGAGGTTTTATTATTACATTAATGTCATAGGTAAATAATTTTGTCATAGGTAAAGTATATAAAAAATATAAAATTGTATTTACGCACCTTAATTGTTCTAGACTTTTAGGCCCATACAGGTACCCTCCTACAACGAATTACTAGGGCAATTTATGAGTAATTAACTCATACAGCAATATCATATCTCGTTAACTCATAAACACTGTGCACAGGCTTCCAATTAAAATCGCCATTGCATTGTCGTTCTTATTCATACGGTATAAAGGCGAGTTTGGGCCGCAGTGTGCGACTCTTATATTTCGTAGCACGCCGCAGCGGCCTACGGTTACGTAGCCGGTGCTACGAGTTGATCTTTATCTATGACGGCGTAGGCCGCCCGCTACGTACCGTAGGAAAAGCGACACTTGCACAATACGTACATACACATGTATCTACTTACTTACATTGTGTGTACACTATCTACACTACACAAATATTATAAAGAGGAAAAGTTTGTAAGTATGTATGCAGGGGGTAATCTCCAAAACCACTTATTCGATTTTAAAAATTCTTTCACTAATAGGAAGCTACATTATCGCTGAGTGCTATAAGCTATTTTTATAGTGATAACGGGAAAAAAACTAAGTCTGCGCGGGCGAAGTCGCGGACTAAAGCAAGTATACAATATAAGTAGGTATCGTAACGGCTATTATTTGAAATTCGGTTAGGGAATCCAACACATAAAAATCAATATTTTTTCGTTCATAAATACCTATTTTACGCGTTCCTAAATCATTCATTCTACCGATTGCGATGAAACTTTTGTAGTTGAAGAAGTTTCAACAAAATATGCCACGAATTTGATTTTAACATCGATCTACATTTTCATTAACCTATGTTCTTCTAACTACTTTTTGTTTCTTCTAAAACACTAGCCCGTGCCTGCACGTAATGCAAGAGGTTGCGTGTTCAAGTCCGATCCCAAGCAATTTTTTTAACCTTATAAAAATAAAAATCTCCATTTCCATTGACAAATAAACCAAACGTTGCTGCATTTAAATCTAGCTACTAGCATTTCTCTCCACGAAGAGGTTGCGGAGAGGAAAAAATGAAGTATGTACAATTTAATTTCGACAAAGAACGCAATTTTCACTTTCAGGGTAGAGTTGACCTCGTCCTATCTGCCTTGGAGAACAAAGGTTTCTCAAATATTATATAACTTGTTTACCCAGATATTTTGATAAGTAATTTTGATAAATACATCAGCAAAAGCAGCCTCTGCTAAACTCTGTGGTGCGTGATCTGAATAACGTCTCTGCGTCGTTGAATAAATATTTTTCTTGTACTTTTATCGAAATTCCGACGCACTACCTACGCGTGCTCATAAGCGTTGGCGTAGTGGCGCGCGTCAAGCGTAAGTACGTTAAATCCAAATACGGCATTACTTTCACTCAAAGGGTAATACGTATGAAATGTAATATTAGGTAGACGTCTATATGGAGGGATCCGCGTACATTTCCCTGAAAGCTTGTTCCCTTTCGGGTTATGAAACTTACCGTCGAGAGGGTCGCGTATTCGCGATTATTGTTATGGAGCACACGCCAGGATACACCGACCGGAGTGTTCGGTACACATGAAAATATTCCCTTTATTATTCTAATATACCGACACAAATATATCGGGGAAGCATCAGAGTGATAAACATGAATTTATTACCAGTGAACAGTCCAGTTTAGTTCAGGTCGGAAGGGATTGCTTTTCTTGCTATGATTTAGGGTTCTGTATCATTTATAGTTAATTTGAAGCCGTTGGCTGATTTTAGGTGATTTAAATGTCTATATTACTTAGGTACTTATGGCTTGTAAGAATTTTATTGAAGTTGAATAAACCATAGCCATATAGGCTAAGACTCTACACAATCGTCACTTGATTCTACGACGGCAGTTTGATAGAAACACATTCACGTATCTATTTGGCCGAACCTACTTTTTTGTGTAAAGTTTAACCTAACTTTGCCGAGTCGAATTTTCGGGCTATCACAATGCTTTATTTAGGCTGGGTCGCTCACAATCCCGAGCGCTCCCGGCGAAAGTGAAATTGTGTCTCAATGCCCATTCGAATCCGAATTGGGGGACGGAATGAGTAATTCCGCTGAAATTTTAGAAAAAGCAAGTCTTGTACTCAGATCACGCTTACGCAATGCGATATTGCCGGGCGAGTGTTCCTTGTTATTAAATAACTTTCATCGACTTTTTCCTCGCGCCTTGTTCACCCGCCTCCTCTTCCACCGAGATGCCAACTACGACAGATATTATCTCGGTAGAGCGAATGCTGTCATGAAAAAGGACAGTTCCTTATTAACGCGGGATACTAGTATTTATTCACCTGAGTGAATTTCGGAAAAAATATCTAAGTAAGTAATTGCTAATTGAAGGACAATCTGACCATCAATCTAGAAAATGTTTTCCGACAAAATACTTATTAGAAACCAACATAAAGTTGGTAATATGCTAACCTTTTTGGGTCTATATACTTTTTATAGTGGTACACTAATTGTTTAGTTTTCCGTAAATAAATAAATAATAAAAATCAAAATTGTCTATCGAATATATTAAAGGCATAGTCTGTGTTGTTATTGTTTTCTCTAGTGAAAAAAATACCTCCTGTATGTATTTGTAAAGGCAGGCGCTGGAAATTAAAACCCTTTTCGTTCAAAGATAAGGCACGCACGGCAGACATTGTGAATTTCATCACGAGCTCTTTGTATATCCAGTCTATTACGTAGGTACACATTTTAGGAGAGAGTACCTTATTATTCTTCTCGGGAAGTTTTGCCGCAACATCTACCAATATTTTCCCACTTCAAGATTTTGTTTCGAAAGTCAGCCCACAAAATCCTGTATGTAGCTACCTAGCTACGCAATGAATTTTATTTTAAACTTTTTCTGAACTTTTAATATACATGTTGCAAATTGCTTAAGATAAAAAATATATATATTGATCTATTGATAAAAAATGTAACTCGTGATTAGAACCGTTAAAGGAAAGTAATTACTCATAAAACGCTGCGGAAGGCTCGGACCTGCGTAACTAAATTATTCTCTTTAGGTACAGTCAGCGCCCCCTTTTTATACGAAACTCGCACTTATTCCGCGCGCGGCCGGGAGCTACTCTAGGGAAGCCGTTTCTATCGCTATCTGTACATAACTTTAGTAACGAAATCCCAATAGATATAATATACAACGTGTTACAAAACATCCTAACTTTTTTTACAAGGTCAACAGGATATAAAAAATGTTTTTATTTTATATCCTCAAAATAGATTTTTTTTTACAACTTTTTAGTTTCTGGTGTTAGGTAGCACAAATTTAAAAATGTTTGTGTGTGTAGGTGAATTTACATAGCTTTGAGTTGTTAAAACATTGTGAAAGTAAATGAAAACTGTAGGTATATTTAAAAATATTTATTTTAGAAACATATAAATTGATATAGTTAAAGTTTCTTAAAGTGTTAAAAGACCTATAGTTTCTCATAATATTTAGTTAAATTTAGAATGTACATACAACAAAAAAATGCGCAAAGTAAAAACAAGACACAAAAAAAACTGAGGTAGGTACTGTGGTCGCATATTTTCTCATTTTGCCCAGATCTCATTGATAAATCAAACAATTAACACCATAACTTGAAAAAAAAAACGTCTAAAAATCACGTTTGTTCTATTCAATAGGCTACAACCACTCTAAACTACACCGAGCCGAATAAAAGAAGTGAAATAGAAGCTTGTAACTTGTACCTCTATAGAGGCACACAACATAAGCACTCGAGACGTCAAAGGGCCACGAACGAAATTCTGACGCGAAAGTGAAGGCAACTTATTCGTACAGTCGGCCACACGCTAGGATACCCCTTTTTGTTCGATTAGCGCCCTTATGCCGCGCGCTGTAAGAGTTGCCATGGGTGGGGTATGTGTGACTGTGGCCAACCGTAACTATAAAGCAGCGAATCGCACACCCGTAGCGAATGGGGCGTATGAGTCTTGAGCAATAACATGGACGACAAAATCCAAAACGAAACTTAGCTCATCATAACCAAAAGCTCTATATCTTGGGATGTCATTACAAAAAGCTGTCTGAATGTATGAATATAGTTAGATTATACAGGGTGTTAAAAGACCACCAACAGACCCGAAAGCCACGCATACTAGACACCAAAACAAAGTACTTTTTGGATAAATTATTGCTGGGAAATGATTTTGTTTTTTTAGGTTATAATTTTGAAAAATATTTTATCACGCAATGGACGTGTAACGCACAGAAGTCATATTGCGCAAGCATAGGTACGAGTTTATGTTACTTAAGCTTGAAGTGCCGGTGTTTAGAATACATTGCGGGTTGCAATTTTAACGTCGTTTTAGGTAAGAAATATTCATAGTTTTGATATGGCTTCTTGAGAGAGTTTGTTAAGAACTAGATACTGAATACATTACTGCAAAAAAAAAGTTTTGAAAAGTCCGACTTTGAACCTCATTATCTCGGAAACCGTTGATTTCCCAGGCATAGTTCTTTGGGCAAAAATGTTCATTATGACGAGGACAATACGTGGTTTCCCGCTTTGTTGGCGGTCTTTTAACACCCTGTATAAATGCGTAAAACTATTTATATCCTTGATTTTTTTAATAATCTTTAGCGAAAAAGTTTTTGCGTGCGCGATATTGTTTTTACGGGGTAAACCCCTACTTCAGTATACATATAATTTAGAAATAACGGTAGGATCCAGTTTCGATATTGGTGTTACTACCTGTCTACTCATATTCTAATTCGGCAAGCATACAATCTAACAAAAAGGGATATCTCAGCGTGTCGCTGACAGCAGGTAGGTAATATCAGACGTTATCCATTTGTGATGGACCGATAAATCTCCCGACAATGTTAGCCCCAGTGTGGAGCAACAACGGTGAGCGGCGGTCGAAGACCACAAACCACTGAGCAAATAAGCTTTCCGACAAACGAACCCTATTACGCAGACAGGATTGTGTAATGGATGACTGTACGAAAAATAGTCACCCATCAAGGCTCGGCAGAAATAACTGAGTATTCGAACCAATGAGCCGTTTTCACGGCTGTCAAATTTAGCTTTTTCTGAAGATATTATTAATGTGCGTGAGCGAAATTTGACAGCCACATACCGGTTTTTGTATGGCCAAGCCCATCTACGAGCGCCATCTACCAAGAGCTTTATATTCAGCTTTTAACTGTCAGTTGAAAACGGGCCATTCGAACAAAGTAATTAAATCTCCTTCAAAAGTTTGAAAACTAAAGTTTTCAAATTTGGAGACACTTGAGAATTCGGTACGCAAAGTTTTTTGTTCGAAAGTCCGTTATTGGCTTAATCTTATCTTTAGACAATTTTAAAAAACTAATTTCAATATTTTTTATTTTGGTTCAGTAGTTTGGATTTTACAACGTTTCAAAGATACGGTTTTATGACCTTCACGCGACGGTCTGCATACTGTTGGCGCTGTTTGGCGGTCATAGGAACAAAACATTTTAGCGCATAAAAACAAAACTACTGAAGCAAAATAAAAAATATTGAAATTAGTTTCTCAATATTGTCTAAAGATAAGATTAAGCCAATAACGGACTTTCGAACAAAAAACTTTGCCTTCCGAATTGCTATATGGGTTTGAAATCGAAACTAAGTTTGAGTGAACCTAGAAGTTAGTTAAATTGAGATAAATAAATGTCGGTCTTTATTAATAAATCAGCTGTTGCGCACTCAGGCGATCTGAAGTGGGAACTGTGTGAAACGAGAGCTGCGGTATCGGATGTCGACCAAGCTCCCTACGCAAACACAACTCGGTGTGCCTATTTCAAATAACTTCTTCTATGTAGGCTTGCATCTAGTGACCGACACACCGGATCAAATTATAGTCCCGGTGTGGGTTTCATTCATGTATGGTAGGTTAGGTAGATAGTTATGTTACGTATGTCTACTTGGGTATGTCACAGCGCTGTGGGGTGGGTGCTTTGGGTCCCAGGAAATTTGATTACCTACCTACCCTCTGAACTATATTCGCTGAAAGGACAATTCTTTTGACTTGAGCTTCCGGCAAAAGCTAAAGACGGCATACTTCGAAAGTCAAGAGATACAAAGACAATTTTTGTAGTGCTACTACTACCTAAGCCAACTTTTGAAGCATTTTACTCGTACCATTTATTATCAAAATAAATTATTTAAAAAAAATGGTTTTTCTCAAGTATGGTTGTTTAGCTTTACAATATATTTACAGACCCGACAGCTCAACGCATCGACAAAAGAGTTGGTTTTCCGATATCAATAAGCACGACTTCGCTGATCGATAGAAGAATAACTTTTGTCGATGCGCCGTGCTGTGGGTGCAGGTCCGGCCATATTTATATTCCGTGTACAAAATTACTGTTATTGACTGGTAAGAAGCGGATCCTTGTTGGAGAGGCATGTGCCCCGAGCTTGTTATCCTAGTATTAGCATTTATATTGACCTGCCGTGTCCTGTTGCCGGGGGTACACGTCGTCCCGTCTCTGATGATTACAATATATCGCTGTCTGAATATCGTAGGCCTCGAAACCCTTTCTTACGTGTCCTTCAAGTTTTTATGCTTAGACCTCTGGTGCCCGAAGGCTCACCGCTTAGTAAAAGTATAAAGGGAATTCAGTGCTACGTAAAATAAATTGCATTAGCGTTCGAATTCTGTCTGGAAGCAATAAAATGGCGAATTGAAAATATATCCAGATCAGGGAGGATCTTACTTATTCTCCCTTTGCCTTTATTTTTGGCACGTCTCAGGCACATGAACAGTGGGTGGATATTTATAACTATATTTTACAAGGTCTACATTTCTATATTTTGCTATGTAGGAAACTATCTTGTGTTAGGGCTGGGTAACCACGTAACCATTAAATACCGTCCAGCTAACAAAATTCAGTAGGCAAGTCCCCACGTGACTACCAATTGGGTAGTTTTCACCTGCCACGTGTTAGGGACGTCACGTGGCTTCTGCAGTGGCCAGTTCCACATGACATAGCTGTGACTAGGGTGGTCAATTGACAAAATTGGATTACTTACCATACCACTTTTTATTATTTTTATTAAAAGACTAAATACTCTAGAAACTAATCGCATCTGAAATATAGACGGTGAGAAAAAATATAAACACGCGTTAACATAGAAGGCTGGTTAACTTTATACCATGGCCATTGATTGTTATATAAATAACCGACCACCAATTGCTATTGTATCTACCAACTTAAACATTTATAGACACGCCTACGCGCACCTACAGAACTATAGGTCAAGATAGTCCGCTCCTGAGAAAATGGCTCCTTTACTTGGACAATTTTGCATTCCGGAGTTGACAAATGGAATGATCCGTGGATTTATCGCTATATCATATACTTGAATCTGAAGTGAGGTCTCAGGTTCAAACCCCGATGCGGGAATGTACCTACCTAAGATAAGAATTTTCTTATTTTCGAAGTTACGTTGTGAATTTGCAGTACAGGTGACGGAAAACATCGTGAGGTTTAGTTGGATCTGCACGTACCTATGGACTTGCCTTACCGACTAAGCTAGATATACAGCATGTTAAAACACCGCCAACAAAGCGGGAAACAACGTATTTTCCTCATAATACCGAACATTTTTGCCCAAGAAAAGAAACTATGCCTAGAAAATCAAATGTTTCCGAGATACTGTAGTTCAAAGTCAAAGTCGGACTTTTCAAAACTTTTTTTTGCAGAAATGTTTGTAGTGTCGGGTATGTATTCTAAACATCGGCACATCGAGGGTTAGTAGCATAAGTTTAAGTCAAGGTTTGCGCAACATGACTTCTCTGCGTCACACTTCCATTACGTATTTAAAAAAAAAACAGCAATAGTTTATGGAAAAAGTACTTTGTTGTACCTATATGGTGTGCAGGAGAAGCCTACTCCATCCACCTAAACAATGTCTCAGGCATTAGGATGGTGGCGTCACGCATCTACTCTGAGTGGATATGCCACTGACTGAACTCTGTAAAGGAGGCCTAAATGGCACTTGAATCTAATATTATTATCTTTACATTTGTGCTCGACTGGATAGGGCTTCAATCAATCATCCCTCGTCTGAACGAAAATCCGGCAAATTGATATAAATTTGCAAATAATAAACACGTGTCGGAAAACCGTACAAAGCAGTTCAAATTGAGGAGGGCACCTATTTTGATCGATGGTTTTGTTCGCAAATATTTTGATGCACGAGCCATCGCCGTCGAACCACTTGTATGCCGAATACTTAGGTAAGTAGATAGGGGCCTATTAAAACCAACTTGGCCTAATAACACGGAAGCCAGCAAATAAATTGGAACGGTAGGTACACGGAAAGTACAAGGAATGTCACAGGTACATTAATTGAGGCTGGAAGATAGCAGCGTAGCGGGAAATTCAATTTTTTTACAGTTTTTTACATTTTGTAGCTAAACTGAGCTATTTTTGTTCAGCGATTCTTCCTTCGCGGCAATAACATAGTATTCTTTTCATTAGGGCAGTGCCACTGCTTCGTAGACCAGAACACATAATCGGCTGTATTACTGTTGTTCTGTTGTTTACAATAATGAAAAGAATACTGTTTTATTTCCGCGAACGAAAAATCGCTGAACAAAAATAGCTCAGTTAAGCTACAAAATGTAAAAAACTGAAAATTTTGAATTTCGCGCCACGTTACTATCGTCCCTCCTTAAAGTTTTGGATCTCAATGAAAAATGTATGGAGCAAGATGTTTTAAATGCGATATCTTCTTAATTATTATTCTTAAAGTTATAAACTCATCACTGATTTATTCGAATGTTTGAAAATTTTAATTGAGTTATTATTTCGAAATAAATAAAAATGTGACAATCCCGGTTCTTTCCCTGTACCCTTCTGTTTTTCAATAAGTTCACAGTTGTTAGGAAAAATCTGCATTTTTTCCTATAACTTCGAACCTAGCATCGAAAATAGGCTAAATAGGCTATGGGCTAAGGGCCCTACAGGAGTCACTAAGGGCTCTGATAGGACCTAATCCTTTTATAATTCTTTTTCTTTACCATGCTTCTTCTCCAAGAACGATCAGAGCTAGTGAAGCTGGAGAAAAAAAAGTAGCTAGATACTTACTTAGTATTAGATAGTAATAAGTATTTGATTTATATACTTTTTTTTACTTTTGATAGGTAATACCTATTTTGATGTTCAATGTAAATAATTTATTTATGGCATATTGAATAAAACCTTTTGACTTTGACTAGGCCCGGTTTCTAAATTGAGAAATTTACTAAGCAAATACTTAACTATCGTCCTGTCACGCTCTTTTGTGAGAAATCTGCAGAAACAGGACGATACTTAAGTATTTTTGCTTAGTGAATTTCTCAATTCAGAAATCGGCAGTTAGTGTCCTTTGAAAAGGGACGAAAGCTTAGATGAAAGTAATAAAAGTCCTAGAATTTAGTAAGGGTTAATTTGGGTAGATGTTATGTCTCAAAGATGGCCGCCGAGTGTAACTAGTGGTAATTATAGGTAACTAGGTATGTCAAAACTTAATATCACTTACGTTTGCCACACAAGTATTTTTTGCCTTAGTATTAATTTGTAGAGATCTAAGGTAGAGCTACTTATATGAGCAACTATAACCTACCTACGAGTCCACATAGCATTTCCTCTCAAAACTGGCATATCCGGCGGAAACGCTATCTAAGTAATTCCTATATGGCCTACCCGCTACTCATAGTTTCTAGGTTTTAGATTCTATAAAAAGGTCTTACAACTCCAGATTTGATATTTAAATAGAAAGCCACTTTTTCAACAACAACAAAACCGGTACATCTACCTATATCACAAAGGATTGTTGCTAGTTTTGTTATTAAGGTCTGGTCACAGTGCTGGAAAAGGCGAACGAAAAATACCTACAACGTTTAAGATTTTAAATATCACGAACATTTACAATTATTTCACGAATACAAAGCTTTTCCAAGCGAATATTACTTACCGCTCTTGTGTGGGGTAACGGCGTCCCGCCAAAATCAAGCAAGCTCCAAATACACAAACGCGCGAATAGGGCGAGCGAGGGTGGTCAGACCACGATCGATATATTGTTCATGTTCACTGCACTGCACAGCGTCCCAAGCTGAACGCGCGTCGTGCAACCGACGGCGACGCGCCTACCACACATATTATTCTCAAGTTATTATTTTACACGCACGTCGAATCCACTCATGAGAAAAGCAACCTGAGACGACCGCAACGCTCGAAACCTTACTTCCCTTCGCTGCAAATATTAGGTGACAGAATCGATGACGACGAGGGTGATCGGCCGTCTTCGCGCGAAATTACTTGCACAAACACTACTGTACCTTATTATTTTAAACAGGGCAATGAAAATATCTTCATTCCAAGCGGAAGGGAAAAGAACTTTATAATTAACGGCTTTTTTGTAGGACGAAGACTGTAACGTGTCTACCGTATAGCGAAATAAAAATAATCAGAACAATATGGGGACAGAGGCTGCGAAGCCCTCGAATAATAAGACTGTACGCGTGGGGATGGTATGGAGGGTGCATTGTGCACCGGCAAATTTCGGAAGGGCCCGTTCGATGCCCTTGTTTGTTCCCCCTCTTTTGCGCAAGATGCGAACCAGTTTTGATTTTGAGTTTTATGAATTAATCATCAAGTAAGCCTGCTCAAAAAGGGGCCTTTCATACCAACAACGGGATGTAAGTACGCTGTTTGGAGCCGGCCCAATGGTCGTAGGTAGATACTAGGTATGTGCATTTTGCATACGGCTGGCTAATTAAATAGGTACCTAATCGTTTTTGGGGCAATACTATACAGGTATCTACTTACTTACCAATTATATGCATATAATAAAGTTAACTTCCAATAATAGATAGTCTACCTACAGGGAATCCTTGTTTGGCTTTTGATGCCAATTAAAAGAATAAACTAAACTACAAACCTAACTGGCTCTAAGTACTCCAGTTAGGTTTGTAGTTTAGTATATTCTTTTACTCGGTAGATATATCTTTTCTGATTAGATAAAATAGGCCAAAGCTAACCATGCTTATCTTTAGGTATCATCTAAAAATACATCTGCATTGGGCTAAGATGTGCAGATATAAAAAAGTAAGATGTAGCCTGTACGATTGTACGGTCGGCCACAGTCACATATACCCCATGGTAGCTCTTACCGCGCGCGGCATAAGGGCGTCAATCGAACAAAAAGGGGTATCCTAGCGTGTGGCCGACTGTACAATGTCCCACTAGCTGGGCAAATGCCTTATCTCAGAGAGAGTTCGAGCTTAATCACCACGCGTGCTCAATGCGGGTTGGCGATTCAGATATACCTGTTCTAACAGTTTAGTTTAGAGGCTCATCATCATCATCGTCATAATTAGTAGGAAAATGGACTAAATTACGTCCTTAGTTCGCACAAAATTGTGTAAGCCACAAATAAATATGTAGGTTAATAAAGCTAATCCTTCATCAGTATAAAGCTGCCTGCCTCCCAGTATACCTAATTTGGACCCATCTCTAATTACCTAATTACGACTAATATTCTAATCGGCCATTTGTACTACCCGACTCGACATTGGTCTGTTACATACATACCGCGATAGCAGGTTAAAAAAGTATCGCTATTGTTTTTCTTGTTGGTCAATCTACATATTTAGGAATAGCATATTAGTTTAAGAAATATAATATTAGACTAATAACAAGACAAGACTTTAACTAAGAGGGCATTTATTTCGACCATTCGATTTTTTTGCTGAAAAGCAATCTAAATCTGGCTCCGATATTTTTCAGTCATCATAGTTTACAGTACCTATACCTATACACTACATCAATATCGTTCTAACCTTAAATTCAATCTTCAATTCGTCACTGACTTCAACCAACCAGAATCTGAAATTCTGAATTAACCCTAAGTCCACTTTTTGCTTATAGATGGCGCTCCGAGCCGCTTTAGCGCTTGCCATCTGCGCTAGTGTATCGATTTTACGCCGTCCGCTCGGTATTTACATAAGCAAAAAATCGTTTCAAAGAAAAAGTCCAAATGGGCCTTGTATCTGCCTCAAAGCGGCCGAGCTATAAGCTAAAAATCTGTTCTAAACGTGTAATGTGTGGTGGCATTTATTTATAGAAGGAATAATGCGTTTTTCTAAAACCGAAAGGTTGGAATTCTGTGCGAGACAATTACTGGCAACACTCAATGTCTATGAGTTTGACCCCGAAGCTCATGTCCGGAGCAAAAGAATAGTCTAGTGTAGGGCCCGGCCCTCCGTTTTTGATCTTCATCTTACTGAAGATTGAAAATGGGCACATAATAGGTAATTTCCATTGAAATATTTACGCGGAACACATTACATTCGTTTCTAATTCGAATTAAGCGTTTTGTACAGTGAATATTATAGGCGCCTACTATTAAAAATGCATCGTGCAATCTTATAGAAGTTGCTATTGCTAAGAATACCTTGGATAGTGTCAGAGTGATCACGGTATTGCTGTATAATTTTACGTGTGTTATTTTTAAATGTGTTTGTGATTTTTGTTCGATGATGGGGAAGGCGAGTGACCAAAATCGTGTTGGAATTCATTGAGTAAATATAAAGGATTCAGCTTTTCGTAAACGTGTTGAGACAATGGTGTATCGATTATTTTGCGCTAACGAAAAGTCATCCCGGTGTCGTAGTGTTAATATTAGAAATCTATGTTTGTGACCGCGATCACTATTGTCTAGGTACCTATCTATCTACGCGTTTTATATTGAGCTAGCGACACTTCAATTTACAGTGAGTGACCAAAATAGTGTTGAGATTCGGCTAAATATAGAGTGCGTTTTAAAAAAAAATACACAGTTAAAGGTGTTTATTAGGCTAACAGAATATCTTTTCAGTAGTATAAAATATTGCTTAGCGCTTTACAAAGGAAATTATTTATTCACATAGTACATCCGATAGGTCAAATTAGAACGGTGCAGGTAGGTATTATCATAAGGTCGCAGTCGCAATATACTGCAAAGTTTTTTTTTGTAACATTATAGGTACCTACAGCAAACAATTATTTTACTCGTGAAAGTTAACATCAAACGAAAATTTAATTTCCATAAAAGTTGTGGCTCTGTTAAAAATAATAAACATTATTTTTTATTTGGTTTCAGCTGCTGAATAAAGAAGGTTAGTGCTCAAAGTTGAAGTTTCGAGGTGATCATTAAAATCGTTGAAGTGAAGTGAACAAACATGGCCAACAACCCTAATCGTGACGGTGTTAGTACTCGTTTCTCAGATAATTACGATCTGAAAGAAGAATTGGGAAAAGGTGCTTTTTCCATAGTCCGACGTGCTGTGCAGAAATCGACCGGGTATGAGTTTGCCGCTAAGATAATTAACACTAAGAAGCTCTCCGCTAGGGACTTTCAGAAATTAGAAAGAGAAGCCCGGATCTGTCGAAAGTTGCAACACCCTAACATTGTACGACTTCATGATTCCATCCAAGAGGAACATTTTCACTATCTAGTGTTTGACTTAGTGACTGGTGGCGAGTTGTTTGAAGACATCGTGGCCCGCGAGTTCTACTCTGAGGCTGATGCTTCTCACTGTATTCAACAAATTCTAGAATCTGTTCATCACTGCCATCACAATGGAGTTGTGCATAGGGATTTGAAACCCGAAAACCTTTTACTAGCGAGCAAAGCTAAAGGTGCTGCAGTGAAGTTAGCCGATTTTGGATTGGCTATCGAGGTACAAGGAGAACAGCAAGCATGGTTCGGATTCGCCGGAACACCCGGCTACTTATCACCTGAAGTTCTGAAAAAGGAACCATACGGAAAACCCGTAGATATTTGGGCGTGTGGCGTTATACTTTACATCTTGCTGGTAGGTTATCCGCCTTTCTGGGATGAAGATCAACACCGACTATACGGGCAAATCAAAGCCGGTGCTTATGATTACCCATCGCCTGAATGGGACACCGTCACACCGGAAGCAAAGAGCCTTATCAACCAAATGTTAACGGTTAACCCAAGCAAGAGGATCACAGCCTCCGAGGCTCTGAAGCACCCATGGATCTGCCACCGCGAGCGTGTGGCTTCAGTCATGCACAGGCAAGAGACTGTGGACTGCTTGAAGAAGTTCAATGCCCGCCGAAAACTGAAAGGTGCCATATTAACCACTATGTTAGCTACAAGAAACTTCTCTGGGAAGTCTATGGCGAACAAGAAAAGCGATGGGTCTCAAGTGAAAGAATCCACTGATAGCAGTACAACTTTGGAGGATGATGAAGTTGATAAAGACAAGAAGGGTGTCGACAGGGCGTGTACCGTCATTTCCAAAGATCACGACGACGACGGATTAACCAAAGCTGATTCGTTTCAAAAAACTCGAGGCGATAGCACCGCTTCTTTACGACGTGCAGAGGTGATCAAAATCACCGAGCGTCTTATAGATGCCATTAACAATGGTGATTTTGATACGTATTCTAAACTATGTGATCCAAACGTAACTGCTTTTGACCCAGATGCTCTGGGGAATCTAATTGAAGGCGTAGAGTTTCATAAATTCTTTATCGATAACACACCGAACACGAAAACTAACACTACCATACTGAATCCTCGGGTGCACCTGCTTGGCGATGACGTTGCTGTTATAGCTTACGTGTGCGTGACACAGAGCGTGGACACCGATGGCCGGCGAGCCACTCACCAGACCCAAGAGACTCGCATCTGGCAGAAACGCCTCAACAAGTGGACTGCAGTACATTTCCATCGCTCCTAACTAGCCCATAACTACTCGAGCCATTTCTCCACTCAAGCAAAATATGGTCTCGTCAGCAAAAATATATGTAATGGTGATGCCATTGCCGCAACTGTAACTTCTCAGGGCATAGCATGAATACTACGTAGACCCATTAACAACGTAGGTTTCCCAACGTGCTGCCATACAGATATTTCACTGAAAAGTAATATCCAATGCTGTTATGAATATTACACGAATTTTACTAATAAATCTTTGTAATCTCAAAAAATAAGTTACTTACGTATAGGTAAATGTTATCTACACCAATATAAGCGTTTCAAAATTTATTTCTAGTCTGTTGAATTTCAAAACCAACTAAAATCAAATCACAATGTGGCTGAAATGTAATGTAAAAAAATCAATAACTTCTATGTATGTACTTAGTGGCAGTAGACAATGCAACATATTATCTTAGCCACAATCGAATATTGTCAACGAAATGTTAAGGCAAATGTTGCTTACCATCCCAACAATCTCGATGTCCCAGATCTGACCGTAAAATACCTACCTATTTAATAAAATCGTAAACTTTTTAAACATTTAGAAAATTTAGCACATTTCTCAGTAAGTCTCTCTACAATTTTAACTATTAATGTTTTGTCGTGCTTAAACATGGTGTTCTATTTGTTATCAATACCTAGTTAGTAAGATTTAAGTATAATTAATACGTACAGTTATTGGCACTACATTTCCAAACATCACGTTTTTCAACAATGTATTGGAAATTAACTCAAATTCATTTAGATTAAATTCTCATTTCTTTTTATGTACGTAGTATTTATTATTACTTATTAGCATGTGCGTTCTTAATAATCAAATTTAATTGGAAATATTTTTAAGTGAAATTATATCAATTTCGTCAATTTTAGATTTTAGATTTGTTGTTACTGTCACCATTCACGCTTTGCTTCTACAGTTCATCACTATTCATTGACATTTTGTGCTATTTGAGAGCAATATATTTGCTTTTTTTTGTCGATCACCAACATGTAATTAAAACTGATGATACCTAATGTTATTAAGTGTTAACTGTGCAAGAGTATATGGTCTGAAGTTGTTGGTTTATAATGTGGTAAAACAGGAGCTTGGATATCAGTGATATTTGTATTATGTAAACTTATTTGCACAGTTTCACTTACGAAACTTGCTTTAACTATTCGATCTTTACCTAACTATAAGTCTGTTATGAATTCAGTATTTACTAGAGTAAATATTAGATTTACTATCTAACATGTTTTTACAATTTTGTAACATACTACCTATCTATTTAAAATTTAAGTATCTAGTTAGCAGCACTTAATTTTATATACTTAACCAGAGGGGAGTTGGAATTGTAATTATAAAACTATGCATAATAGAAATATTGATAGTCTATGCAGTACATACATTCACCTAATTGAGTACATGTCGTGCCATTCAAATTGACTTTAGTGCCAATAACTGTAAATCTAAAGATGTATTCTAGTCTTTATTGTTACGCATATTTAGTACATAATCAACGTTATTAAAAATATTTTTCCGCATCATACCATAGTAACATACCTCTGTACATAGATACTGATATATTGCACACTTCGTTACTTGTATGAGCAAAAACCTATAATTTTATCAGTTAATTTATTAGTAGGTGTTTTAACACGAGTTTCACTGAATTTATTATGTAAATTTAAGTTTCTTCAGCATTGTATAGTTGTATTGGAGATGGTTGACACTGGAGCTGAGCTCGCTAGACAGATAAATGTTAACGAATATGATTAAAAATATATTTATCTGCTGCTGAATATTTAAATCCTTTTAGTCAAAAGTGTTATCCGCCTAGTTAAACGCAGCTCTGCTCTTAACTTCTCATGGCAGCCTTTTCACCATCACACTGTAGCTCTAGCGTGTGTTGGATTGAATATAAAATTACTTATTAAATAATAATAATCGAAATTGTTTGTGTCAGTGTTGGCTTTTGTAATTATCTATTACCTACCTACTGTTTTGATCTTTGCCTAATTGGCCTAACTGAATGGTGAAATTTTATGAAACTCTATTATTTTAAACGCTTTTAGCTACCTACCATTTCCGATTTCATTAATAGGTAATCCTGCCTAATAAAAAATCTTGATTTCCTCAGTAGAAATAAAATGATAGGTACCTATTGTATTATAGCATTATGTATTTGATATTCATATGATGTACAATGTATAACTGTAATCCCCCTGCTAATACTTCTATGTTAAAATCAGTATTTAACAAATGAAGCACAAACATGTGTGTAACTTCCAAAACCCTCCAGTATTTTGTGAAGATTAACTTTCATTCAAAATCAGAGTGAATCTCTTTTTGCATTGTCTTCCCTTAACAGTTTTCCATTAAGGGATGCATTAAGCCTGCCTAAATATAAACTCTCTTTTAGAAAACTACTATTGAATATCTTTTTAAATTGCTCCATCATAATTCTTAATAGTGCACATTAACTTTCCTAATAATGCATGCATGCAATATGTCCGGCTTCTTAAAATTTTGAAAATATTTCTATACAAAAAAATTGATTGGATAATAAACCCTTAGGTATTATTTAGTAAACTGGCTTTTCAACATGCTATAAAAAGTATTAGCATGGAAGACGCTAACAATTTACAAAATTAAACAAAGTATCCAAAGGAATAACAAAGGAAGGAATAGTACTTTCATACATGCACTTTCAACAACTGCTTCAAACAGAGCTTACAGACTGTTTAAACCCATCTACCTGCCTACACTATAACCATCAGATATATACCAGGGGCTAATATATAAAATTTGTTATTATTTAAAAATGTATACCTACTTACGAAATAATGTTTTGGGTGCAGTGCAATAAGAAAACAATCCAAATATGGGCCATAGAAAAGATCTTCATGGTTTCTCAAAGCACTTGAATGAAATCCATCCAATAATCCATTGACTATTTATAACATAAAATCACTAAAATGCCTATATGCAAGTCTCTATTGACTCACATTATCATAACATGTTTTTTAATAAGTTACGTACTTGTCTTGGAAAATCATTCACAGTGAAGCTAATACCTATGTGAATATTGTTATCTTTGAAAGTGTAACCTGCGGACTTGAAAGTACTTAGCTACTTGCACTAAGTACCTAATTATTAAATGTTTTAAGATTAATTAGTTCCTAAAACAAGACAAAGATAAACTGATTTACGAATAAATTTAATATATTATTATCATGTACTTACCTGTTGGTTGATACTCGTATTATTTATATCTCATAGAGTGGCGCATATTTAGGTTTGCTATCAAATTATGCTGAGGTAGGTAGATATGTAGGTTACAATACAAGGACTTTAATCAGTGCTACAAATTTTTTTAGTAGGTACAGTTAATAGAGAAAGTAAACAAAAATAGACTAAACGATTTTTTTTTATTCTATGTAACCTGCTGCACGAAGTAACTTAACACTGTGAATAGATAGGTAAATATCACTGTGCATGGTTCTCCAAACACACAATAACTCAAATAGTGTCTACCTAAATCGTTTTTTTTTTTAAGATAGACCAAATTGACAGTTATAATATGAAAAGTTAATGAAAGATCTTGTGATATTAGGTACTGTCAGTTTGGCCTTTGAAATAAACAAACATTACCTATTATTGGTTTATACAGGGCAATCAAAATTATATAATAGGTAGCTTTATTCCAGAAACATGTCAACTTTAAAATGCGATTCCAACCACTTTTGTTCTGCTTTAGTGAAAGTGCAATTTTTCAAACATTTAATTTTTTTTATTTTTGTGGCTTATTTACAATTAGGAGCAGGAGACGGTGGTAGGGTAGAGACTAGAGAGGCACTAAAGCGCGCCGCGCAGGCAGTACTAAAATGGTACAAATGCAAACTTTTGAAGGATAGTTTTCATTAGGAAACATTCAGTAAATGAGTATTGAGCTGTGCAAAAAGGCGTACAACAAAAGTTGTTGTAAATCACATTAAGAAGTTGACGTGTTTCAGGAATAAAGCTATTTAATGATTACCCTGTACCTATACTTAGCAGTTCTGAATTTTAACCATTCAGCTAGAGTTTGTAATGTATTGAATATTAATATACTTACTAATAAAAGATGTGTTGGTTGTAGTTCTTTGCATCGGTATTGGGATTTGGTATATTGTCTACATTTTAAGCCCAATATCTCCAGTTTTGCGACCAGCAACTACAATGGTGTTATTAACGTGCGAATTTATATAGTCAAAATTTTATTAAATATTGCACCCTTAGCCAGGAATGCCAGTGAGATTATTTTATAATTTGTAGCTATTGGGGATATTAACCAAGGTGTATGTATTTCATACTTTAAATGCACCAAGTATTTATTTAGAGACCTGCAAGCATAGCATAAGATTGGGTTAGAGCATATCCATGGGTTTAAAACTCTAGCCATCCTACTCTACGTCAAACAAAAGAAAGATAGCTAGAATTATAAACCCATGTATACACTCTAACCCAGTCCTATGCTACGCTTGCTGCTCTTTATTAAGAAATCTATGTTTTGTAGCATAATTTCCTAATGTGAAAGTGTAGGTGTATTCAAAGTTGTCAGTATATTTGTATTCAACATAATTTCTCAAACCTCTGCATTGCCGATTATCATGTAAAATTCTCTAAAATAAAGTTCTTTTGATCGAAATATCACTCTTCTTTATTTTAAAATGGTTGAAAAATATTGTAACATTCCTGTTATAATAATATCAATCAATAACTACAATAACTACTTCATATAATTACAGTATTGAACAATATAAATACATAAACAATAAAATCATCAAAATATCTACTATCTAAACTACATAAAACAAAGAACAAGTCATACCTTATCATAATGTAACATTCAGAAAATTTATCTTGGTGTGAACACCTTTGCAGCCATCAGAAAAAACATCAAAGTTCTTCAAGATCCCGTCCATGTCTGTCTCACTTAGCTTCCGATCACCAATTTCATCTTGTATGCACTTTTTTAAGACGTCTTTAGTCAACATTTCGAATTTCACAAATGCTTTTAGAGCTTTTATATCACTGTAGGAATCTTTGAGCTTATGCAGGAACGAAGAGTCACATTTTTTGACAAAGCCAGTACTAACAGTGTCACAATTGTAAATTAAAAATATGGTAAGCAGCCGGCTGAGGTTCTCACTTTTTTCTACAACTTGTTTAATAAGTCTGCTAACTTCCATGTCATTCTGACTAAGGTTGTCCACAACCATTACTGTAGATTCACATAAAATCAAACCAGATAACAGATTGGTTGTAAATGTGTCTCTGAAACTTGGCATTGTGAAGTGGTAAATATTTGAATAGTTCCAGCTGTCTCTCAGAATCAATGAAACGGTGTATGTCTTTCCTACACCAGTACCTCCATACAAAAATAAGATTTTGCTGCTTGTTTCCTCATTCAGAGTTTCAATTACTTGGTCTAATGCAAACTTTTGTCCGTGCAACTTTGTGGTCAGTTCTTGTTCAATCATATCAAGTTGCAATTTGTTCATACAACTTATATTAGTAGCACAGTATCCAATAATCGAGAAACAGAGCACCACTAGAGCAATAATAAATTTGACACGAAGAAACGGTTTTCTATTCTCATTGGGGTCCTGTTTCAAGTGAAATTTCTTGATGTTCCATTCAACCTTAGCTTTACCTGTGTCAGGATGTAGATTATCTGGTGTGGCTTCTCGTTTCTTTGGAGAAACATAACTTCGTTTTTTTGGAGGATCCGTAATTGGCAGTGGAAAGGCTGCAGTCGAAACGTCCAAACTACTAACTGAATTCATACTAAGATCAATGTCCATCGGTTCACAACTGTTATCGCAGGTATCCATTGCAGTAAAATAAATTCGTTAAATACAGAATTTCACAGAAATTGGAACAATTTACGAATTTCACAATAAATTCAAGTCCAACAGTCGATTTCCACCACAGACAAAAAACTTTGACACATGACAGATGACAGTTATAACAGCAGCGTTCACTTAATGCGTTTGCAAAGATTGCTCTGTGGGTAAAGGCATACTAAAATGAACGCATCCATAACACGACGTTATGCAGTGTTGCCATTTATACAAATGAATCCGTATAGTATGGATTTAAAGCTCCCCATTGACGAACGACGTGGCAGCATTCCAAAATCGCCCGGCAGTGAGGAAAACGACATACATTTTCTATGGCCATGCGTCCGGCTGCCAGGATGCTTTCCATTTGGACGTATCGTGAATAGCTAGCATAAGAAGACCAATACTGATGATTTAGGAGATAACAGATTATAAGTTAATGCGAAGTTCAATAAACTGGTAACAATGACACCAACTCAGTTCACAGCTAAGTTGGTGGATCAGTAAGTAAGAGAAACTCGTAAATACTTTTGGAAATGGCCAAACCGTGTGTTGTTGTGGAGTGCTATAATAAAAATTACAACCCCCACGTAATAAATTAATAATCTTTGTATAACTTTCTAATCTGCGGGAAAAAGCGAAATTTGACAGCCATGTGCCATCAGCGCCATCTATGAAGTGCTTTAAAATGTCTCATTAATTCGTCAGTGTACTAATGCCCGTTTTCACCAACCACCCCTAATTTTAAAAGACCTTTTAACGAAAATTATCTGCGCCTCTGCAAGTCTAGGGGTCATGGATGAAGGGCCATACGAATTCCACTCACAAGCGTTATATGTTGAGTGTGTATGATCCTTCATCAATGCCCCATAGACTTGCAGAGGTGCAAATAACTTTCGTTAAAAGGCCTTTTAAAATTAGGGGTCGTTGGTGAAAACGGGCATAAGAGCGTGAAAACGGGGCTCTAGGCTAGGCCCACCCTACGGATTTTATGGTCACGTAAAATGTGTAAGAAGTCGCTCCGATATTTTCTAAGTACTTAGGTAGGTACTTACACATAGTTCACGCCACCCACCTCCGCGAAAAGCCTCAAGCCGTAAAGCTTCGCGAAAAGTAAAAAGAAACATAGGTAACACGCACGGGTTGGAGTCGGTTTTGTTTATCAAACAAATTCCTGTATCGAACAGGAATTCACAAACTTGAGGTCAGCGAATCGCCTAACATTCACGCCGTGCAGTCGCGCTAAAAACATTTTCGCGCACCTCCACGAAAAATGTTTTTAGACGCCGTCTGTTGCGTCGATTTTCTGTACAAAACTGGCTCTTAATCTACTAGTGATAGGAGTATGAAAATATGGGTTACGTTTTTGTCAGTCAGTTTACGCCTGCGACACGGCAAGCAATGTTTACCACACGTGAAAAAGTGTTGGGTGGGGCCTCTCCACATTCACGTGAATAGTGAATTAGCCCGCGCGCAAAGAAAAATGCACAAAATCGATTCCTGTATCAAATACGCTAAAAAAATCGAAAATTTTCACATTATCAAACCCTAGAATTATGTGACACCTATCTAAAACAGACAGTTTTGTGTTGAGATTCATAAACGTTTTAAAGATATTGACATGACAGATGACAGTTATAACAGCAGCGTTCACTTAATGCGTTTGCAAAGATTGCTCTGTGGGTAAAGGCATACTAAAATGAACGCATCCATAACACGACGTTATGCAGTGTTGCCATTTATACAAATGAATCCGTATAGTATGGATTTAAAGCTCCCCATTGACGAACGACGTGGCAGCATTCCAAAATCGCCCGGCAGTGAGGAAAACGACATACATTTTCTATGGCCATGCGTCCGGCTGCCAGGATGCTTTCCATTTGGACGTATCGTGAATAGCTAGCATAAGAAGACCAATACTGATGATTTAGGAGATAACAGATTATAAGTTAATGCGAAGTTCAATAAACTGGTAACAATGACACCAACTCAGTTCACAGCTAAGTTGGTGGATCAGTAAGTAAGAGAAACTCGTAAATACTTTTGGAAATGGCCAAACCGTGTGTTGTTGTGGAGTGCTATAATAAAAATTACAACCCCCACGTAATAAATTAATAATCTTTGTATAACTTTCTAATCTGCGGGAAAAAGCGAAATTTGACAGCCATGTGCCATCAGCGCCATCTATGAAGTGCTTTAAAATGTCTCATTAATTCGTCAGTGTACTAATGCCCGTTTTCACCAACCACCCCTAATTTTAAAAGACCTTTTAACGAAAATTATCTGCGCCTCTGCAAGTCTAGGGGTCATGGATGAAGGGCCATACGAATTCCACTCACAAGCGTTATATGTTGAGTGTGTATGATCCTTCATCAATGCCCCATAGACTTGCAGAGGTGCAAATAACTTTCGTTAAAAGGCCTTTTAAAATTAGGGGTCGTTGGTGAAAACGGGCATAAGAGCGTGAAAACGGGGCTCTAGGCTAGGCCCACCCTACGGATTTTATGGTCACGTAAAATGTGTAAGAAGTCGCTCCGATATTTTCTAAGTACTTAGGTAGGTACTTACACATAGTTCACGCCACCCACCTCCGCGAAAAGCCTCAAGCCGTAAAGCTTCGCGAAAAGTAAAAAGAAACATAGGTAACACGCACGGGTTGGAGTCGGTTTTGTTTATCAAACAAATTCCTGTATCGAACAGGAATTCACAAACTTGAGGTCAGCGAATCGCCTAACATTCACGCCGTGCAGTCGCGCTAAAAACATTTTCGCGCACCTCCACGAAAAATGTTTTTAGACGCCGTCTGTTGCGTCGATTTTCTGTACAAAACTGGCTCTTAATCTACTAGTGATAGGAGTATGAAAATATGGGTTACGTTTTTGTCAGTCAGTTTACGCCTGCGACACGGCAAGCAATGTTTACCACACGTGAAAAAGTGTTGGGTGGGGCCTCTCCACATTCACGTGAATAGTGAATTAGCCCGCGCGCAAAGAAAAATGCACAAAATCGATTCCTGTATCAAATACGCTAAAAAAATCGAAAATTTTCACATTATCAAACCCTAGAATTATGTGACACCTATCTAAAACAGACAGTTTTGTGTTGAGATTCATAAACGTTTTAAAGATATTTTGCTTGAAAAAAAGTGCGCCGCCTATTTTTTTCAATGTCATCAACAAGTTTTTTGGGCAGTGCCACTGCTTTGTAGACCAGAACACATAATGGACTGAATTATTGTTGTTTTCTTGTTTCAATAATGAAAAGAATACTATGTTATTGCCGCGAACGAAAAATCGCTGAACAAAAATAGCCCATTTTACCTACAAAATGTAAAAAACCGTGAAAATTTTGAATTTCCCGCAACATTGCTATCATCCCACCCTAAGTCAGTGTTCAAACTACCCATATTTCACCTCTACCGCAATTATTAATCTGTTTATTGCGTTCTAATCTTTCAATCTGTGGGGAAGAGCGAAATTTGACAGTCGACGTTTCATTCAGCGCCATCTATCAAGCATTTTAATCAACTTTTATGTATAAAACTATAACCCGTGTCATGAAAGAAAACATTTAGGATGAACTTCAAAACACTGCCCCTCTCGCTCTAATTAATACAGTCAAAGTAAGACAACGCTAGGTTTTTAACTCCTACATAAATGTTTTCTTTAATGACACGGGTTATACGGAAAATGGGTCATTGGGCCATCATAGTCAACTAAAGCTTCTGATTGGCCAATTTAGTGACGTGAAGTAGCTCTGCAATAAAAACAACCAATCAGAAATGTGTGGACTAGCTAGACCAGGGTGACCAGATTAGGCGAATTGTCGCCATTTAGGCTACCTCAGGGGGTGAAACGGCGACCATAAAATGCGATCGGCGACCAGTAGCCATTTAGGCTACCTTAAAAAATGGGAACAGGCGATTTAGGCTATCTCAGGATTATTTCGCATTTATTTGGGTGATTTAGGCTATTATCGCAAATTTATTGAACCATTCCTTGATTATTCCTTAAAATGCTTGTAACGAAACGTAATATTCTTGTGGAAAGGAGGCTGATGGTGTCGGAGAACTTTTGCGAGAAGTAATTATTTTAGTTTGAGACCAAATAAAAAAAAACAAATGAAAATTATCAGATTTTTTTTAAATTTTTTTTTGCTCTACACGGTCTTTTTTTTTTTTGTTTTTATTATTATTTTGGGCTAAATTTAGGATTCTAGGCTCAATAAGTTAGGCGATTTAGGCTAAATAGTCGAGAAAAAAAATTAGGCGATTTAGGCTACTCGGAAGACAAAATTAGGCGAATCGAGTTAGCTAAAATCTGGTCACCCTGAGCTAGACTGGCAACACTGTTAAAATCAAAATGTCTACCAAGCGGGGTCGTTGTCCTTTTTTGTAACGTTATTTTCCTTTCAAATCAACAATGAGCGACGAAAGTCCCAAAAGTAATTTTAAGTCTACACCTCCTACGAATCGTAAAGTGCGTAATCCTTTTGACAAGGCCTTGATTGGGAGGCTTCACAATCCATTATGCAGGTATGTTACAAAAAAAAAACTAATTTCTAATCTTCTGTATTTTTTTTCAAAACGGGAGTGTAAACCGATAAATGCTTGAACAAATTTCAGTCCAAGCATGTGCAAGATCTACAAGAAGCAGAGCAACGGTCTGTTCCGTTGGGACATCGATCAGGCCTGCACACTCGTGCCAGCTGACATAGTTCCGTGCAACAGTCAGTTCGAGCCCTCACCGGACCCAGCCCTGGAACGGATTGCCGAGGAAGCGACGGAAAAGTAACTATGCCTAAAAGCTTCGGTCACACGAAGCGAATAAAGCGAAGAAATAAAACATGCTCTGTTTAGCGATAATGATTTACTCGCAGCAAAAAATACCAGTTTTTTACCAGGGGCAAATTAGTCAATTCGTTTGACTGGCGTGTGGCTTTTGCAGAAATTCGCGCCACTAGCTAATAACTTCCTGACTTTAGTTCCTTGGATCCTGACACCAAACCGTATTGAAATAGCTAAAAATTCTCACAGGTTGGATAGCCCTAATAAGTGAGAGGAAACAAAATCAACATTTTTGCACATCCTTATTTTGACCACCATGTCTGTATTGTTGCCCCTTGGCCAGGGTTACCTTGCTACGCCACTATATTATAACTGTATGAACCGGCATTAAGATGAAATACGTTAAGATGAAATAACCTGCTTGCTCGTCGCCAGCCAATCTAGCAGGGACAATACACTCATTAGCGAACTTGGATGGTGTAGATCTATACCAAAATTGAGCGAGGTGGTTAAAACTAAACCAAGAGCAAGCCCTTGATTTAGGAATAACAGATGATGCCTACAGCTTCTAAATATGTACCAGCCACTGTTCCACTGCTGCATCAATAATGTTTTTATCCCGCTATTGAATAAAACACACTTAAACAATTAAAAGTTAATAGATAATTAAGTGCTACGTTCGTAGGTCATGTGTGAATTGGCCTTAAAAGGGATCTGGCTCGGCATAAAGTTACCCTAAAGGGCACCTTAAGGATACCTGCAACGCAGGCATTCTGCCAGATCCTTGCCAGAGATGCCAGAATAACACCATCCTACTTTACACAGTAAAATAAAGCAAGATAAAAACATTATTGATGTAGCCGCTGTCTCCTGCTTCAAATGAAAGACCATCATTGGGTACGCAAAGTTTTTTGTTCGAAAGTCCGTTATTGGCTTAATCTTATATTTAGACAATATTGAGAAACTAATTTAAATATTTTTTATTTTGGTCCCGTCGTTTTGTTTTTATGCGCTAAAATGTTTTGTTCCTATGACCGCCAACAGTATGCAGACCGTCGCGTGAAGGTCATAAAACCGTATCTTTGAAACGTTGTAAAATCCAAACTACTGAACCAAAATAAAAAGTTTTGAAATTAGTTTCTCAATATTGTCTAAAGATAAGATTAAGCCAATAACGGACTTTCGAACAAAAAACTTTGTGTACCGAATTGGCCATGGTGGCAATGTTTTTTTAATCCCCTTTTGACATAAGTTTGTTTCCTTCCCAGGTTTTTCTCCCAGGAGATGGTAATGCCTAGTCCACTTGAGTCTTCCAAAAAAGTTAAACCACTACAAACCTCTTATGATGCTTGTGTACAAATCACAAGAATGACTAAAGAAGAAACCATTATTACTAGAGATGGTAAGTTGTATTGTTATTATTCACTATGTTGATTATCAGACATAATAGATACAGTCAGTCTGATGGATGTCTAATTTACATAAAGCCATTTGGACAAATTTGTAAAATAGCTGAAACAATTTTGCCACTATTTTAGAAACTTGTATTTTTCTTCTAACTATTTCAATCACTCATATTTAAGTAATACAGAAGGTAGCCTTACAGGCTTAAACACTTTATTCAACCAACATTGGTAGAATACTTATTACACCTTTAAGTAAAGGAATAGGTTCAATTAGGTTCCTGTAAAGGTGCAGCAGTCCCCGTAGCATGACTTTTATCGAGGCGGATTTATCCAACAAAATGGCGGTTTATCAGCATTTTTGACGTCTAAAGTGGGTTATAAATCATCGATAGCGATATATAACCCACTATAAACGTCAAAAATGCTGATAAACTGCCATTTTGTTGGATAAATCCGCCTCGATAAAAGTCATGCTACCCCCGCAGGGGTATCTATGTCATTGTTTTCGAGCCTGTAGTTTATATTGGAAACCACCTCCTATGGCTCCTCCTCCTAAACAGATCACTTTACTAGCAAGTCAAAGATTAGTACTCATATTCTATAATTTCTCTGGAGTTTCTAAATAGCTTTTAAATTAATTTTATTTATTCATCCTTTATTCAGTTTCAGCACAGACTGTCCTCACACTGCCACCTGAAATGCCACCAGAACTAGAAAAGCTCCTGGCAACCTACTGCACCTTTACACAGGTAATTTACACTGAATAATATAATCTAGTTTAAGTGCCTGCCTCTAGATGCGTCGACTAGACTAACACGTCCAGGAAACCCTGTAAAAGAAAAAGAACCTGGGTCACAATTTGTAATGTGGTACCTATTACTTTTTCTTTAGCATTTATCTGTACACTGCTGGGCCGGCTGATAATTTTCCACCTTTTCGGCGATATACGTGTCTGCTTCGCGTCACTGTACACACGACAGCACGTCGACCCTTACACGCTAGCACTCTACTCAATTAGGTTACGATCGACTTTACAACAACAGTGTACACTGACGTGCTGTCGTGTATATCTACATATTGTACGTACATACGTACATACATACATACAGCAGTGTGTCTCTCTATTTCGTATCCTGGCGCGGAGGATCCTTCACTAATGGGAAGCTACGTTATCGCTATGTGCTATTATACAGAGTGTTAAAAGACCGCCAACAAACCCGAAAGCCACGCATACTAGACACCAAAACAAAGTACTTTTTTGATAAATTATTGCTGGGAAATGATTTTGGTTTTTTAGGTTATAATTTTGAAAAATATTTTATAACGCAATGGATGTGTAACGCACAGAAGTCATATTGCGTGCCGATGTTTACAATACATTGCGGGTTGCAATTATAACGTCGTTTTATGTAGGATCTATTCATAATTTTGATATGGCTTCTTGAGACGATACGTTAAGAACTAGATACTGAATACATTTCTGCAAAAAAAAACTTGAAAAGTCCGACTTTGAACCTCAATATCTCGGAAACCGTTGATTTCCCAGGCATAGTTCCTTGGGCAAAAATGTTCCTTATGATTAGGATAATATGTGGTTTCCCGCTTTGTTGGCGGTCTATTAACACCCTGTATAGGCTATTTTTCAATGTGATAACGGAAAAAAACTAAATCTGCGCGGACGAAGCCGCGGGGTAAAGCTAGTAGAGAATACAGGGGCAGGTGATACAAAATGCTTTATGAATTTCAGGACCAAGACATATCGGGCGAGTACGAGATCACGGCCAACGGCTCGCTGCGTCGGCAGCTGTTCTTCGAGGAGCACAGCTATATGGAGCAGGAGCACTACGACTCGGAGCCGACGGACGATGAGGCGCATTCGTCTGAGGTCCGCCTGCCCGCCACCTCCTATGAAGCCCACACGCCTGTCGTATTCAGTCCTGATCTGGTAAGCTACCACTCTTTTGATTGAACTCTATTGCCTTGGAATAGATCGCTGCGTCGGAAGCTCTTCTTCGAACGAGGAGCATGAGTATTATGGAGGAGCACAGCTATATGGAGCAGGAGCACTACGACTCTAAGCAGACGGACAATGAGGCACTCGTGTGAGGTTTGGCTGCCTGGCACCTCCTATGAAACCCACACGCCTGTCGTCTTCAGTCCTGATCTGGTAAGCTACCACACTTTTTGTTGAACCCTATTGCCTTGGAATAGATCGCTGCGTCGGAAGCTTTTTTTCGAACGAGGAGCATGAGCATTATGGAGGAGCACAGCTATATGGAGCAGGAGCACTACAACTCGGAGCAGACGGACGATGAGGTGCACTCGTTTGAGGTTCAACCGAAACCTATAAAGCCCACACGCGTATAATGTTCAGTCCTGATCTCGTAAGCTACGACTCTTTGTTCGTTCGCGGCAATAACATAGTATTCTTTTCATTATTGTAAACAACAGAACAACAATAATTCAGCCGATTATATGTTCTGGTCTACGAAGCAGTGGCACTGCCCTGGGCAGTGAAACACATAATCGGCTGAATTATTGTTGTTATGCTGTTTACAATAATGAAAAGAATACTATGTTATAGCCGCAAACATAAAACCACTGAACAAAAATAGCTCAATTCAGCTACAAAATGTAAAAAACTGTGAAATTTTTTAATTTCCTGCCAACATTTCCGAACATTTCTCTTTCACATTACAGAGCAAGGACCTAGTTACCAAAGGCATGAAGCGAACATTCGGCACGCCTCTAAAGCTTCCCTCCAGCGGCAAGTCGAGGCTCCACAACAAGATCCTCGACGTTGTCGACTTCGGCGAGGCTTGCTTCAGCCCCATTCACTTCCAGACCCCTCGGAGAAACGATCAGAGCTCACTGGCGTCGTCGTCACTGGCTTCAGCCTCCATTTCGCCGCTCACCAAAGCCGCTTCTAGCGATGAAGAGGTAAGGTTACGTTTACATAGTTTGGTAGGTATCCCACTTATATTATAATTAATGCGAAAGTTTGTGAGTGAGTGTGTTTGTTACTCTTTCACGCTGAAACGGCTGAACGGATTTGGATGAAATTTGGAATAGAGATAGCTTAGACATCAGAATAACACATAGGCTACATATTATCATGCTTTTACACTAAGGAGCAAAGTAAAGCACATATTCTTTTCTTTAGTCCACGCGGACGAAGTCGCGGGCATAAGATAGTTAGGAAATATACTGCCGCGCTTACAAAAAGCTCACTAAACGAGTTTTTTTGCGAAATTGAGTTTTATACTTATTTGAAATCAGCTCATTATCCTGATTTCAAATATTATTATGTGCGTTTTTCGTAAGCGCGGCAGTATAGTGAGAAAACCGGTACCTGTACTTTTCAATACTGTTGTTCAGCTGCTGGAAACCACTGCGCTGTTAGGAAAAATAGGGCTTTGCTGTGTAAGGCTTTGCTGTGTGTGTTTTTCGGTAGAGTGCAAAGTTGTAAGAAAAAAACGGAATTTTCCTAACAATTTTGAACCTATCGAAAAACCACTGCATTGCAGGACCGAGAATTTATTAAGACGCAATAGGTCTCACAACTAGCACCGCCAATGAAAAAAAAAACATATCTTCTTTTTGGATGATGCGTTTTTAGCAAAAAACGCTCCTGCGATTTCTCAACGCGAGGCTTAACTATTTTTAGGATCTAACGTTTGGATTCCAGGTCCTAGAACTTAGAATACAAACTTTTGGCGTGAATCGATTGCATTCGTAGGTTTTAGGATCTGGAATCCAAACCTTAGGCCGCAGGAGCGGAGAGAAATCGCAGGAGCGTTTTTTGCTAAAAACGCATCCAAAAAGAAGATAATGTTTTTTTTTTCATTGTCGGCGCTAGTTGCGCGTCGTATTTCGTCTTAAGTAATTATTATCTCATTAGTATTATAGCTAAAGCGCACCCGTATTCGAATGCTGGCTGAGCGAATAACTGAAACAGGGCCTTTACCGCCGGGGCGCCTGTAATCGAAGGGATATTTTTTATTTCACGTTGTTCAGTGGGACTTAACCCTACACAATCCGGAAACATTAATTGTACTACTTATTTATGTTTGCTTAATTTTAATCTATTTGTAGGTACCTACTGATCTCTTACATCATCCATCATAGATAAGTACCATGGTTACTCCCAATAATAATATATAAAAATGGATGAACTGGTATTAACTAGTATTGTATTGACGAAATACGTCAGCAAATAATGACGACACGCCCTTTAGGCCACCAGTTTACTTCACCTTTGTCTCTGACCCTAAAAAAACAATTCAACAATCAATACAGCAAACACGGAACTTTGATAAAGTCTCCCAATCTATTTTTGTTTTCGCAGAAAAACAACTTTACTTCACCCGAGTCCGAAGCAATGGCCACGTGCCTCGACTGCATTGTGTCAGATGATACCGACAGTGAGAAAAAGAGACCTTGCTTCTGCAAGAAGACCCCGGACAAATCGGTCCTGAAACGGAGTATGTCGCTCAAAGAGTCGCCGCCGCGACAAAGAAAAGGTTCTTTCTCGGAGAAGCGAAGCCTTAGCATGTCTAGTCTCCATAGGAGTCGCTCGTGTCAGAAGTTGGACTTCAGTATGGATATGAGCCTGGACGCTTCCATGCTTAGTCACTCACAAGGTAATTAATGATGATTCGTGATACCTATAAGCATTTTTTTTTTCTATATTGATAGTACTCGTATTTGGTTATATTGTTTTAATGGTAAAATCTTATTCATCGTGGTGGTTCAGCAGCGTTACAGCGGCTGTGGTCACGGGTAGAAAACCTACAGAGTAGGTAGTAGAAAAAAAATACGATTTACGGTTTTGGGTTTCACAATTTTAGTTGACGATTTTGAATAAGGTGCAAGGGCGGAGGGTTGTTTTATTTTACCAACCTATACTTTTCTACACTCCTTACAATATTCCTCATTCTGTCTTTCACATCCTTACCCATTTTCATATTATTAACTGACTAATTGTTTATTTTAGCAGATTCAGAGTCCAGTCCAGTGCTTACAGAGACGCAAGCAGCGTGGTCGATGGTAGACGACCCAAGCATACACCAACTGATAAAACTGGAACCACTCAAGAGTAGTACACAGATCCAGCTGATAAAGTCTTCTACGATAATTCACAGTGAGACGAACGTGCTAGACGAAACACCAGTCAAGGGAAAGAGCAGAAGCAACGTACTTTCGCACGAAATCAGCAAATTCCGCGCTCAGATGGTCGTGAGTCCTTTGCACATGTCTCTAGATGCTAGTTTAGATAATTTCGAGAGTCCACTCAACTTAGAGCATAAGAAAGTGGACTTCAACAACGTCGATCTCAAATTCCTGACTGAAAATGTGTCTCAGTTCGACAACACCAAGGCCGTTAGTGATAGCTCCACGAGCTTCAAACGCGTCGATAGTGGTTTCAACGAGAATACGTTTTACGCCAACGCGTCTAGTTACTATGAAAGTTCCATTAAACCTTCGGAGTTGACTGTTACGCACCCTTCGAAGACTGGCGGAAAGGCAGCGCTGCAGGAAATCTCTAACATCAATTGGATGAGAGTCGACAGCGGATTTAAAGACGAAAACTCCGCAGATAATGTCCAGTTTTATAACAGTGAGAACTCGATGAAAAACACGACTACATTTGGTTACCCTGAAGCCAAACTGGAAGGCAAAGAGAACGATTTCGACAGGTTTTTCCTTCAGGCGTCTAATAAGAACGAAGCTACGATGTCCATGTCTGATCTCTTCACAGACGACATGACATTCAATTGTAATTTTTCTTCAACTCCGTCTAAGAATAAACCACGTAAGTTCTAGCTCATAGCATAATGTTTTGTCGGTTTGTATGATGACTGAAAGTTTAAGGGTTTGATTCGATTATTAGTGATAACTTTACTAGAGTTCGATTTTATAGAAGTGTTTTAAATTAGTTCAATTTGAATATTTTTTGACATAAGTCCACTATTGTGGACGATTTTCGTTCGACTGCTCTTATAATTATGTTGAAATGTTTTTGTAGTTATTACTAAGTAGAAATAATTTTGCATGAAATAATTATTTTGGCTATTATGAAAAATACGCGTGTTTACTTGAGTCAAGTAAAAGGTTTCAAGACTGAGAATGTTAATGAACATTGTTGATCCACCGATTCGGCGTGTACATAAACGAGTCTCGCTGTTAAAAAGTAAGGAATAATAGAAATAATGAAGTTTAATAAGTACGTGGAAATTGTTTTAATGAAATTAATTTGACTGATGATTAGCTCTTGATTATAAAAAATAAAAACATGAATTGACTTTTGTGTGTTGTTCAAATTCGCCTACGATATCAGTGGAGTGCTGGACTTTGGCCTTTGCAATTTCAGCTACAAATAAATCGGTACCCTGAAATAGGAATCATAAAAACATGTTGATTTATTTATCGGGCTTGAATTAAATCATCAATACATTATAAACAACAGTATCGAATGCGTAGCCAAAACCACTGAAGGTAATTTATAAAGTTTGGAACATTTAATGTACTAGCCTTGCCCTGCGACTTGGTCCCCGAGAACCACACACTTGTAGACATCGTTTCACCCCCTTAGGCGGACTTGTGTCAGTCCTGGTTACCCAACTAACTCCGAGTTAATTTGACATTTCCACACAATTATTGAAGTTAACTCAGAGTTACCTGGCTAACCCTGGTTGACGCAAGTGGACCTTAGGGGATGATTTTGAGAAATATCCTTGAGCACCTGCACCTCTACGATTATGGTAAAAATGGTCTTTGATCTCTTAATCGTAATGTCTAGTCCCTGTTAGACAACTATCAACAGTCACCCCATTTATCTCTGCTCATTATGCCAGCGCACAGTGGTCGATTTGTACGATTTAGGTGGCCAAAAGTCCATTTCTCAAAGTTAACTTATAACAAAACTAATTGATTCCCGGAAAAATAGACACCCCGACTGCCCAAACCCCACCCCTCCCCAGTTCCTAGAACTGCGTGCGCGCCCCCACAGGTAGTCGGAACTTGATCGTCGCGCAAGCTGTACGCGTTCGTTCTCGACACTCTTAGCGCAACCGATATTCTAAAGTGAATATTTCATTGGATATTATTCAGTTACAAGTGAAAGTGATGGAAGTCGAAAATTCAGGTAAGCTCCTTCAAATATAATTTAAATTAAGATAAGGAATATCAATATTTAGTGCAGTTACAACGTATCAAAGATCGCCCTTTTTCATAGAAAATATTATCATTTTTTTATTTTCAATAGTAAAAATGTTGTACTTCCGAGACCGTCCGAGTTAAATTCCTTATGGTTTCTAATAGTATAGCTCTTTGAGCAGATAACCACAAAAAAAATAGCCACCACCTTTGACCACTTCGCGAGAAAAATAATAATTCATTAACTTAGGCAGAAAGTGAGAAAAATTCCTTTTTTGTTTCTTTTGCGTTAAAATTCCTTTTCGTTGTTCTAGGTTCATCAAGTTACTCGGGCATGGAGGTAGTAACTCGCAGATATCTTTTTGATAAGATGATTGAGGAAAACTCTCCATCAATAAACGACAAATTGGAATACTTACAAAATTATTTGTTAGTGTCTTACGGGGACTCCGACGAAGACAAAAAGTATATAAATCATAAATTTTCATATTTTAAAACAGAAATAAAAAAGAGATGGTCCAAAGCACGCAACACGCTAGAAAAATTTCTTATAAGCAATGATGCATGGTTAGCAGGAACGTTCGAGATGCCCATAAAAACGCATAATAAGTCAGGACGACCTAGCAAAACATTCAGTGAATGTAGTGAAAGAACTAAAAGGAGGAAAACAGAAGAAGTTCGCTCCTCTGTAGGTAAAGAAGTGATAGTTCACGCAGCGCAAGTAATTTTACAAAAAGAAGGAAAAAGAAACGCCTCGCAAGTCCTGAAAGATATTACAAATTCGCCTGCAGCCGCAAACGAATGTAAAAAAAGACATTCCAAATCAAAGGCACAAGATCCCCTTACGCCTCGGGAGGCACTGCGAATGTGCGTGGACGCTGATTTGACACGAAGTCAATATGAAATTGTGCGAGCAACCAACTGAAGCTTTTACCCGTGCTACGAATTAGTGTTGAAGGCTAAACAGGAATGTTACCCACCCAAAGAGACGCTACGAGTGACCGCTTCCTGTGCTGAAAGTGATCTACAATCTTTGTTAGATCACACCGTCACGCGATTATCAATTTTCCTCGAAGAAGTACTAATGACTCTTACAGAAACTGAGAGAAATTCCTTGCAGATTATCTGCAAATGGGGTTGTGATGGTTCACAACAAGCTCAATACAAACAAAAGTTAATGAATGACGCCGACTCGGATGCAAATATATTTTTGAGCTCATTCGTGCCTCTACAAATTGTTTGCGGCGAAGACAAAACAAAAATGGTTTGGCAAAACCCGACTCCTTCTTCACCACGATATTGCCGCCCGATACGATTCAGATTTATAAAAGAGTCTACAGACATTACAAAAGATGAAATAAATTACGTTCGGGACAGTGTGAAGTCCCTAAAAGCCACGGAATTGGAACTGAATGGGCAAAATTTCTCGGTTAGCCACAGTCTTAAAATGACCATGGTGGACGGCAAAGTTTGCAATGCGGCGACTGACACCAAATCAACGAGTAGATGCTACATATGCGGAGCCACTTCAAAAAACTTTAATGACTTAAGTAAAAAAAACGAAATTCACCCAGAATCGCTTGAATTTGGCCTATCAACTTTACATGCCAGAATTCGATTATTCGAGAGTATTTTACATTTAGCTTATAAATTGCCCGTTGGGAAATACCGTGAAAAAAGAACCAAAGCAGAAAAGATGCTAGAACAACAAAAAAAAAAAGAAATTCAGCAAAGATTCAGAGAAGAAGTAGGTATCTTGGTAGATATGCCAAAATGTAATTTTGGTAACACAAATGACGGCAATACTAGTAGAAGATTTTTTGAAAACCCACATCTGGCTGCTGAAATAACGGGAATAGACTTTAATTTTATTTATAGAATTAAAGTTATTTTGGAAGCCATATCAAGCGGTCACAAAATAGATGTCCCGAAATTTGATGAATACGCCATGGAGACAGCAAAACTGTATGTAGAGTTATATGGTTGGCATTCTATGACTCCTACCATGCATAAAATTTTGGTACATGGTGGAAAAGTTATAGAAAATTCTCTAGTGCCTATTGGTCAACTTTCGGAGGAAGCTGCAGAAGCTCGTAATAAGCACTTTCGCTCATACCGTCTAAACTTTGCTCGAAAGTTTTCACGCGAAGACTGTAACCTTGATATTTATCACAGGTTACTCTTGACATCAGATCCACTCATCAGTTCAATGAGAAAAAAAATGAAGTTCCGATCAAAACCATTTTTGCAGGAAACTTTGGAGCTTTTGCTTCCTGCAGAGCCAAATACAAAAGGCACTTGTGATAAATGCATGGAAAGTGACGGTGAGGAAGAATTGTCTTTTAAAGAGTAACATAACAATTTGTATGTTAAACTTTCATAAAATATTGTCTTATTGTTTATGATTCGGTACCTAACATTGTAAGTAACATTTAGTATAATAATGTGGTAATAACTGTTGACCATTTAATTTTAGTGTATACTGTATTTTTTTGTCATCCATATTTTATTTTCAATTTAAATAGGCATGCAGACTGTAGAGAATAAACATTTTTTTTATGTACGGCCGTCTTTTACTTAACAAATTGTGATAATTCTTAACCCAAATATCAAAAACTACTAAGCCGATTTCGATAATTCAAATGAACTCAAAATATATATTTTACACCAAAGGGAGATTTAAAGAAAATTTAAAAACATTGGCGCTATTTACAAAAATATTTTCACAGAAATGTTTTTTTGTATAGAAAAATACGCTTTCAATGAAACGAATAGGGATAAACATATATATTCACTCTAAAATACCAGATTAGCATTTGTTGTCGTATTTATTACTGAAATAAAGCATAAAATAGTTTTGGCCGCCTAAATCGTACAAATCGACCACTGTGCAGCGATTGGGCATTGATCAGTGAGGCATCGATTGTCGTAAATTTAAAACCATTTCGAGGAATAGGGATACTGATTACTATTAGGGGTTTAAATATGTAAAATTAAAACGGATTATTAATATTTATCGCCTAAAATGTTTACTTAATTTTTCTTTCGATGACGTCATCATAGCCTCTAATGCGGTAGTTCCATTGCCTACAAATATTTAAAAAAATACATTCGTCAACAACAACTGTCAAAAGTGTCAAATAACTGAGAAAATCTGACATTTGTCAAACGTCAACATATTTTTATTTTTTAAAAGCATGAATGAATGCAATGAACTTAGTACATAATGCCAGTGGTGACGTCATACACAAAACTTTTAAAATTTTTAAATAATTAATAAAACAATATTTCCATAAAAAATTAAGAAAATATTCAAATTAGTTTCTTATATTTGTCTATATTTTCGATTTATAGAATAAAAAATAGGATTTGACAATGCCCATTATCTAAAAGCACGTTTGAATCGCCCGGCGGCGGGAGAAGCCGGTACTTACACAATCGGCGAGTCTGTGCGCGCGTCACTTGTTTTTGTACGATAACGCCCTAACCCCCACTATCGGTGTAGCCCGGAACGTCTGCGAAACGTTGGCCTGTGAGATAGCTTCTTTTGGATGGCTTTGCTGAAAAGACTGATTTGGGATTCGACTACTTTGTTTTATCGCTTTTCAAAATCCGCGAAAAAATATCTTCCTAGAGAGAATACATTTTTTTATCGCAAAATTTCTAAAATGTTGGAACCATTTTGAACGATTCTAGCGATACGACCGCCATTTATTTTATTAATAAGTTCTTTTCTCTGGTGTACAATAAAGAGTTACTTACTTATAAAAAGCAGGGTAATAGCACCCGGTGATAGGGATCACAAACAAAAATTTTTTTTATCTCTATGAAGTTCCGTAGATTTTTTAATTAATAAAATGTCAACGCTGTGGCGGGATAAAAGTATTTTTAAATATTGATTTCATTGACTTTCACAATGTTTTAATGTCTCTATCGCCGGGTGCTATTACCCTGTAAAAAGAGTTAGGATATTTTGTAACACGTTGTATGCTAGGCTATCTAGTGAATTCAATCTCTTTGAGTGCCTATGGCTCTTCAATCTAGATCACTTCTTATGAGGAAAGTTCAGCAGATAGCGAGATAGAGCGGTAGGCCTTGTCTCTGAGGACAAGCTAGAGTAGTTTACACTCTAGTGCACGTTCACTATCCGATCAATATTTAGATGCGTATCATTATTGTTTTTTTCTGTTCGAAGTATATTTTTGCCTACTTTAAGTATTTTCTAAAGCACTAACCCGTGCTAGGGAACTTTATAAAGATTTTTATAAGGTTAAAAAATTCGCTCGGGACAGGATTTGAATCCGCAACCTCTTGCATTCCGTGCAGGCACTCTACCAATTGAGCTACCGAGTCAAGTACTGTTTTTGTGAATTTTCCAATCTCATTGAAACTCTTATTTTTTTTTTTATGTTTTTCTTATTTTTTTTATGTATGTTTTTTTTATTTCATTTATTTCATTACGAGGCTCACCAAACTAAAGTTAGCCGATTAAGGCGCTGTACATAGTGAATAGCCCGCGCGCCAAGAAAAATGCACAAAATCGAGTCCTGTATCAAATACACTAAAAATATCAAACCCTGGTGACACCTATCTAAAACAGCCAGTTTCGTGTTGACATTCATAAACGTTTTGAAGATATTTTTGATGAAAAAAAATAGGCGGTGCACTTTTTTTCAAACAAAATATCTTGCAATCTGTTATGGGTATCACAAAACTGGCTGTTTTAGATAGCTCTCACCTAATTCTAGGGTTTGATATGTGAACATTTTCGATTTTTTTAGTGTATTTGATACAGGAATCGTTTTTGTTAATTTTTTTTTGCGCGCGGGCTAATTTACTATGCCCAGCGCCTTAAAAATTTGGTAAAGATCTGATTTAGGAAGAAACTCCTCAACGGGCAGCAGAAAATCAATCTCGATCGGGCGTTCGTTTCGATCAGTGGCAATTTAAAAAAAACTTATAGGTAGTCGATAAAGCTATCCACTAAAAAAATAAATTGAAAACAACAAAAAGCGACTTCAGGTATCAAAAAGTTGCACGATAGTATGGGCACACCTCCATAACCCTTTTGACACACAACTGAAATATTATTTGTTGTAAGCCCATACGGTACCCGGACTGAACACTTGTCACAAATGCGCGGAAGGTCTAATGTTTAGTCAACACGTTCTTATTGGTATGTAATTATTAATGCTTGTGCGCCGGACGCAACGGCTGTACACTCCAGTCTACATACGTAGCAAAGCTCGATAAGGTCTGACGTGTTTTTGTCTCGCGTAGACAGTCCCTAAGTATTAGAATATAGTTATTATTTAACCGAATAGGGTCCACATACTTTTGATAGGGAAAAAAAATCTAAAAATGTTGAACAAAACTAGTGCCACACTTATGCTACAGACGATAATGGTACTAATGGAGAAGCAAAACTCCACAATGGATGTAACACGATTTCCTGCTGGATTCAGTGGTAAGTATTATTTTTTTATCTAAAAGGAGTCATAGGAAAAAAAGATTAAAAAACCCAGTGTAATAGGAAAAAAATATTACCTAGATAGAGATCGTCTATACTAAAACTGCGCGCACCTCAACCACTACTGTTGATAAGAGCTATGACGCGTGGATGGGCGCTCAATTATGGTTTAGTTAGACGATATCTTATTACCTATTTTGTGTATCTGGTTAATTTGTACCTTTTGCAAAAGCTGTAGCGGTTTCCCCTACATTTCGGTAAATAGATATTGCATACATTTTTCCCTATTATTGGAGATAGTACGAACTTGACTGCAATTTATTATCACAGGAACATGGTAGTAGAAAAATACATTCACTTTATTTTAAATACTCACATAAAATCAAAGATATTTAATTCGTTGACTTACATGACCATTATTAATGATGGTGATACAAAATGTTAGAACAGCATTTTTTCACAATTCCGAGAACACACTAACTCAAATCAAAGCCATCAACATAAAAGTCCAGTTACACTTTTTAGTTAGACCGGTTTCTGAATTGAGAAATTCGTTAAGCAAATGGGTAAGTATCGTCCTGTCTCTGCAGATTTCGATATTAAAGTATTTGCTTAGCAAAATTCTCAATTCAGAAACCGGGCCTAACAGTTCTTTTGTTTGTTTCCTAAGAGGATGCGGAGATCGAGCGGTGCTACGGAGCCTTCGGGTGCTTCTCGAAGGCATACCCCTGGACGGAGAACCGACCCGACAACTACTTCCCTGAGCCGCCCGAGCATATGCACATACGGTAAGAACCGACCCGATAACTACCTCCCTGAGCCGCCCGAGCATATGCGCATACGGTAAGAACCGACCCGACAACTACCTCCCTGAGCCGCCCGAGCATATGCACATACGGTAAGAACCGACCCGATAACTACCTCCCTGAGCCGCCCGAGCATATGCACATTCGGTAAGAACCGACCCGACAACTACCTCCCTGAGCCGTCCGAGCATATGCACATACGGTGAGAACCGACCCGACATTACCTCCCTGAGCCGCCCGAGCATTACACATACGGTGAGAACCGACCCAACAACTAACTCCCTGAGCCGCCCGAGCATATGCACATACAGTAAGAACCGACCCGACAACTTGATTGAACTTTTTGGATTGTCAGCTTGATGATATTGTTATGTAGGTACCGTTAGGTATTCGAAATATTTTTTGCATCAAGCCCTGATGTTTGCCTCAAATAAAAAGGAAGCTGTATAGATAGTAGCCGCGAGGACACCCTCATTGTCCACTAAATTAATTAAGTACCTAGTTAGTTATCTGTTTGCCAAATTCAGTATCCGATCCGCCAAAAACACAGTATCATTCAACGGCAATTTTATACAGAGAAAGACACTAAACTAAACTGACGATATGTTTCCAGATTCCACCTCGACCATTGTGCTAAATAACCATTTTGAGAATTTCTCTAGTAAGCATCTAAGAGCATTCGCTAGGCAAAAGCAAACTCATGGCGTCAGCAGACCATTCTTTATTATTGTGTAATTTGTACCCTATGAAACCTGATAAGTATTACAAATTAATGTCAATATGCACATACCGTTACATTAATTAATCTTTGTTTATCTGCCTCTGGAACAGTCACTAGATCCGCCTTCCAGTTAAGTTTTAATTATTTTATTTATCCTCAGTTTGCCTCTTGCCTCCGATAAGAGTCGGGGGCTCGTCCGTGACATCAATCAATGCACAGACGAGTAAAGAAACGACTTAGGGCCAATTGACAATAGCATCTCTGCCATCATAGTTTTACAGTCCATTTCTACTGTAATCCAGGGTGCAGTATCGAGACTAAACAAAATGCTTCATGTCCCGTAATAACATTCTGCATTGTGACGTTGTTTATCTATGCGTCCCTTGATAATGTCCCGTCTTTGTGTTATTTGTGTATTTGTTTATTTTTGGGTCCATTGGCTACTCGTTTATCTGAAACGGATTCGAGTTTCGACCTTTGAACGCAGACGTATAGCCAACACTATAAGTTGATGTAGGTAAATAAGGGTTAATTATTGAGATTCCTTGACCCGATAAGCAGGAGGTTTGCCTTACGCCCCGGATCTATCACAAAGCTTATTCTATCTATTGTCTATCGTGCATGATGTGATAGATAATAATAGTCACGCTTGGTACGGTCGGCCACAATCTCAGATACCCCATGGCAGCTCTTACCGCGCGCGGCATAAGGGCGCCAATCGAACAAAAAGGGGTATCTGAGACTGGCGACTGTACCACTACATTCATAGTCCCTGCCAGCTACACGGGAGCGGTTGGGTCAACCGTTTAAATATGCGTATGGCGTAGATTTTGCACTCATGTACCGACATATCGACAACTAAAGGCCGAATTCGGTACGCAAAGTTTTTTGTTCGAAAGTCCGTTATTGGCTTAATCTTATATTTAGACAATATTGAGAAACTAATTTCAATATTTTTTATTTTGGTTCAGTACTTTGGATTTTACAACGTTTCAAAGATACGGTTTTATGACCTTCACGCGACGGTCTGCATACTGTTGGCGCTGTTTGGCGGTCATAGGAACAAAACATTTTAGCGCATAAAAACAAAACTACTGAAGGAAAATAAAAAATAATGAAATTAGTTTCTCAATATTGTATAAAGATAAGATTAAGCCAATAACGGACTTTCGAACAAAAAACTTTGCCTTCCGAATTCCTCTTCACCTTGCTTTGAAGCCAGCTATACATCATAATTAAGATTAAAGCCTCCTCCCTATCACAACACATTCCACTAACTGTCCACTTACATCCATACACACTGCTGACCTATCTGTCTATCAATTAAATAAAAAAAGAAATAAAATAGCCTTTTATTGCTTCTCAAAGTTACATAAAAAGTATTTGAAAAATTAAAAACTTAGAACTTAATAAAAAAATGTATTCTTACGTATCAATTAAATAGGTAGGTACCTACACTATTTTAGTTTTACTATGTATATTCTGTGGTTAAACATATTGTATGTTTTTGAATGTCCTCAGATACCCAGTGTTCACGAGAAGAAATCGAAAGATCCCGGTCATCCTGCAAGCTGACAAGGTGGATAAGATCCGAAACGCCAATCTCGATCCACGTGGACCGTTTTACTTCATCTCCCACGGATTCTTGGAGGGCGGGGATAAAATATGGGTTCGTATATAAATTGCCATAAGTTTTTAAACACTACAACAGCGTCTAACACGGATGTAAAGGTCTAATCCAGCTTAGCCGGCCTTGCCCACAGATAAAACCATATACTCCAAAGTCCGGAGCTAACTAAGGCAACGGATCTCTATGATATAATTTTGGATTCTTCTCATCTAGTGTCAAAAGCGTTTTCCTTCCTATACGTGTAGAAAACTCCTTATACGTGCCGCACCCAGAATCTCTGCACTGTGGAGCATCAAGGCAGGCGTAAAGATGCGAATCCTTATCAATTTTAATGTGTAATATAAATCATCGTCATTTAATAAAAATATTTTACAATCAGACTTTTGTGCAGCTTTCTCCACAGGTCAGCTCGTTCACAGCATGATAAGCCAGGACCTCCACCGTCTTTACAATTTAGCCCAAATAGCTTGTCCGTGATCTTCATCTAGGTACCTGTCGTTCTTTCTACTAATATCGTCATTAACAGTCCGTTAACACCCACTCAGCGTTCACCGCACACACTGAACTTTCCAGATACTTGGGCTATGTCGTCAGACCGTCTGGCTGGTGATCTGCCAACCAATCTCTTTCCCTCTCGAGGCCGTCGGAATGGACTTCATCTATCTACCATCAGTGCGCCTTGCCTGCTAAAGTCAATATAATCTTATTCCAGATTCAAAACATGGTGGACGCTCTGCTAAACCTGGAAGGCAACGAGGGAGCGGCGGTGGTCGTGGTAGACTGGCGTGGCGGCTCGCAGCCCCCGTACGGTCAGGCGGTCGCTAACATACGGCTCGTCGGAGTCATGACCGCGCATCTCGCGCACAATCTTTACGTGAGTTGAGACTTGGGCGTTTATGCGCTACGTTCGATCCTATCTATGGTTCTATTTTACGAGGGATGGTGCAATGTGCACTATACTCCGATCACTAGTTATTGAAGAATTTTACAGTTATTTTATTCAACGGTTAAACTTACTTGTATTTATGTCGGTGTAGCCGGCTAGTTTCGGTGCAGTGCTTACGAAAAAGTTATTTTAATCTGTGGAATAACTGTCAACCTTTCCTCGGTCACTGGTAATTGGAATATTTCTGTTTTCCGAAGCTGATTGGGTGCCTTTCGAGCTATGAAATGAGCTCAACAGGTGAGGGACTCTATTTTGATTAGCTCTCGATTACTCTGGGTGCCACTTTCTTAGTCAAAGATATAGTCAGCGTACATGTGTCCTCGATATGGTCCCTCATACAGGGTGTTAAAAGACCGCCAACAGACCCGAAAGCCACGCATACTAGACACCAAAACAAAGTACTTTTTCGATAAATTATTGCTGGGAAATGATTTTGGTTTTTTAAGTTATAATTTTGAAAAATATTTTATCACGCAATGGACGTGTAACGCACAGAAGTCATATTGCGCAAGCGTAAGTATCAGTTTATGTTACTTAAGCTTGAAGTGCCGATGTTCAGAATACATTGCTGGTTGCAATTTTAAAGTCGTTTTTTGTAAGAAATATTCATAATTTTGATATGGCTTCTTGAGAAGGTATGTTAAGAACTAGATACTGAATACATTTCTGCAAAAAAAAAGTTTTGAAAAGTCCGACTTTGAACCTCATTATGTCGGAAACCGTTGATTTCCCAGGCATAGTTCCTTGGGCAAAAATGTTCCCTATGATGAGGACAATACGTGGTTTCCCGCTTTGTTGGCGGTCTTTTAACACCCTGTATAATTAAAAAACGTGCGAACGACCATATCAACCAAGACAAGCTAATAAAAACATAACGACAAAAGTGATAAAGTGTCTATCAATCTGCACAAAAAAGACAATAAATAACACAACACAATAAGGAGTATAAATCATTATAATTTTCCTTTAAGTAGCTGAAATTAATTTAATTCTCACCTCTCGTTTATTTCAGAGTGTACTTGGGCTGTCAGACGTGGATAACTTCCATTTTATTGGTCACTCGCTGGGGGCACATCTTGGTGGTTACTGTGGACATGCATTACAAAAGGTAAAAGTGTGCGCCTTTGCACAAGTTGCTTTGGTGTTAAACTTCAAGTTAGCTCTTTTTACAAGGGGTTATGTGCACGTGTGTATGAGTGAATTGGAGGGACCTGCAGTTTTAGTAATGACGATCTCTTTTTTCGTTCGATCAAATCAATCAGATTACTAAACTTAGTGCTCTTATAGTATTTTTTCAAGAATCTGCCATAAAATTATCATCCTTATTTCTGTAAAAACAACCGGTCTATTTTCATCACCCCTTGAATCACCCCATCAAAACTTGTCCCCACAGAAACAAAAGATATCAGCAATAGAACAATACGAAACATCATTTCGACCATACGTCTAATATTCGAATGTCATCCTTATTGCATTAGTGTACAGTTTTACTTTAATTGCATGGACTACGAGCAAATAAGCTCCCAAAGGCAATTTGGGCATCTATTTTTCCAGACACATTTCAGAGTTCTATGTTGTATCTAGTTTTATCCTTGATCGAAGATTTTCATAGACCTGGCAAACAGTGGCGGATCCAGGATTTTGGTTTGGGGGGTGCTTGAACCCAATGAGCGTAGGTTTTCAAGATTAAAAAGTATACATTTTATATTTTTTTACATTAATTTTGTATAAGCCCCTTAAATCCGCTAGTGCTGGCAAACGTATTCCTTGACAAAGTAAATTATTTTACAGAAATTCAACCTAAAAATGGGAAGGTTAACCGGGCTAGATCCAGCTGCGCCGTATTTCAGTAAGACCGTCACTCTGGTGCGCTTGGACCGGTCTGACGCCCAGTACGTCGACATCATACACAGCAACGCTATGCCGCTTTATTTTGCTGGTGAGTAGCTCATGTATTCATGTTAGCCTGTGAACGAAAAAACATGGAAGCATTTCTTCAAGCTAACCCATCCTCTAAAATCGGCACACGCATCTATTCGCGCAGACAGCTTTGTTAAACATGTTTAAGCCAATAAGAAAACAAGAAACTCGGTCATTGGTGGATAGTTTTTGCGCTATTGATGTTATTGGACGTATTATACTGACAGCATCAATGAAACTGACGTTTCCTCTATCGAACTACGACCACAGCCTTCTTTTAAAGAAGGCTGTGACTACGACAATCGTGAGAGCAACCATATGTAGACCCCGCCCACACGGGAAGTGACGGGAACCATATGCATTAGGTAATTTCTCAGCACTAGTGAGATCTCCATTGCTTGCTGATGTTAGCTAAAGAATGTGTAATTGCGATATACCAGATTGACATTTAACAATAGACAAACATTAGTTTGTTTTATCAAGCCGGTAAATTAACTGTGGTAAATAAAGTTTTATCGGTGAAGGCTCGAATTGTAATATTTAATTTGGGGCTTTTACAAGCTTTTGCCGGTAAATCTAAGGTTTTACCGCACGTGTTTCTAAAAAAAAAAAAACCGCGACCACCAGAATTCCACAAAAAATCCAGATTCTTTGCGGAAAACCAAATTTTATTTAATAGTGTGTTTATTTTGCATAAAATGCGGTTTTATAATCAAAGAACCTTTATGAGTGCACAAGCATTTCTAGATTGTTTTCTTTTTTTTTTCCAATTGAGATTAATAAAATAATTGCTGAAATAGTATAAATTCTTCTAAAGGAGGGGGAGAGGGAGAGGGAGTTTGGCGAACATTTAAATAAATCCCCGAATACATCTTTGTTTCGACGGGTTGTGTCCACCAAGTTAAAACCTAGATGTAAAAGCTAACGTTTTATTTCACAGGCCTTGGCATATCCGAAACTATAGGGCACGTGGACTTCTTCCCCAACGGCGGATCGACCCAGCCGGGCTGTAAGAAGGTCAACTCGCCCGTGGGCTCTATCGGCGACGATATGTACCAGACAATGGTCAAGTACTTGGGCTGCAACCACGAGCGGAGCTACGAGTACTTTACTGAGAGCATCGCGCCCTCCTGCCCGTTTATGGCGGTGCAGTGCGACTCTTATGAGGTTGGTATTAGAGTTTTCTTTCCACTGCTGGCCAAAGGCCTTAGTTCTCCATACTTCTCTGAGAGCACCGCGCTCTCCCGCCTGATTCTTTAATTATACAGGGTGTTGTTTTGGTTAGTGACACCCGACTCGGGGACGATAGTTTTAGTAAAGCTTGAAACTAAAAATGTTTTTTTTTTAAACCTTATTTGATACACAAATTGTCTCGTTCGATTTGTTCTATAATAACCGCGACGTGCGAGTATGACAGCAAGCTATAGTATTGGGTATTTTCGCAGATTTTTTTTTAATTTATTTATTTAGTATTTTTTTATTTTTGCTTCAGTATCGTGTAAATAATGACCTTTGAGTCGGGTTTCACTTTACAAAACAATACCTTGTATTTTCAGTCCTTCCAAGCTGGCAACTGCACGACATGCGACAACCATCACTTCTGCATACCTATGGGCTACCACTCGTATCGTATCTACAAACGACTGCAGATGGGAGGGCTCGTCGATACCAACTCGAACATCGCGCTGTATTCTATCACTGGAAGCTCCAAACCTTTTTGCAGTAAGTAAAACTCATGAAGCCTTTTCTACTCAATACTTTATTGCAACCATAAGTGAATAATATCTTAAATAACATTGTAACATGTGAGGAACTCTATGGACCCTGTCGGGCACAGCAAAACTTAAAAGCTAGGTAAAAGAAATATCTTAAAACTAGGTAGTTACCTATTTGAGATCTTTTATCTTAAAACTAGGCTGGTATTTAATACCTAGGAACATTTTCTATATATTTTTTCGTATCTACTTTAAATATTTAATATCATTTTGTTATTTTTGTTTTAAAACCTACAATTTTAGAGAAAAAACAAAAGTATTTTTACACACAAAATGAAACAATGTATTATTTTATGCTACTATTAATTAATTTTATCATCTAAATATTCATTAATGCTGTAATAACTTTTTGAGATTAATAGATGTTTTAATAGATGTTCTAAAACGAAATGAGAAAAATACAACCAAAATAATAAAAGTGGTTTCCAAAAATGAAAATCCTGCTTATAGCATTTTTTAGGACGGCTAAGAAAATACGACTAGACAGCATATCAATAGCTAGATATCAGCAGCATCGTGATCTGTAACGTTCACTTTCTCCAAAAATTATCAGAAAAGGAGTTTTTTTATTCCATTGTGGCGCTAGTTAGCAACCTTTACAATAAAAACCACTTCACTACTCTGCCGCGCTTACGAAAAAGCGTTTTTTTTTGCGAATTTGTGTTTCATACATATTTGAAAACAGGAAAATGGGCTGATTTCAAACTCCATTAAGTACCTACTACAAACTAGCGCCAACATCGAAAAAAAACATATCTTTTATAGTACGTTGTTGCATTCAAGTTTTGTTCATACCATGAGCAAAATAAATAAACATTAAACATTATGTGTACTTACTACCTACTTGTGTCTAGCTATAGGATGTATCGATGAATGGATGGCCGATTTTCTGATTCAGTTCCAATAAAGCATTTAAAGTGACACCACGTTTCTCTAATCAAAATCCTTTACCTTTACTTACTTTATTGCAAAATATGGTTTCCGAGAGTCTTGATCGCTTTGTTTTTCGCAGGAGTCCTATTCAGGATCACGCTGAAAGTGTCGAACTCAACGGAGAGCAGGGTCCACGGACCCGACGTTGGAAGGGTTCGGATCTCCCTCATCGATAGGAACAACAACAGGAGCGATCACAAGTTTTTGGATGAAGAAGTGTAAGTTGTACCAGTTTTTTGTTTCTTTTTTAGGGTTCCATAAGCCTACAAGTCTACGCCGTCTTCCTGCGTGTCCTAACTTATCGTTTGAACCATATAATTAAAGAGGAGCGGCCCCTCTACCCTTGACGCATGTTTCCAATGCGGCCGCAATATGGCGCAATTTACAAAATTTTATATTTTACAAATTAAGACGCATTTTGTGTTTTTATTGAATAAAACCGCCTTACCTTTGAATAAACATTACAAAATATTTAAAATCAAAGCCTTACTATGCGAATTCAAAGAGAAATTAATTTTTACACTTTTTCAATTGGATCGCAATAGCGTCAAGGGTAGAGGGGCGGTAGGTACCCACCCAAAGGTCCCGAAATGTCGGATATACGCACTCAATTAAATCATTATTGTATTCGAAACGGGTCGAATCGCGATTGGTTTTTAGGCAAATTAATTACCTTATTTATCCCGACGTTTCGGCCGCGTTATAGCCGAAACGTCAAAACTCAATTAAATCAATTAACCACTAGATTCCTGATGCGAATTTTACCGCTTCGGGATCTCACTTGTCAAATGCATACGTATGAAAAGTTAGTTTACCTCTGACGCTTAAACGTATTCGCTTTCTCTAATTTTTAAATCGAGTCCATGGAATGACAGTTGCTACAAAGGCTTTATCTGTCAGTAGCATACTAGCAACTGTCATTCCGTGGACTCGATTTAAAAATTAGAGACAACGGATCGACATACCAAAATCTCAGATTTTTTCACCGATTCATTACAATGGTTTCCTACTCAAGTATTGTCATATTCAGAGAGAAGGAATTAAAAATATACTTATGGCGGGAGGTAAAATAACTGTGAACGGAGTGTACCTTCAGCAAAAGCGTTCGTTCGATCGTATTGGAAAGAAGCCAAATTAGAACGTATGCGTAAACTACGGCTTCTTACAAAGGCCATTAACCTCGCAGTACGGCGCTTAATTGGTTTTATTGATTGGTAGGTGGTTCATTGTGTTGTAATGCTCAATGTTTCGATTGAGACTCGACCCCCGCCCTCCAATAGGGGATTTTCTGACAGCTAAAAAAAATAAGAAATAGTTCTATAAGCTGTGACAGATGGCGCTGACCCGACGTGTGGGGTCTACCACAGAGTAAATTAGTGCCTACGAAAGAGAAAAGTCTTCTTTATTTAATTGCTCTGTGACTTAATCTTTCGACGTCGTAGATGTCATTCCATTTTGGTAAATGAAAAAGTGCACGAAAGTTGAAAGTTATTGTTCTTGTATGAGTGAATGGTAGAACCGGAAACACTACTTTTTGCTCCACCACTAATACCTAAATGTGTTTCGACGTATCTACGAAGGCCAACGAGCGCGAACTGGCATTAAAAAAAAGAACATATCTCGCCAGCGACATCTAGTTAGAAAGATGGAACTACAACTTATGAGTTGTCAGAAAATCGCCTATTAACTCCTCACGTAATTATTGGAAGCCCCTTTTTTGTCTCTTCCAGAAAATACTACAAGCCAGGGGACATGGAAACGCGAATGGTCGCGGTACAAGGGACTGGGCACCCGCCTCTATCAGTCTTTGTCGAGTGGAAGTACGAAACGAATCTGTTCAATCCCATCACTTGGAGGCTGCTCAAGTCATCCAGTCTTTATATCGAGTATTTGAAGGTGGCTTCTTTGGAGTACAATACAGAGTGAGTAACTATAGGGCGGATTTTAATGTTTACCTGTCCCTCTACTCTCAACGACAACTTTTAATACTGTGTCATGTATTACAGTCCGGATCGAACAATTTGCAAAAAATATGCTTAGATTTCATAAAATACTTTATTAATTCAAATCTGGCTATATTGTCTTATGCAAACTTATTTCCTTTGGGGCTACAGCCCTTTGTGGGTCTCGGCCTCTTCCATATAAAAACCTACAGAGCATCAACATTCCTGAAATAACGGCAGTCGATTCAGACCGTTTCACAATTTTGACAATTACCTATTTTGTTTCAGGATTACCGTATGTCCAAAACAGCGTCATCCAGTGGTATCCAACTTGCCAGCACTCATGAAGCCGAAATATTGTAAATGAAGTAAATATTGTCATCTCCTGAGCTATCACTAGGTGCCTTAAGTTTTGTTGTTTGCTAAGCAAATCAATGTATGATAAATAATTTCGTGTAAGTTAATTAAATATACTTAATAATTTTATTATCATTGAGGCAATGCACTTAGTCAATGCAAATTGTCTTGAAAAAGTATTATAAGCTTTAGCTTTAGGTTTCAGTAATAATAGTATGTAATAATTAAAACTATTTTAATGTTATATTTTCAAAGCTTGTTTTATTTACCCATCTGCTTTATTTGGAGAAATGATAAAGATCAAGTATTATAAATCTGTTTCATATTTGCATTGAGATAATGTTTGTTTTGCAAAGTTCTTGACCCTGGAATCTACACTCAGCATCAGAAAAATCGCACCTTTTGAAACAATGACTTAGAAAACTTTAATTCCTTCAAATGAAACCGATTGAGAGTGAATTTTTAGGCTTCGGTTGAATGGCAATAAAATAGACTATAGAAATAATTAATAAATTAATTTGTGGTTTTCTTTACCAGGAAAAAAAAAGGACAAGATTATTTTTGCGAAAAAAATTAGTTTCAATATGCTTATGAATTTAACAGAGATAATCGCAAAAAATATGCTTCAAACTACTCTAAAACTTAGTGTTACTTGATTACCTCCCCTCGCCCTGATAACAGCCTGATATCGTAATCGGTTTCAAATAGAAAAAAAAGTTGTTTGAAGTATTTTTCAAAAGGTGCGTTTTCTATAATGAGATTATTCAATAAAAATACAAGCTAGTTTTTTACATATTTAATCACAGAGGATAAACATAGAAGACGGAGAGTTTATAAGAAAGTTTTGGTTTGGGGCATACAATTATTACAATATAGTAAAGCTTAGTATAGTATCCAAATAACAATACAAAATGGTAGGTAACTCTTTACTTTGCTTCTTCTTGCTCAACTGGTATTGGCACTGGTGAATCATTTTTCATTTTCTTGGCTTGAGTCTCCCCCGAGTCTGTACTAGACTCATCCTTGCACACTTCATGCAGGTTGTACTTCTTGTAAGCATAGTAGTTCTCCAAAACACTGACCAAGCAAGTACCTTTGATTATCTCAATGATAATGGCCAACTTGGGGTTCTTCAAATCTGCTTTATTGTCACTGTTCTTTTGGACTATCAAGTCTGCAAGCTCCTTTATGACTAGCTCCCGCGACACACTGCTGTTGAACCTCTTGTTGAAGATCACAGCAAATGTAGAAGGCTCCTTTAGGAAATATTTGTCGAATAGTCCCCCAGCACACTCCATGATGTCCGGCAAGTTAGCCTTGCAAGTTGCCATTATGGGAACTAAGCGGAGTAAATGCCTGGTCTTCGGTACCTTTGTGGTAGCAAGATCCTTCAATATGGCCGCAGAAAGTTCCTCAGGACTAGGTAGATTGGTCTTAATGAAGATGCAGTTCGAAGCGCCTGTCTCCACTGCTTGGAATCTTTTGTGTTTGAGGGATTTTTGTGAATCCTTCCTCATTAGTTCAACCTCCCGTTTGAGAATATCACCGATGTCCTGTTCCTCTTCGGAGCCAGAGTCCGACTTGTTCTGGGCGGCGGCCGCTTCCGTGGCGTCGAGGTTTGGATACAGTTTAGTCGCATACTCGTTCAGAATGTTGTAAGCTTCTTTTACACAGTCTTTTTCTCTAAAATTACATGTGCAGAAAAAGCCTTTGAAGCCGGCCTCCAAGAAGTACTTGTTACGGCTCTTACGAAAGTAATACTTCTTTTTATTACGTGCATCACCCATGCTGAACACTTCACTTACTCCGTCGTAATGATTTTCTGTGATATAACCAGACGTTACGTATTAAAATTGATTCACATGCGACGACGATAGAGATACAAACAAAAGTTTGGGCTCGCTCGCTTCGTTTGACGTTTGGTTTGAATGACAAGACAGAATAGCAGATGTCAAAACGCGCTAACAGAATTCACAGATTAATAAAAGTGTTGTCTGTACTAAAAATAATAGCGACATGTTTAGCGTACTTCTGGCAAGTGCCACGAGATGGCGGTGTTCTAATTAGTTTTATATTTTGGTGCCACGAGAGGGCGATAACGTCGCGTAAAATTCTGAAATTCTGCAAAATATGACAAATGAAAATTTCACAGTCGGGTACAAGTCGGGTAGGAACTGTAAAATTTTCACGCTGGATCGTCTCTCGCCCTTCTAATATACCTAAGTAATTTACGTCAAGGTTGTTTAAAATAAGAGGGTGTAGAAGCATGATTTTCCCATACAAACGTAGTTCCGGTTTAATTTCTAAATTACAGGCTGGATTTTGCTGAAACTTGGTTTATATCAGTAGATGACCAATATGGAGGTTTGAAAATAGTTTTTATAATAAAAAAAAATTGCCCGAAATAAATTAGAGCGATGCGATTTTCGCGCTGAAAAAGGAAACTTTCAGCTGATATTTACTTACATTATTACACTGCATATTAGAGTCTAACTACCTTGGGAACATCAATAATGTATTGTACTTGTCAGAAAAAAAAAAAATTTTTGAAATAGTTAACTAATAAAATGTAGAAATGGCAGCGGAACTACGAAAAAATTTGGGAAAATAGATCTATTACATTACAACTACAACTACATTCTCGGGAAAGGACACGAACACACGTAGACTCATACAGCCGCATTGCCTCACTTTTCTCGCGCCCCGTCTCGCTCTGAGCACAGTGTTTCACGCGCTTGCCCGTCACTGAGTTCCCACGGTCCTGAAGGGGTCTCTTAAGTACCTACCCTGGGTACCTGTTCTATGTATACGTTCTATGTACCTATCTAGGTTTATGAGTATTAGGTATGTAACCACTTACCTAAACGTGCCGTAACTCAGGATTTTTTTTTAAAATATCAATAGATCGCTGACGAATATGCTAGGTAGGTATCCGCCTGTATCCGTCTCTAATTACTATAACGAAAATGGATCGAGCTGTGAAAATTTCATATCAATTAACTGAGTAAAAGCGACAAAGGCCAAAACAGCAGCTGCCATCAATTTCGTTTGCGGTGAAGTACCTAGATATTTACTTTTCAATTTCGCTCTACTCTTTCAGCTTCCAAATTGTGATTTTATATTGTTGTGGTAATTTGTAATCTACCTACCTAAAGCGATCGATACATCTAATAACTTACCTACTATATAGCGACCCGCCCCGGTTTCGCACGTGCGGTAAGTAAATAGGTATGTCGCATTGTGAAAAGCAACATCAAACATCGTTCGAACTGAAGAATCATTGTAGACGTATTTTGACAGTTGTTTGTAAACAAAGTCATAGATTACTCATCACAGATTATCCAACCAAGTTGTCGGTTCACAGATTAGAAGTTAGTTTAGTTCGATGAACGAAACGTCAAGCAAACTTTGGCAACCCTGCGCGGTTCGACCAATCAGGGCTCGCGTCGAGGTATAGCGTGACCGTCGAGTCTATTTCAGTGCGGAGCGCGCCTCAAACGCGACAGTTCACGATCGACAGCGGTCCGAGAAGGTTGTGTAGTCGGCTCTTTGCTGAACTTCCCACGTTTCTGTAACTTTACTTTTCTAGTCGAATATTGCTATAGAGTCAGTGCTATTTCATAGTGTTCAAGTGTGAGTAGAACATCAAGAAAGGTAACGTGAGTACTGTTCTAATTCCATTGTATTTCCATGCCTGTATGTGTAAGCAATTACTGTGTACCTAATTATTGTAACTACCTCTAAAGATCAAAAGAAAGAGATGTCCAGACGGGTTTTCTTGTTGCTTCTTTCCCGGTCTGTTTATGCTTAGAAGCAACGTAGATTCAGTGCCGCCTATTGCTAAATAAATTCCATTAAGCAATCTGGCACAAACACGTGTGTTTTATTCCTAACCTACCTAGAGTGTCCCACGTTACGCCCACAATGTCTTGTAAGTGAGTATTAACATCCTGACAGTCTACAGTAGTCTTCATGTCATAGCTCAATCCCTCCCTCGTTATCCGACATCAGAAGTGGGATAAAGAAACACTCAAGGTAGATTCTAATTCCATGTTGTTTCCATTTTCATGTCGACCTTGATCCTTGGGAGAACATGGTGATGCTGCAAGTGTGGGGCAACTACCAGCCAGCCAGGAACTGCGTGGCTGCGTGGCCGTGGCCCTCTTTGATGAACTACGCTGACGCCGTGCCCTGGTGCACCATACCTACCAGTCTGCTGCCCATGTGTTGCTCAATCTGCTAAGCTCTCAGGCTTACGAAAAGGTGAGAAGTTGTAGTTTCATTTTGTTTCGTAAGATGATAGGAAATGTGATGATGGAGATACTGCTTACTTGTGTACTGGTTGCAAACCTCTGGCCTGCCACAACCTATATGGGTGTTGGTCCCCAGATGGTGGCGCAAAGCTGTCACGGGTGTAGTTTTCTACGTGTTTTGATGGTGGTGTGATGAGTGTGATACTGGTTACTCGTGTACTGGTTGCAAGCCTCTGGCCTGCCGCAACCTATATGGGTGCTGGTCCCCAGATGGTGGCGCAAAGCTGTACCGAGTGCGGTCTACGTAGTGTTGATGTGGAGTTGATGTGAAGTGAGTTTGACCTCATACTTTTGGTCAGGTATGACCGAGCGGACAGATACTTTGCGTTTGCTTTTCTTTTGCAGATGAGTCACACGAGGACGTGCGACGTGTCAGGAAGGCCGTGTCGCATTGTGAAAAGCAACATCAAACATCGTTCGAACTGAAGAATCATTGTAGACGTATTTTGACAGTTGTTTGTAAACAAAGTCATAGATTACTCATCACAGATTATCCAACCAAGTTGTCGGTTCACAGATTAGAAGTTAGTTTAGTTCGATGAACGAAACGTCAAGCAAACTTTGGCAACCCTGCGCGGTTCGACCAATCAGGGCTCGCGTCGAGGTATAGCGTGACCGTCGAGTCTATTTCAGTGCGGAGCGCGCCTCAAACGCGACAGTTCACGATCGACAGCGGTCCGAGAAGGTTGTGTAGTCGGCTCTTTGCTGAACTTCCCACGTTTCTGTAACTTTACTTTTCTAGTCGAATATTGCTATAGAGTCAGTGCTATTTCATAGTGTTCAAGTGTGAGTAGAACATCAAGAAAGGTAACGTGAGTACTGTTCTAATTCCATTGTATTTCCATGCCTGTATGTGTAAGCAATTACTGTGTACCTAATTATTGTAACTACCTCTAAAGATCAAAAGAAAGAGATGTCCAGACGGGTTTTCTTGTTGCTTCTTTCCCGGTCTGTTTATGCTTAGAAGCAACGTAGATTCAGTGCCGCCTATTGCTAAATAAATTCCATTAAGCAATCTGGCACAAACACGTGTGTTTTATTCCTAACCTACCTAGAGTGTCCCACGTTACACCCACCATGTCTTGTAAGTGAGTATTAGCATCCTGACAGTCTTTCAGTATTCTCATGCCATAGCTCCCTCCCTCCCTCGTTATCCGACAGGTACATATTAACCTTCCGTGAAAAATATATAAGTAGGTATCTAAGCTATCAGTAAAAACCGCACCAAGATCCGTTGCGTAGTTTAAAAGATCTTAGGTACAGAGCGTACAGAGGAAGACGGACGCGGAAAGTCAATAATTTTGTTATACACCGTGCTATTTTAGTGGTTTTAAAGCCGAAGGTATTAGCCGACGGTGTAGACTGTGTAGAGAAGAGAAGAGAAGATGAGGAGCGAAGGTTTTCCCATAGCGTGCATGCTTGAGAAAAACTTAGCAGTGTAGATATGTACGGTCGGCCACAGTCAGGGATACCCCATGATGGCAGCTATTACAGCGCACGGTATAAGGGCGCCAATCGAACAAAAAGGGGTATCCTAAAGCGTGTGGCCGACTGTACTCCCTAAAATTAATTTTAAAGTCTAATAATTGTTAATTTCAATAGGGTCTATTTTTGAGTAAATGATTTTGGTTTTGACGGTTGACCTGTGCGGATTTTTTTACTTTTTTTACCTACATGTAACTCGAGAAACTGACATTTCTCGACTAAGGCCTTTTTTCGGTGCCAACATTATCTGTACCTAAGGAGTAATAATTAAGTATTTTTTCTTGTTGCTACCTTATCAGTAGGTACAGTCGGCCACACGCTAGGATACCCCTTTTTGTTCGATTGGCGCCCTTATGCCGCGCGCGATAAGAGCTGCCAAGGGGTAGATATCTGTGACTGTGACCGACCGTTTTCAGCTCCGATCAGCTTTTTTCTTTTTTTTCTGACAACTAAAAAAAAAATAGCCTGAAAGAAATTAGAGCGATGCGTTTTTTTTGCGCCGAAAAAGAGGTTACTTTCAGCTGTTATTTACTTACATTATTACACTGTCTATTGGAGTCTAACTATCTTGGGAACATCAATAATGTATTGTACATGTCAGAAAAAAAAGATTTCTGAAATAGCTAATAAAATGTAGAAATGGCAGCTATACTACGAAAAAAATTGGGAAAATAGATCTATTATATTACAACTACAACTACATACTCGCGAAAGTACACGAACACACGTAGACTCATACAGCCGCATTGCCTCTCACTTTTCCCGCGCCCGATCTCGCCCTGGGTGAAACAGCTATAGAAAACAGTGTTTCACGTGCTTGGCCATCGCCGAGTTCCCACAGGGTACGCTTGTACAGGGAATTCTTAAGCGTCCCCTTTCAATATCACAGGAGATTTCTGAAACAACCTGGGGGTCTACCGGCTAAGCCGTTTACCATTGGCGAAAATCGAAGTTCGATTTATGAAAAATAAACAGGGGTGGCAGTAAAATGAACTGGGTGACAGTACAGTTTTCAAAAATCGAACTTCGTAGACAAGTAATTCTACCTAAATGAGGTCCATATTTCGGCTCCTAAATTGGTATTTCACACTCTCACTTTTCCATTTAGGTTCTTATCTAATAGGTACATACCTACATGTTCTTTTTTCCCATGAATGAAAAAAAAAACACTAGATTCACCTTGAAATAACATCGTCTTACACGAAGACGTGAGGAAGGGAAATTAAAAATTCGTTGAAAAACTATAATTCTTACGGACAGCGGGGCTTGGCTCGGACGGGTGAAGTTAAACAAAACAGCTGTTGAAGGCTTGTTGTTCTTCAAGCTAATTAAAACTTTCGAGGGTCGACGCAATTCGAATTCGCCGAGCACTTTGTAGGTAGGTAGCTAATTTAATTTGCCGGTAGGTATTCAATAAACTGACGCTAGCTTCCGAAGTAAACTATCTCATTATACGAGTCTCATTATCTACAGCCGCCTTAGCATGGACTGTCATATATCGAGGTATATAGCTCGATACAGGCAGCCTCTCTACCCTTGACGCCAATTTACAAAGTTCAATATTTTACCAATTAAGATGCATTTTATATTTTTATTATAATAGCCTTGCCTTTGAATAAACATTACGAAGTATATAAAATCAAAGCATGACTACGATTTCAAAGATAAATGAATAAAAAAACTTTGTCAATGTGAACGCAATATAAGCGGTATAGGGGTACCGCTCTATGTAGATAAAAAAATGTGAGAGAGTTATCGTATCTATCGTATTCAGGGCAATCAAGCTATTGCAGTAATGTTAATGGGAATTAATGCACGCAATCTCCTAACAATATAAAATTATTGCTATTTGTAGAGACTATTTATCTACTCTACCCATCGATTTAGGAGTACCTTTTTTGATCCGTTGTAAATGTAATAGTAGGAAATTGCGTTGCAAAGTATTTTTTGTTGTAAAGCTGCTTAAGGCTGGAAGATAGCAGCGTGGTGGGAAATTCAAAATTTTCACAGTTTTTTACATTTTGTAGCTAAACAGAGCTATTTTTGTTCAGCGATTTTTCGTTCGCGGCAATAACATAGTATTCTTTTTATTATTGTAAACAACAGAACCACAATAATTATGCCGATTATGTGTCTACGACAAGTTTTTTGGGCAGTGCCACTGCTTCGTAGACCAGAACATATAATCGGCATAATTATTGTGGTTCTGTTGTTTACAATAATAAAAATAATACTATTATATATACATGTTATTGCCGCGAACGAAAAATCGCTAAATAAAAGTAGCTCAGTTTAGCTACGAAATGTAAAAAACTGTGAAAATTATGAATTTCCCGCCACGTTGCTATCGTCCACCCTTAATGTCGTTTAATAAAAATACAAAATATGCCGAACACGGGATAGTCTTAGCAGCTATGAAAAAAAAGCTGCATTTTATGATGAAAGCAAGCCGCTTTGCACAGTGATAGAAGGGCCAAAAATAAGCGATTTGACCCGCAGCAGCACAAGTTTCATCCCTTAGGAACAGAGAGGGCGCCACTTCTAAAAATAAACTTTGAAAATTTCTAACAGCCTAACGAGTGAACCGATTTCAATGATTAATATCTTAATCGAAAGAAAATTACTTATTGTATAACCAAAAAAATAAGATAAAAAAAAAATGTATGATGGCTGCCGTAAATCCTACGTTTTCTAATTTTTATTTTTTATTTGTGAATTTTTACTGAACTATGCAAAAAACTTGTATGAAAAGGGTATATTTTTTGTAAGTAATATCGTCACTAATTTAATAATAAATTTAATAAAAAAAATTGCATGCCAATATCTTAAGTAGTTTAGGAAATATTTAGGTTTACATGTGCTGGAAAAGCGGGGCATTGCCCTCGCGTCATAGTAACTGTGTAGAGAAATAAACTTATTTTTGTGATGGAATCTAGCCATTTTGCACAGTGATAGTGGATACTAAAATAAGCAATTTTACCCGCAGCAGCAACATTTTCATCCCTTAGGAACACAGATGGCGCCACTTATTTAACAAAACTTCAAAGTTTTTTTATAAATTAAACGGCTCTACCGATTTTCATGATTTAAACGCCTAATGGTTGGTTTTTATACCATAATACATATAAAATATAAATAAGTCAAAAAAGTATTGAAAATAAAAAATATTTTGTAAAATAAAAGTGTTTTCATTGATGATGATGAATCTTGTATTTATTATTTCTAGTTTTTGACAAATACTTACACATCATTTCTTGTTTGCCTTCTCACAGATGTGTACAATAAGGTTAATGCCTAACAGTTCACGACTTTCCTTATTTTATTTGGAATACTTCATTGAATACATTGAATACAGTTTACTCAGAATAACCGACTAAAAATTTACGTATACCGAATAAAATAAGGAAACTCGTGAACCGTTAGGCATTAACGTTGTTGTACACATCTGTGACAAGGCAAACGAGAAATGATGTGTAAGTATTTGTCAAAAACTAGAAAGAATAAATACAAGATTCATCATCATCAATGAAAACACTTTTATTTTACAAAATATTTTTTATTATTTTTATTTCCAATACTTTTTTGACTTATTACATTTTATATGTAATAAGGTATAAAAACCAACCATTGGGCGTTTAAATCATGAAAATCGGTTGAGCCGTTTACTTTATACAAAACTTTGAAGTTTTGTCAAATAAGTGGCGCCATCTGTGTCCCTAAGGGATGAAAATGTTGCTGATGCGGGTAAAATTTTACCCGCATCAGCTTATTTTACTCTCCACTATCACTGTGCAAAATGGCTAGCTTTCATCACAAATAGAAGTTTTTTTCTCTACACAGTTACTATGACGCGAGGGCAATGCCCCGCTTTTCCAGCACATGTAAACCTTAATATTTCCTAAACTACTAAAGATATTGGCATGCAGTTTTTTTTATTAAATTCACTATTAAATTAGTAACAATATGAATTATAAAAAATATACCCTCATAATACAATTTATTTGCATAATTGAGTAAAAACTGAGAAATAAAAATAAAAAAAATACAAAACGTTGGATGTAGGGCAGCCATTATAGTTTTTTTTTTAAACTTATTTTTTAGGTTGTACAATAAGTGATTTTCTTTCAATTAAGATATTAATCATTGAAATCGGTTCACCCGTTAGGCTGTTAGAATTTTTCAAAGTGTATTTTTAGAAGTGGCGCCCTCTCTGTTCCTAAGGGATGAAACATGTGCTGCTGCGGGTCAAATCACTTATTTTTGCCCCTTCTATCACTGTGCAAAGCGGCTTGCTTTCATCATAAAAAGCAGCGTTTCGGTAAAAAATGGCCGTAGCTGCTCGGCTGCGAAAACCTAAAAACAAGCAACTGATTTTTGGCAACTTTACAGGAGAGCCAAAAAACGTTTTTTTTTTAATAATGCGATTTATAGAAAAACTATAGGTCCTAGACACGATTTTGAGGTATCGTTAGAATCCTAGAGAGTAAAAGAACCAGGTACTTCCTTTTTTTCATGATAATCTGAAACCGTTTCAGCTAGGCAGCCTAAAATGTGTTTTAGCTTGGTAATTATAGAAAAAAATATACTTTGATTAAAGCAAGAAGAAAGTAAGTGCAGATACTTGAATCGGAATGGTTATTTCTTTCATTTATTGAAAAAGTCAAATGTTGAAAACAAGTAAGTGTGCTATACTTGATTTTAGTCTGGTGATGTCAAATTATTCGAACAAAGAGCCTTTACTCTTTACCGAGTAAGTGAGCAGACAAGGATAGATCGTGATAATGATGTTGGTTGATGATGAACAAATATGATGATGATAATTATGAAAAAAATGTGACATCGCGATCTCTTATTTAAGCAATTTTTTTTTGTCATAATGATCGTGCCATTAATATTTATTATTATATATGATTTTGTATTTATGTGCATTGTAAAACCTGCCATTAATAAAATACATAAGCCAAACTTTTTCATAGACCAAGGATGAATAAAAAAAACACGGTTTAAATAATTTATTGTACCTCTAAATTGAAAAGACGGAAGAAGATAACATAATTATTTTATATTTTCATTTGGGCGTTTTGGTGTTTATGTTGAACCATATTGAACATCTGTTACTTTTTCAGAAGCTACTGGTGATCTGAAAGAAAATTGAGTGAGATTAGAACAATAGCCTAGCTAAAGAAACCTAATCAGCTTCAGGGTGGTTCAAAACTAATAGATGACACATGAAACAATACGAAAACCAACCAAGTAGGTGTTAGTCTTGTCCAGGTGAATCTACACATCATACTGAACTATTTTACCTACTTCAACAAGTTTTTGTAATCTGCAAAAGACAAATAACTTTATCATCGCAGTAAGTAGTGGCGCGACATTTAAAAGTTTGTATTGGTTATGGTAATTTCTTTTCGTAAATTAAGAAAACTTGTAGAACTTACTAACTTGAATGATCTTTAGAATTAGTCCTGAATGGCCTATCAACTAATTAAGTAAATTTGGACCTTGTGCAGGGCGCTCCAGAGCAAAGAAATGTCCTGTGGAACTTTAGGTGATTTGTCTGCCTATCAATAAAAAATATATTTATTATGGCACCAACACTGAAACACTTTTGTTGCAAAACCGCCCGTAGCGTAACCGAGTAGAGCGCTAGCGTGTAAAGGTCGACGTGCTGTCTTGTGTACTGTACATATTGTCACATCGGTGGAAACATTTTCATTGCAGTCGCCCGTAACGCAAATGAGCATAGAGCACGCGTGTATTCACTGATGTGACGTTGGCCGTACATATCATGTGCGGCCACCTGCAGGTATTGAACCTGGACCTGGACCTGGACCTCTATTTTGCTAGTTGAGCAGCGTAACTTCTACACCAATAGGTACCTAAGGCAATCTGACCACCGTCAAAGTCTAGACAAGAAGGCATAATCATCAGCATCGGCCTAACTAAGGCCTTTGCATCTACGTTATGAGATGATTTATACAGCGTCCAGTGGCACCTTCACTCACACTAGATAGGTGAAGAGACCACTCGGCGCTGCAGTGCCTGGGACATTGTTTTAGATGGAGTAGGCTTGCCCAGCACCTATACCATCCTGACAGCTTAGTCGACCAAGCCCACAGGAAAGACAGGTCAGGTCAATACGTGTGGAGCCAACTGAGCCGCGGGTTTCCTCACGATGTTTTCCTTCACCGTTAGCGAGTGGTATTGCTACTACAAATTCACAAATGTACGTAACGAGTGCGGTGGTGGTCTAGTGGGTAGAACAGTGGACTCTGAAGCAAGAGGTACCCGGTTCGATTCCCAGTGCGGGCATCGGCCTATTTAGTTCACCACTGGACCTAAGCCTCTCCGAGGGCGCGCCATAGATTCTTATCCTCGGCCATCCTCACTGCCAGCGAACCGAGGTAAGGTTTACAGAGATGGGAAACACAAAATAAGTACTTACGCATATTTTTTATGTTGCATTAATTTTGTTTCTTTATCACTTTAGCAAATTACAAGACATTATAATCTTGTAATACTATTCTGAATCCAAACGCATCTGACGTTTTATAGACCGGCCATCACCGAGTTTCGACAGCGTGGGGAAAGTAAACAAGGCTAAAAACAAGCAACTCAAGGGTTGCTTGCTTTTAGGTTGGTCATGAATAGTCATGATGTACGTATATTTTGAATTGAAAACAAGTAAATACTTAAACAAAGCAAGAAACAAGCAAGAAGCAGAGTTTCCTAAAAACTTACTTGTTTTAAACTTGGTCATCAACTTTTTGCTTGATTTCAGCTCGGTTTTTTTTACGGAAATGAGTTACTTGAAAACTAATTTCTGTAATAACTCAAAAACCAGTACATAAAATTATATATTTTTTATAGAGAATTGTGCGCCTGGAAACAAGGAACCCAAAAATGCAAAAAAAAAAAAATGCGAAAAAATGGGTTGCTTGTTTTCATTTTGGGACAGCCGTGCTATAGCTAAATCACCTCGAATACATACCCAGACATATGGAAATTGGCAAAAGTGAAACCTATCACTAAGAGCAACAAAGTGGAAGTACTTAAAGACCTTAGGCCTATTAGCATTTTACCTGTTCTGTCGAAGATAATCGAAAAGATTGTAACAACACAACTCGCGAAATATCTAGAGACAAATAAAATGCTACCCAAGATACAATCTGGCTTCCGAAGCGGACATGGGACTACTACAGCACTGACCGAAGTATCTGATGACATACTGGCAGCATCAGATAAAGGAGAAGGGACTGCTCTAGTTCTACTTGACTTCTCTAGAGCATTCGACTGCCTGAGTCCGGATCTCCTTGCCGCTAAGTTGTCATATTACGGAGTGTCGGGTACAGCCTGTCAGTGGTTTTTGTCATTTCTGAGCCATAGACGTCAATTTGTGGTGACAGAGGATGAAAGGGGCGACGAAAAATTCTCGACTGAACGTTCTGTGCCTCGCGGAACACCTCAGGGGTCTATCATCAGTCCTCTTCTGTTCATCATTTTCACGGCAGACCTACCTCTAAGACTAAAGCACTGTAAAGCGCATCTATATGCTGACGACACTCAACTCTACCTCTCATTTGACCCAGAGGACACTGAACTGGCAGTGAGATCAATTAAAACGCAAAAAAATCGCTAGCAAATTGCCACAAATTATCATGGACGGTGAACCTATAGAGAGAGTGGACGTGGTGAGAAATTTGGGTCTCCTGATGGATAGCGATCTGCGGTACAAAGAGCACATGAGTAGTAAAATACGAAACGCTTTCTATAGACTCAAAGTGCTGTACGGTTTAAAAAGTTCCTTATCGGAGAGGGTCAGGAGCATACTTGCGGAATCGCTGGTCCTCTCCCTTTTTAATTATTGTGACATTGTATATGGTCCTAGGATCTTCAAGAAGACCTCCAAAGCTATACAGCGCGTCCAAAACGCTTGCGCGAGATTTTGTTACGATATCCCCAAGCGAGCAAGGACAACGCCAATTTTAAATGAGAAAAGGGTTCTTAAGATGGAATACAGAAGAACACTACATTTAGCCGCTACTGTACACAAAATAGTCCACTGTATGAGGCCCGAATATCTACTCAATAAGTTTAAGTGGGTGAATAGTCACAGTAACAGATCTATCCGGTCGCAAAGGCAGCATAAAATGTTTATACCGGCACATAACACCGCTGGGTTTAGGGGTAGTTTTCGGTACGCAGCATCAAAAATTTGGAATGATTTGCCTCCACCTCTAACAGTAAGAATGACACCAATATCCTTTAAAAAAAAGTATCGTTTGATTCTTTTTAATGAACAATTAAATAATGAAAAAAATAACGATGCCTGAAATGATCCTTACTTCTTATTGCGTATTACGATCTACCGATTCGCCCCTAAAACACACACACCCTCTTTCTCACACCCTCGCATACACACACACCCTCACACACAAACACACACACACACCCCATACACACACACACACACACACACACACATACACACACACACATATTTGTAGTATAGTTTAGTTAAGTTTAGTCTAGTCTAGTTGTATGTCCTAAGGTGAGTGCCGAAAACCAGCGCCATCCAGTCGCATTCATGCGTGGACGGCACATGCTGAGCACCCCACCCTTTGCTACCCTTACGTGTAAACGAATATACCCAACTGTAATTGCATATTTTTTTGTTGGTAGCAATAAATGATTTTTACTTTACTTTACTTTACTTTACTTTATTCTCTAACGACCTAAATCAATCCAAGAGGGGGTAGATACGTAACCTAATAATATTTGCGGGACTCGGGCTTCGATCAAGGATAAAACTAGATACAACATAGAACTCTGAAATGTGTCTGGAAAAATCAATGACATTCTAATACAAATGGACAACTCATAGGCGCTCGAAATCGGTAACTGAAAAATTGTGCTTATATTCAGTGTAAGCACAATATTTTCATTAGACGTTTGATGACTACGCAGCTGACAACATGCCAAAATGTGGTACAAAAGAGTGCCGAAATAACACCTTGACGATGCAAAATAAAGATGGTGTGACCTACCATCGGTTAATTAATATTATTTCCATATGATAACAGGAGAAAAGGTACAAATATTAAGAGGAAACTATTAAATTTTCAATAAAAACCATTGATTGAAAACAAACGTTCCTGTTTCTTTCTCTCCCGCGGGTCAGAAAGAGATAGACAAAATGATGCTTCAAGAACATAGTCAGAAAAGAAAACAATGGAGACTCCTTTTGTAAAGTAAAAATTCTAAGGACTAAAATTTTTCGCACAGTTCTTGCTCTATCCTTAGTCAGTTGAAAAGGGGCAGGCATTTTCACTAACATGACAGTTCGACCTGCCAGTTTACTGAGTAAGATGATGGGATAGGCTTTAGTTAAAATAATATAAAAAAAAACTACCAGGGGCTTAAGTCTGTAACACAATGTCGTGTCGATGGCGTCCCAGTATAAGTAGAAAGACAAAACAGGGGTTTCCTCGTTTTTCTCCTGCAACCAGCGAACTAATCCTCTAGAATTAGAATCAGAATAATATTTCCTGTACTTACAACAAAAAAAAGGACCGACACAGCATGAATAAATCGTAATTGATGCTGTCAACTGGGAGCTCTTTTTGGCACCGTTGCGTTACATACTCAGGCCCCAGGCCCCGCCACACTGATACACGAATACTTCATCCTCTTCATTCGGCAGAAGACCAAAGTCGAAGATATCTGGCTAGGCGGGAGTACCAACGGTGGACTAGGGCGACACGGAATCGTGGCCTAAAATGGGTCGAGGGTCGGTGTGTAGACTGAAAGCTCGATGACATTGTCAAAACAGCGGGAGGACAATGGACGAGATTGGCATTAGACCGAGGGGGTTGGCGTGAAAAGGAAGAGGCCTATGCCCAGCAGTGGCCTTTATTTATAGGCTGGATAAATAAGAAGATTGGTATCACCTGGTTTTTTAAACTTCGCTGTTATTATTTTCCTAGAAGCTATCGAGCTATTCGAAAAGTCGTAGAACAACATTTGTTGGAAATCACATTTAGGGGTTGACATGTTTCAGGAAAAAAGCTATTTACAAATTATACTTACCTGCCTATTTTTCATAGTTTTGAATATAAACTGTTTAAAATAATATCCGCAACATTTAACAGATTTTTTTCCCCATAACAAAAAACTAAAATAGGCTATTGCTACTCCACTGCTATCTTTATTCAAAAAAACTTCAAAAATCAACTTACGTAGCTTCAAATTGCGTGATTGATTTACATTTCCGCTTAGTGACACAATACATTTTGAGGGCTTGAAGTGTCAGCAGCAATGTAGAAATAAAAAGTCAGTCGAAGCATAATAGGGTGAAATTAGCGTGTGCCATGTTTCGACTTGGTTATTGTACGGAACAGTTTGTCCATTTGTATTAGAATGTCATTGGGAAAAATAGATACCCAAATTGCCTTTGGGAGCTTATTTGCTCGTAGTCCATGCAATTAAAGTAAAACTGTACACTAATGCAATAAGGTTGTCATTCGAATATTAGACGTATGGTCGAAATGATGTTTCGTATTGTTCTATTGCTGATATCTTTTGTTTCTGTGGGGACAAGTTTTTATTGTGATTTTATACGTAATGCGGATTCTATGGGATTTAGTTCGGTGGACTCGGGCGAGTCTAATACGGATCAAGTAGAGTGGACATCAGCTAATGACCTCCCCTGACATCGTAACGAGCGCGAGGGACTCTAGGGTTTTATTTTTTCTCCCCGAGTGACTCATCAGTCGGATAGGTAGCTTTTTTTCACCGATTACAGACTCAGATAGATTTATCTCTCATCTGGGAGTGTCTGTGTAGGGTGATGTGCAGTTTTACGACTATGTACTTACTTATCTGGGGGGTTACCCTTGACGCTATTGCTATCAAATTGAAAAAGTTTTAAAATTATATTCTTTTCAAATTCGCATAGTAATGCTTTGATTTTAAATACTTTGTAATATTTATTCAAAGTTAAGGCTGTTTTATTCAATAAAAACACAAAATGCGTCTTAATTTGTAAAATATGAAATTTTGCAAATTGCGCCATATTGCGGCCGTATTGGAAAAATGCGACAGGGTAGAGGGGCTGTATTGTAGAAACGTTTGTTATTGGATAGAGCAGGCAAGTTATTTATTGCTTAGTTTATCATACATAAATATCGTGTTTATAATAAGTAATAATAATAATGTATAATCTACAAGTTCTGAAAAAAAATGTGTTCTTGTGTGACCCAAGTTATTAGAATCCTCATGAGGCTGAGCCCGCCGAGCTGGCCGAGCCCTCATGTGGCGTAAAGTTGTTTATTAATTATCAATCTAAAAACTGCTTGCAAGTTGAAGGACAGATTTTTCCTTGCGCCTTTTTTTCGCCTTCCTATTACCTAAATGGTATTTTGAGGAGACATTCATAGTTATTCTCGTCATCCGAACCTGTTGAAAGAGTAGGAAAAAAGTAAAATAAAACATATCAGCTGGCTGTGAAAGTTAATCTGTAGGTACGAGTACACACGACAGCACGTCGACCCTTACACGCTAGCACTCTACTCGGTCACGTTACGGGCGAGTTTACAACAAAAGTGTACAGTCTCACGTACTGTCGTGTGTACAACGGATTAAAAAATATCTACGAAGGTACCTAATAAATCCATGAAATCCTTAGTAACAGAGTGGTAAGCTAAAATACAGCGTACAATGGAAGGATGGTATTAAAACTATAAGCTGAGTGGGTTTATCGTCGATTGCCGCTTTTACCTCAAACTATCGCGAGCTCCATCCAACTACGTGACTAACTACTTTCGTCGTAAAACTGAATATCAAACTGCCCACTTACCTATCCTAGGTACCTTTCGATTGATCGAATAAATACCTACGGCAAACATAAAAGCACTTATGATTGAGTTTCAGCTCGTTTAATTGGCTCGGCTGCAGACACATTAAAATGTTGTAATTCGGGCGGAATGTGACGGAAAACATGCGCGTAGCGTTTAAATATTTAGCTACAAGTGTTTCAGCGGCGCTCCCACAACCGCTTATGGCGCCTGAAGCCTCATTCAAAACACCGCGCACACATTTGTAATTTGTAAAGCTCCCCCACCCTCGTTTGTTTTATTCGGTGTAATTGTTGTGGTCTCATGGCCTCCATAAACAAAAGAGTCGTGTCATCGTTAAAGTTTTACGCGCTGTAACTTCCACGCTACCTAATCGTCGTAGAGGATTGTAACTGTTAACGCGCTCGCAAAACTGTCTTACAACGTTACGGACGTGTTACAGACATGTTATGGCCCCTAAAATGCATCTCGTAATTATCTGACAAGCGTTTTGTCTTTATGTTGTCTGCCTAGTCCTTAAAGCGAGGGAACTTAAACATTATAGCCGCCTAGTATGTCTCACATCTTATGTGGTTAAAATTTGCTACTTGACAATGTCTCGACCTACAATAAATCTATAGGAGGAGCAGGTCATCATCCTCCTCACCACACTTAAAGGCAATTTCCCACCAAGCAGATGTTATACTTGGGGCCCGGCCGGGTCCAACCGACCATGGTTGGAAGTTGTATATGTACTCAGCCACGATAAATATTTTGATGGCGCGATGCAGGATTAGTAGCGAGTAGAGTAGTTGCCTAACTGTATGCTTAGCATGGTCGTTTTGACACTCTCTCGAACTCGAGTGACAGACGTGCCATGTCTATTGTGCGAGCATGGCAGGCGGGACTCGAGATGGCAATAGATTAGGGTCATGTCGAGCAGAAAGTAGATATTGCCATTTTTAATAAAAATGTTGTATTTTTGTCTCCATCGCCATGTTGGCGTAGAGCCAACTCGAGCCCGACCGACAAGTTGACAGTTTTGCATAGAGAAGGGCCTATCTCGGGCTTACCATGCTGCACGTACTGTACGTAGCAGTTTCCTGTACTATCGGTAGGGTCACTACAGATCTAAACGCCTAAGTATGAGTAGTTTATTATTAAAAAATAAATCGTTACAAATTGACAATTTCGGAAATTATAGAGGTCGATATTTTTGCAAAAAAAACTTAGACCTTTGCATCTTCGTAATGACATATACAGTGTCCAGTGGCACCTTCACTCACACTAGATGGATGAAAAGACCACTCAACGCTGCAGTGCCTGGGACGTTGTTTTTTGTTTTCTGCACAAATGGCACCTTCACTCACACTAGAATTCACTAGATGGATGAAAAGACCACTCAACGCTGCAGTGCCTGGGACGTTGTTTTTTGTTTTCTGCACAAACTTGTAGAGATTATACGAGCATGTTGCAACGGTCTGCTTCTGGCATTATTATTATTGTAATATTATATTACGAAGCAGTGTACGTCCGAGGTATTATGTTGATATTCTATTGTGTGCAACAGTAAGAACAGTCCGGTCTCTAAGCGGCTCTAGAATAACAACCGGGGTACGGACACCGGAAAATCCAACCCAAGACCCGGATTTGTAGCTGAGCGTATACTTTTATTTAAAGATCTCTACTTCGGTCGGGTGGAATCGATTTCGAAATAAGTAGTTCTTGCACTTAGGTACTCCAAATCGCCTTACGGTTTCGTCGAAAGCTAAAATGTTGTAGAGGTAGAGTGTCGATCATATGATTATGCTGTAGATTTCCATTATGATTTGTCCTTTGGGACAGAATATAATTTTCTTAACGTTAGGATTTAGAAATTGGTTGATTTTACAGCCTTCAATTTATATTTTGCTTTTGCACGCGTTAGGTCCTAATTAATAACTTTGAAACAAAGCAGTCAACCTCGTCTTTGGTTTCCACGGAATAAATCAAAAGCGTTGCTTGGAATCTGGAGTCGCACCGAGACGTAATATAATATTTAACCAACTATAATTGATTCTTCAAACAAATAATTTGATTGATTTGATCGTTTAGAAAATTAACAATGTATTTTAATGGAACAAGGACAAAAAAATATATTTTCAGCCCTATTTTAGCCTCTAGAGTGTTTAGGATAATAAGATTCACTAAACCTCAATAGATTAATTTCGCAACCCTGCTTATTTTCAACTAAACAAAATGATTTTTCGCCCAGTTGCGTTAATACGGCCTGTCCAAGGTTATCTGTGACTAAGTTAGAGTTCCCGCCCTGGCTTCAGCCTTCGGGGGTCTTACTCAGAACGTGCTTAGACAAATCTGCACAGCAGTTTCGTACAATTTATTCACCGAACTAAAAATGTATTACACTAGAGTTGCGGACTCGGTTGACTGTTATCCCTCGCACGTACGATCCAGATTTAGCCAAACTCCAACGAAATTTTGCGTTTGTGATTATCGCACTTTTGATACCCAAGCCCTGCCACTCACCCTCGACGTCAATATTGAAAGTTGTAAGTCACGACGTTGATTTTTTGTAACTTCAGGAAATATGGCAGGGAGGCAGAAAGACGAACTTGGTAAAGCGATACGCGGGTTTTCAAATTGCAGCCCGTTAAGTCCAGCCACGGCACGATAGTAACATAACAAACAACACAGAGGATTGTCAAAAGTTAAAAACTAAAACCCGACTACTAAAAGGCTTAAAACAAGACCTGCTTATCCTTAAAATAGACTCATAGATAATTAATCGTAGTCGGAGGCCATCGGTTTATCAAATGCGAATGTGGTGTCCTCCGACTACGATTAATTATCTATGAGTCTATTTTAAGGATAAGCAGGTCTTGTTTTAAGCCTTTTAGTAGTCGGGTTTTAGTTTTTAACTTTTTTTTTTTTGAGCTTTTTATTTAGTTATTTTGGATGATCACCTAAAACCAAGAAGGGCAATGTTCTGGTCTACGAAGCAGTGGCACTGCCCAAAAAAACTTGTCGTAGACCAGAACACATAATCGGCTGAATTATTGTTGTTCTGTTGTTTACAATAATGAAAAGCATACTTTGTTGTTTCCGCGAACGAAAAATCGCTGAACCAAAATAGCTCATAATTTAAACACAGATTTGAACGGATTTAACACTCGTTTTATTAAATCCGTTCAAATCTGTGTTTAAATTATGTATAGTGCTCGTGCAAACCTAAGAAAATATTATCAAAATAGCTCAGTTTAGCTACAAAATGTAAAAAACTGAGAAAATTTTGAATTTCCCGCCACGTTGCTATCATCCCACCTAAATAATACTTTTTTTGGCCAGGGTCGCAGTTGGCAGCTCAGCCACGTGTAGTGGGGGGTGAGGCCCCATGTATTTTCTAAAATATCCACCGTAAAAATAACCGGTTTTAAATGTCAAAAAAAGATTTAAATGTTTATTTCAATAAGAGCTATTTTCAAGTGTTTTGACGCTCAACGGTTGAGTGTTTTTTTTTAGAGAATAGAGGCGCAGTTCGGAGTAACTCCTGTTTTCGCGGCGCACAATCTCTCGGGAAGCGATAAATAAGCCGCGTATTCCGGCACGTCAAAACTTGCACTCGCACTGCCTTTGTTAGGGGAACTTTTTTGCTTTTGTTTAATTGATCGTTACGTAGAGGAAGGTCTTTTTAGCCGAAGTTTCCGCCTTCAGTGGGACTACGTGACGTTGTGACTGTGTGGAGTGTGGAAACTTTCTCTTTTTTGCTGTAAACGGATCGACAAAGACCGCTATTAATAGGTGCCAATCACACTTACCATCCCACTATTATTAAAAATACGAAAGTTGTAAGTGTTTTTGTTACTATTTCACGCTGAAATTACTAATTGCGCCCCTGATGATGCTATAAGTACTACTCCAATCTATGAATACAGTGAAGGCAATCACACGGCGGCGACAGTTCTGCGCCATATATTGACAGATGTCACTATGATAATATTTTAATTTCCCGTATATTGACATTGACAGATTTTGCTCGCAACTTCATATTTTTTTAGGGAAATAAAGAAATAAGGCACTAGTCGATAACAGAATAACGTTTATGTCTTCTTTGCGCCAATCCGACACCAAGAAATGTTGTGTTACCGAACTTAGCCAGTCGAGCGAGGAAGGCGTGGCAGATGCTAAAATAAATCAATTTCCTCATTGGTATCTAAACAATTTCACGATGCCCCGACACTGAGGCAATGTTCGTTAGAGGAACGTTTACTTTGTTTACAGCCCAGTTTATAGATACGTAGAGGAACTATACTGAAAGATGCAGATATTTTATACCGCTATAATCTCGAGTAGCAAAAGATTCAGCTATTAAATACCGGATGACTTGCTCCTATAAATTGAACACAATTTTTGTTTCGAACGAGTTCACGTCTCCAACTGTAACACTGTGGGTGGTTGAGATTTACTTTTGAAATATCACTACTCGATAAGAAAACTTTTTAGACTCTTAACCCTTTAAACCTACGGCAGAGGTAGTCCGATTGGTTCATTGGTTTTGGACTCTATTCCATATATTATCGTTCAATCGAGAGCCTTTTAAAGGGTAAACCTACAGTTGGGACCTACAGAACAGATTCTGAGCAGCCACTCCCCCTCAACTCGCTTGCGCTCAGCAGTAAACACAGACCTTCACACACAATGGGCAGACGTGGAAGGTTAGCCCTCGACAACCTTGAATGATCTCTGCTCCGGTATACAGCAGTGAATTACCTATATCGTTCTGGAAAGGGTAATCCCAAGTGGGATTCTGAAGAGAGCAAGTTTTTCTGGAAGCTACTTTTTTAAAGTTTCAACCGGTTAATATGATGAAGATATAACCGGTTATTTTAAGCGGTTATGATGTAATTTAGGCGGTTATGATGAAGGCATAACTGGTTATTTTAAGTTCAACCTAAGGAATCCACCCAAGCACAAGCCATTCGTCAAGTAAACTTTCTGTTCCCTGACCAACATCCACGTAATAAACAGAGGAATTTTAAACAACCCTGCGACCGCACGCTGCAAGGAACGTACTTCATTACGACGACGCCAAATGAACGCCAAAATCCACCATATTTACGTCGCAAAGTTTGCTTTGCCTGCATCCATATCGCGCTCCCATTACACACACAAAGTTTTTTTCCCGCAGTTTTTAAATAGTCACCGTACATTTGAAATGCGAGCCGAGCGCGACGTAAGCGCTTTAACTTTTTACTAACTTTTATTCTACATGAATTTACACAAAAGGCAGACACAGCGATAATGTCTTCCATTTGTTAAAAGACGAGAATTACTCCGCCGCTGACGACAGAAAAGAATAAAAAGGAGTTGTTCTTTGTTGGTGGCCCGAGGAATACATTTTGTGCAGCGCGTTTGAACGCGCGACCGGTCCTATCGCCGATATAATCACCCCATTGTTCCGGCACAATCACTCGCTTACAAATAAAGACACTTTCGGATTTCACCGCTCAATTTCCTCCGATAATTCTTAACCAAAATCTTGGCTTAGGCGACAAACGCCAGCCCCCTAATCCACGTCGAGCCAAAGAAGTTCCGTCGTTATAGATTTTAATGAAAACGCGGGGTAGAGTGCCCAATCCCTTTATCGGATCCCGGTACAAAGGTGTCCGAGGGAGGGGAGCCCGCGGCTTCCGGATATTGAGGGCCGCTCCGTCACCAGACCGGTATAAGCTACGCCGCGTCTACTCGCGCACCGCATACGATCTCTAGCTGGAGCGGGTGTTTTTCATGCTCCTCGATGCTTTGCTCCTCAACTGTAAAGGGAAATTTTCCGCCCATCAGATGTTATGCTTGGACCTACTTACCAAGAGTATGCAACACGTTTTTTTGTGCGCTTATGAGACCGGACCATCAACAGCTTTGCTGTTATCTCGTCATAATTTCAGCTAATATGTTATTGATAGATTCACCCTTTGCCTTGTTTTTAGATTTAGATTTAGAAATGATTTATTGCCACAAAATGAACACAAAAAAAACTTATACAAATAGAAATTAACATCCGCGGTTGTGGCGAATGGGATTGTTTCAGCTGTTGCTGTAGTTATATGACTAACTACAGCGCTGGTTTTACAACTCAAATTATTCACATAATAATTTGAGACACACAAGCGGGAGTAGCGGGTAAAGCCAAAAAATACAAAATATAAAATTTAAATGTTTTGGTCCATCTTGAAGCGAGTGACTTTTGTGCACATAAGGGTGTCCCGTAATTCAACGTCAAGCGAAAACTGGGTGAAAGGGCAGGTCATAAACGTCTGTTACCAACCGGGGGGGTTACCCTTGACGCTATTGCGATCAAATTGAAAAAGTTTTAAAATTAATTTCGGTTTGGATTCGCATAGTTTAAAATACTTTGTAATGTTTATTCAAAGGTAAGGCTGTTTTATTCAATAAAAACACAAAATGCGTCTTAATTTTAAAAATATTAAATTTTGTAAATTGCGCCATATTGCGGCCATATTGGAAAAATGCGTTAAGGGTAGAGGGGCTGGTCTCTTCGTTCAGAAATTGTAAGCAATTCTTAGAAAATATTGAAAATCGTCATCCTAGACAACAAATTGAGGGAATGCGGTCGCATTTTTTCTAATTTTGCCGTGAGTTTTTATCACATAAAAATAACTTTTATAACATTTAAGATTATTATGGCTACATTTACAAATATTGTTTAATTGCTTCATAGTAGCCACTGCTAGCAACGGAGTTGTTATTGGCCTTGTGCTTTATTATTTTTATGCTAAACCTTTGTATTGGCTGATTGGCTGTAAGTTTTCCCAATAAATAAATAAATTTATTAAAATAGGTTCAGCCGTTTATGAGTTAAGCTAATTTTAAGATAAAATGTCGGGGGTATTTTAAATTTTATATAAGTAGTTATAATTGAATACGGCAGATGAATATTTAAGTAGGGATTGGAATATTCCGAGTTGGACCCGCTCCTAGACTTGAGATAACATTAAACACACAATATTGAATTTCCTAAAGCCTCGTTTTGTATGGCTTTCTCGATAAAGGCTGTATTTTCACAGAAATCGAACAGGAGCTTGGAACAACTGTTTCCAGGAATCGGTGATTGAGCACATACCCGTACAGTCGACAGCACATAAGACTGTACGTACACTATACATCCTGTATGTATGTCCCAAAAAATAGTGTCAAGCGGAAGTCCAGAGACAGAACACCCCTAGGGGTACCCGAATCACCCCCATGAATGCTCAGCGATTTTTTGACGTTTAGAAGTTATGAGGCTTTTAAGGTTTTTTGGGAAGAATTACCTAGCATTGGTATTTATTTATAACTTTTTTTGTATTTAACTCTTTTTTTTTTTTTTTGTGATCTTTAATAACTATCACTATCACAAAAATCTATCACAAAAAAATGATCAGCTTTAAACTTGTAAAAGATACCGCAATTTTGATCCAAAGTTCAAAAATGCCGTTTATTAGAGTGCACACGTGTAACTGTGCTAATCACGTGTCATGCACGCTCTGAGCATTAGAGCTAATCACGTGTCATGCACGCTCTAATAATAATAATAATCGTTTATTTTCATAAAAAGGTTTACAATAACAAAATAGGGCAAGAGTTTCCTTTTAAGTATGAAAATACCTGTATCAGGAAGCTCCGCTCTTCCGCACTTTATGCTCTAGGCAGTGCGTAGAGCTAATTGTGTAGCATGCACGCCCGTAGCAATGCGTACTATTAATCGCGTAGCGTGCATGCTCGTAGCACTAATCGCGTAGCATGCACGCTCGTAGCACTAATCACGTAGCATGCACGCTGGTAGCACTAATCACGTAGCATGCACGCTCGTAGCACTAATCACGTAGCATGCACTATCGTAGCACTAATCACGTACCATGCACGCTCGTAGCACTAATCACGTAGCATGCACTATCGTAGCACTAATCGCGTAGCATGTACGCTCGTAGCACTAATCGCGTAGCATGCACGCTCGTAGCACTAATCGCGTAGCAGGCACGCTCGTAGCACTAATCGCGTAGCATGCACTATCGTAGCACTAATCGCGTAGCATGCCCGCTCGTAGCACTAATCGCGTAGCATGCACGCTCGTAGCACTAATCGCGTAGCATGCCCGCTCGTAGCACTAATCGCGTAGCATGCACGCGCGTAGCACTAATCGCGTAGCATGCACGCTCGTAGCACTAATCGCGTAGCATGCACTCTCGTAGCACTAATCACGTAGCATGCATGCTCGTAGCACTAATCGCGTAGCATGCACTCTCGTAGCACTAATCGCGTAGCATGCACGCTCGTAGCACTAATCGCGTAGCATGCACGCTCGTAGCACTAATCGCGTAGCATGCACGCTGGTAGCACTAATCACGTAGCATGCACGCTCGTAGCACTAATCACGTAGCATGCACTATTGTAGCACTAATCACGTACCATGCACGCTCGTAGCACTAATCACGTAGCATGCACTATCGTAGCACTAATCGCGTAGCATGTACGCTCGTAGCACTAATCGCGTAGCATGCACGCTCGTAGCACTAATCGCGTAGCAGGCACGCTCGTAGCACTAATCGCGTAGCATGCACTATCGTAGCACTAATCGCGTAGCATGCCCGCTCGTAGCACTAATCGCGTAGCATGCACGCTCGTAGCACTAATCGCGTAGCATGCCCGCTCGTAGCACTAATCGCGTAGCATGCACGCGCGTAGCACTAATCGCGTAGCATGCACGCTCGTAGCACTAATCGCGTAGCATGCACTCTCGTAGCACTAATCACGTAGCATGCATGCTCGTAGCACTAATCGCGTAGCATGCACTCTCGTAGCACTAATCGCGTAGCATGCACGCTCGTAGCACTAATCGCGTAGCATGCACGCTCGTAGCACTAATCGCGTAGCATGCACGCTCGTAGCACTAATCGCGTAGCATGCACGCCCGTAGCACTAATCGCGTAGCATGCACGCCCGTAGCACTAATCGCGTAGCATGCACGTTCGTAGCACTAATCGCGTAGCATGCACGCTCGTAGCACTAATCGCGTAGCATGCCCGCCCGTAGCACTAATCGCGTAGCATGCACGCTCGTAGCACTAATCGCGTAGCATGCACGCCCATCGCACTAATCGCGTAGCATGCACGTCCGTAGCAGTAAATGTGTATGTTAGCCTGGGCAACGAAGACCAAAAAATGCTGAATAGAAAAAATAATTCGTGTAAAGCCAAATTTTGGCACAGTTTTAGAGGAAAGTGTCCTGAACAACATACTAAAAGTACTGATGGGTAGGGGGGGAGCTAAGGGGGGGAGGGGGGTGTAAAGGTCCCTTTTTTCAGTTTGTTGTAAATAACTCGAAAACTGCAGCCTATAGCAAAAAATGATCAATTACTGAATTAATTTACATAAAATTCTCTACATAATAGGTTAACTTATTTTTTTCTAGATCGATATAATAAGGAATAATGGTGGGAAAATGATTTTGTTGTCGCTTCAGTATAGGCCCGATTGTAAGCGAAAGTGCGACATCGCTCTGGTGTCGTGGGTTTTGGGACCACGTAGCTGATTGGGGTGTCAAAAGACGCGTCTTGACGGCGCTACACAATAAAAAAAAACTTTTGAAAAAACTTAAAAACTGTCTGTTTTTAATCGAAAAAAATTGAAAAAAGCGGTTGTTTTTCGCCCGGTTTTGGTGAGAAAAAAAATCATATCTCAAAAACGAAACAAGATATCGAAAAAATTCAAAACTCCCCTAATAGACATAATTTTGGACTATATAAAAAAATAATGTAGGTGCGTAACACTGATAAATTATTCAGAAGTTGTACCTTCATGACGCGGAGTTTAGTGCGTGAGCGCGGTAGTGACGGTGCATTTGACCTAAATACTTACAGACATAACAATGATTTGGAAAATCCCTACCACTTACCTAATGGGGTTGGACCAGAGGAGACGATGGTCCTAAAACCAGTGACCACCAACGACCCTGTGGCACCTGACTCCATTCTCAACGCCATATTTAGAGCTCTCCGCGCGTAAACTCTGCATCACCAAACTACAACTTCTGAATAACCCATCATTAAAACGCACCTCCAATTTTTTTTTTATATTCCAAAATTATATCTAAAAGGTAAGTTTTTAAATTTTTCAATATCTTATTTTGTTTTCGAGATATGTTTTTTTTCTCACCAAAATCGGGCGAAAAACGACCGCATTTTTTGAATTTTTTCGATTAAAACAAATAGTTTTTAAGTTTTTTCAAAAGTTTTTTTTATTGTGTAGCCCTCGTCAAGACGCGTCTTTTGACACCCCAATCAGCTACGTGGTCCCAAAACCCACGACACCAGAGCGATGTCGCACTTTCACTTAAAATCGGGCCTATACTGAAGCGACAACAAAATCATTTTCCCGCCATTATTCCTTATTATATCGATCTAGAAAAAAATAAGTTAACCTATTTTGTAGAGAATTTTATGTAGATTAATTCAGTAATTGGTCATTTTTTGCTATAGGCTGCAGTTTTCGAGTTATTTACAAAAAACTGAAAAGGGACCTTTACACCCCCCTCCCCCCCTTAGCTCCCCCCCTACCCATCAGTACTTTTAGTATGTTGTTCAGAACACGTTCCTCTATAACTGTGCCAAAATTTGGCTTTACACGAATTATTTTTCCTATTTTTCTTTCGTTTCCTGGGCTATGTTTCTCCATTGGCTGTATGCAACGGAAAGAAATTATTTGGCCTTTACTACATACGTTGACCAGTAGGTCAACGTATGTAGTAATAGTCAAAGTATGTAAACATAACCCTTTTGTCCCAAAAATGAAACAGAACCTGCACAAGAACTTTGTACGTAAAAACGTTTTTGTATTAACACTTGAGGTGCGGTACGCTTAAAATCACTCGCTTAAGACCCTTTTAATATAGAGCTGTATAAATTATTCATAAAGAATAGAATTTTCATATTCTTTCACTTTGCTCGTTGTTTCTGAGAGATACGTTGTTTTATTCTTCACGTTTATGAAAAAATCTATGGAGCCACCCTTTTTGGTACCCAGATGAAGAAATACATTCTTATGAGACAGAGAAGCTAAGGAGGCATTTGCCTCTATGGACTACACTAAAATTTAGAAACCACTTATGAGCGGCGAGCAGACCAGTTCGCTGCTTATGAGTGAAAAATAGTGAGAGAAAAGTTTAAATTTAAGCTTTCATGCATGGCCAGTAAGCATTTCAGAAGATAACTTTTCAGAGTGGCTCTACATGTTTCTTGTTTCAGATGGGTATTTTTTTTCTTTTTAAGCCAGGTTTCGGTCTGCGTCTGAATAATTATAAGTAATTTAAATGGGGACGGTGAAATGTACTCTTTGGGAAGCTGAAGTGCTCTCAGATAAACTTATTTTTTTATTCATCTTATCTTGTCCAAAAAGCAGCGTGAAATTATGTTTGATAAAATGGATTTTCCGCCGCTAACTCTGTTTGATACCCAACTGGAAATGTCGTTTTGATTTTGTTTAAATTTAATTTCAATGGGTTGATAATAATTTTAGTGGATCTAACACTGCGAGCTGTGAGTTTAATTTGATATGAATAGGCACCTAATAGCATCAATTGAATGAGTGAAATACCAATCTAGAGAGCCACGTAAGAAATGTGGATGAATTTTAGTCAAACCTAGCGAGCTAATCAAACAGCATTTTAATCAAATAGAAATAAAGTTAGTGAAACCGTTTACAAAATACAGAAAGCGTTTTAATATATTGTAATTTTGATCGTAAGTTGGATAACATAAGCCAAGGACTTTGTTCATACAAGGTTCACCCAAGATCGAGTGTATGATCATAATTTTATGAACCGGTCAAAGAAGGCAATACTGCCAAACAGCGATGAGAATCACGACAATTTTCTTACATTACTTATGTAAGAAAATTGTCGTGATTTACGATTTACGGAAGTTTAGCTACACGTCCCACTAGCTGGGCATAGGCTTCCCAGATTGAGAGTGAGCCCACCGCCTTGGCGATAAAAATGATACATATCTGGAAATGTTTGCCTACTCTATATTTTTCTAAAATTTTCCTGCGGTGGTTGCCTGGAAAGATATTGCTATTAGCAATAAAGCCTCCAATTGTACCATATTTATTCAGATTGTCTGTCCTTATACTCTCTAGTGAAATAAAGAATATTCTATTCTATTCTCTACCATGCTTGACGTGAGTCGTTAGTTTCTATTGACTCTGTTTCACTAGGTGGTTGCAGATTATCTCGTTCGTCGCCCCAGGGGTTGCAGGAACCTCGATGCAATGTATGCAACTGAGATGACCGTTAGTTCTCGTCATAAACGTCTTAACTGCACATATTGGATACTGAGAGCCTCTAAGGTTTAATAGCCCGTGTATGGACGCCTTTGATCAACTACCTAAGGACTGGGCCCATGTACACGGCAATATTTAAGTAAATATTTGATATTGGTACAAAGATGTAAACAGGACTCGAATCTGCGAAATCTAAATCTTGACATGGACTAAAAGACTATTATTTTATGTTATGAAATTGAGATAAATATTAAAGAAAGCCAGTGGAAACGAAGTTTTTTCATGCACATTTACCCTTTTCTGTGCAATTGTGTATAGTGACAGATTATGCGTGTAGCACTTACAATTTTTTTGGTCTCCATTTTCGGTGTCCTCGTTAATTAATTAAACCAAAAAGGTTCTATGCAAGCAAATCGTGCGGAAATATTTTTTAGAGGAAACCCAAAGCAATCACGTAAAGCAAACACTAATTTATACTTTTGGCTACCAATTACGTTTCGTTACAGCCGAAAAGGAACCGTAGCGGGAGAAAAAGAAACGCTGTCATTCCAGGCCTGAAGAGTAATTTTAATTAAGCCGACACAGGGCTCTTGATTTTTATTTCAATCTGTAAGGCCAGCCAATTAAAAAGTTGCCGAGTCTCGGCCGCGACAACCGGCCAAGAGCACTCGGCCTGACTCAGTGCAACTCTTGTTACTTAGTTACATTAACTGTGTACTTTTGAAAAGGTAATGACCTCCACTTGTTTTGCACTCCGCAGTCCGCAACAGAAACTACTTGCCTCTCTTCATGTTTTTAGGCTTCCCACTCGTGTTTCATGGCGATAAAAGTTACACGTTATATAATGTATTTAAATATTCACATTTAGGTATATAGAATCGAGCTATAAGCCTGCCTAGCCCGTCGATAGGGAACACGCGGCAAATCGTCTTACGCGACGAGAGAAGCGGATTTTTAAATATTTATAGGTCTGTTTCCGCAAACTTTAAGCCGGTAGACAGTCTGGAAAATCCCGCTGCAGTTACATTACAAAAAATGTACAGCGTCTTTTGTAAATAAATAACGAGTAGGTTACTCCGTATTCGTCGTATCTCTACCGTTCGTCGTAAATTTAGTTTTAGATCTTTAGGTCGTTTCGAGTATTTGAGACGTAAATCCGTAGTGCTTACTCGTTGGTACTACAATTTTCTTTCGTATCAGCATGAGGTTTGTATTAAGAGATAAACAGAAATGAAGCCAATTCACCTTAATGAAAACGAATAGGCCTCCTTTTGCTCGTATTCGGCTTTTTCTCTGACAGGGTCCACAATTGCCAACATATAATACTTAGCGCTAGTTTTCTTTGGTCAATTCTAGCGTGAATTACTATCAAACGGTCTGAGGGAAAATCTAAAAAGGGACGCAAGAAGTCTTCATGCAATTTCAGAGTCTTCTTTATATAGCAGTGTTGTACTTGGGTACCTAATCAAATCAAATTTCATTGGACACTAGACGAGATATACGTATGTAAACCTAAGCTACCACGCTAAGAACCTACTTAATTGCTTGTTAGCAATAAGCCATTGTCAATCAACGCTAAATCTGCTGCTGTGATCCTGGTTTGTAATGAGAAATTACATTCAACCTTGAGATTATACCAAGAATACAAGGGTGGTATTCTAGAACGTTACTTAAATTCAGTTTAAACAGAGTTCAGACTGTCGATAAAGCAGTGCATGTTTTGATATGAAGGGAGGGATATTCAAATCAAAACGTGCACTGTTTTATCGACAGTGACACTACTAAACTCTACTTAAACTGAGTTTAAACAGAGTTCAAGGAGCTTTCTAGTTTGAACTGAGTTTAAACAGAGTTTAAGTAGCGTTCTAGTTTGAACTGAGTTTAAGTAGCGTTCTAGAATACCACCCTAAAACTTCCAAAAATTGGTAGGTACTTGTCGATTGATTTTATGGTGGGTGAGTCAAATCAAGGCGTGAGTACCGACGGACAGGCCGGGGGCACTTTGCCGGGTAGATGGCGACAAAAGGGTGAATTTATTAAGATCGCTTGAAGGTGCTCGGAGGAGAAGTGTTAATTTTGTCTACAAATACGATGAGGGTTCAGCCTCTCCTATTCCACTTGCGGAAGTAAAACGTGATGGGGATTAAATTCCGCTTTGAACGGCAAATGAAACAGAATGGCTGGATGAGTTCAGGCTAATTAGGAATTGAAGTCAATTAGATAGCGCTTAGGAGAGTGATTTAAATCGTCTTAAGAGGAAACGCGGGTAGCAGCTGCTCCGTACTATGATTTAATAAAATTTATAATAATTAAAATAAGAAAACATGGGGATATGGCAGAGGTAGGGTCGGCCACAATCTCAGATACCCCATGGCAGCTCTTATCGCGCGCGGCTTAAGGGCGCCAATCGAACAAAAAGGGGTATCTGAGACTATGGCCGACTGTACATATAAATTGAATGGCATAAACACATTTTTTCTAATATAATTATCTATGGAGGAAACAGGTCTCCCTTTTTGTATGGAGCAGCGGCTACCCGCATTTCCTCTTAACGGAGAATCTTCTCTGGTGAAGTCAATTCGTGCGGAGCCAAGTAAGCCGCGGGTTTTCTTATGGTGGTTTCCTTCACTTCACAAATTCACAAAATGTAGAAAATGGTATAGGTGCTGGGCAAGCCTATCCATCTAAACAGGTCCCAGGAACTGCAGCCTCCGAGATATCGTGTCACCCATCTAGTGAGAGTGGAATGGAGATGCTACTTTTTGTATAAATAATCTGACCTTGCATCTCAAGGCATAAGTTTTTATCTAGAGAATGATTAGAAATCCTTTCAAGTTTCATGAACAGTGGAACCGGCTGAGCAATACCCGTGGCATTTTTTATTTAAGGGTTTTCAGATAATTTGATGTTCTCACATTACTTTAGAACACATTAGTAACAATTTTATAATCATGTAACCATAAAATTGTTACTAATGTGTTCTAAAGTAATGTGAGAACATCAAATTATCTGAAAACCCCTAAATAAAAAATGCTACGGGAATTGCATAATGCAGCTCTCCCGTAGAATTACCCTGGTAAACAATGAAAACCAAGTACAGAACATACTAGTGTAATAGCACCAAGCTGGACATAAACCCGTCAAGTTACTTTCAGCAATAATTGTAGTTAAGTTAGTGTCACAAGTAAATGTAGTGAATATAGACAGCTTTTGAAGGTAATCGTAGGTATAAGTATACATATTTCGTAACATTAAAGCCAGGCGAAGTGATTTAATTTGGGAAAGATTTCAAGGATCTCTCGAGGTATTCGGCCTACCTTTTCCTTACCTCAGCGCGTCTAGCATGATGGACATGTTGACCTTTGGCAGTTCCATTAACAGAGCGAGAAAGAGAGTACGGTATCGCGCGCTATCGACCTCAATATCTCAATGGCCCGTTTTAAAAAAAAAAAACGTAGTTCATTTTTTCTCCACTGATGGCGCTCATAACATAACACGGCACTATAACGGCAGTCAGTTGAAATTTCATCAGTGTTGCCAACGGTACGACAAATTACCGTAAACTGTAATAATCATAACCAGAAACACAATTCATTGCTTGCAAATTTTATTGCATCACGTAGTTGATGTCAGTATCCTTCCTACCTATTCTCTATTTATCAAAAACCATTTATGTTATTGCTTTCAAGAATAAAAATTGCAAATAAATGACACGGCATTTTTACCCATTGAACATGGCAAGCCTGATTCTTATCTGTGGTGTTTGTGTATCTTTAGTATTAGTACTTTCTAATCTGTGAATCTGTGGGAAAAAGCACAGCCTTCTTTATCTCTCAAGCCGTGCTGTGCAAGTCCTGGCAACGTCGCCCGTGAACCGGTTTACGCAGTGCACTGTCTGTCAGAAGCCATTATGATAGTACGACCAAATTAAAACTAATCCGAGTCTCACTAACTTCAACTCTGGCTGGAAACCATTAATTTTAGTCACATAATACATACCCGGCTAAATGACATGGCAGTTATGCTGTTGGTTTTTATACCATTTTTCTTGTAGTTTTAAGTTAGCTGGATAATACGTCATCTTCATTTGACGTAAGGATTTGTTTTGATTTGTTGTGTGGCTGATATTGTGAGTGAAAATTAAGTAATTTATTAGTTATTCATTGCTTTAAAACAGCCTAACTTGACTTGCCAGCTTAAGGTATGTTTTTAGAGTATTTTCATAGTTTTAGTTACGATTTGTAGTTACAATTTGATCCTAGAGAACCAATCGTAACACAACATTAAATCATGAATTTATTTTCAAATGCCTCGCTGGTGTTGTGTGCCCTGCTGTAAGTCGAATTACGACTCAAGTCTAAAGAGAGAAGAAAGACCTTTATCTACGTTTTCTTTCCCACGGGATAACGATTTATTAAGTCGCTGGAAAAATAATTATTAGATAGTCTTACAAGACAGACAACCGGTTCACGCAGTCCTTAAATGCGAGGTTGCCAAACTTAACAGCATGGCTTGAGAGATAAAGAAGGCTGTGGAAAAAGCGTTATTTGACTGCCGTTATGTAGCCGTATTTTCTGCGCCATCTAGCGAGCATTTTAAAATCAGCTTTTAACTGTCAGTTCAAAACGGCTCATTCACACGGGCGTCGTAATAGTTGATAAATTATTTTATAACACATTTGAAAAGACCTAATACGTACTTCGTAAACAGTGACTAAAATAGCCTTTTAATCCTGTGGGACCAAAAGTGATTTGAATTTGAAATTTAGATATTGTAAGTAAAAGTTTAAATGACTAAAGAGATCTGCACGCACATACACAACATTGAAAGAGATCAATCACGAACAATGATTTATATATCTACAAGAAACAGGCAGTTTGAAAAATAAACCGCGCGCGAGCCAAATGAAATGAAAATTTTGTGAAAAAATAAACACGTCAGAAATGCATTCCGTCTTCGTTCGTAAATTGTTTATTTGTTTACTGAAATTCGGATTATACTTACGTACTTTTATAATATAAAAGTGGTTCTTCCACAAGTAGTAAGAATGAAAGTATTGTGTAATATTAACTTTAGAGAACATTGAATCGAAAGCTAATTATTCGCAAGTTCCACTCACTTATTTTCTATAGAGGGTGATAAAAGTGTTCACCTCGGGAGCAACATTATTTTAGGCTCGAGTACTTTGAATCCCTTGCTGCGCTCAGGATTCTACTTTATGAACCCTCGCTACGCTACGAGATTCTACTATAGAATTTTTCGCTCCGCTCTGCCCCTCTACCCTTGACGCATGTTTCCAATGCGGCCGCAATATGGCGCAATTTACAAAATTTAATATTTTACAAATTAAGACGCATTTTGTGTTTTTATTGAATAAAACAGCCTTACCTTTGAATAGACATTACAAAGTATTTAAAATCAAAGCATTACTATGCGAATTCAAAGAGAAATTAATTTTTAAACTTTTTCAATTGGATCGCAATAGCGTCAAGGGTAACCCCACTGGATTCAAAGAAACACGCTCACCTTAAAAATTGAGTTTTACTTCCTCGGGTAACAATCTACAATCTTACGAAGCGTGATTTGAGATGATAACAATGTCTCATACCAATGCAATATAGCGTGTTTTTTTGCGGCCTCACGACAGTCAAGTGCACTATCATAAAATCTAACCTTTGCGGGTGCGCCCATATATCGATGCTAGACTTACTGCTGAAAATTTTGTGAAAAAATAAACACGTCAGAAATGCATTCCGTCTTCGTTCGTAAATTGTTTATTTGTTTACTGAAATTCGGATTATACTTACGTACTTTTATAATATAAAAGTGGTTCTTCCACAAGTAGTAAGAATGAAAGTATTGTGTAATATTAACTTTAGAGAACATTGAATCGAAAGCTAATTATTCGCAAGTTCCACTCACTTATTTTCTATAGAGGGTGATAAAAGTGTTCACCTCGGGAGCAACATTATTTTAGGCTCGAGTACTTTGAATCCCTTGCTGCGCTCAGGATTCTACTTTATGAACCCTCGCTACGCTACGAGATTCTACTATAGAATTTTTCGCTCCGCTCTGCCCCTCTACCCTTGACGCATGTTTCCAATGCGGCCGCAATATGGCGCAATTTACAAAATTTAATATTTTACAAATTAAGACGCATTTTGTGTTTTTATTGAATAAAACAGCCTTACCTTTGAATAAACATTACAAAGTATTTAAAATCAAAGCATTACTATGCGAATTCAAAGAGAAATTAATTTTTAAACTTTTTCAATTGGATCGCAATAGCGTCAAGGGTAACCCCACTGGATTCAAAGAAACACGCTCACCTTAAAAATTGAGTTTTACTTCCTCGGGTAACAATCTACAATCTTACGAAGCGTGATTTGAGATGATAACAATGTCTCATACCAATGCAATATAGCGTGTTTTTTTGCGGCCTCACGACAGTCAAGTGCACTATCATAAAATCTAACCTTTGCGGGTGCGCCCATATATCGATGCTAGACTTACTGCTGAAGGCATTAAAAATATGCGTAGGCAATAATATAATATTACCCTTGTGAAAAGAAGGATGAATAAATAAGCCTATACCTTTTTACCGTCAATTATGGGCTGCCGGGTATATACGGGCGCACATTTCCTTACGTAGTGGAGTGGAAAGATAATAATATAAGATTGTCGGTGTAACGAGCAGTGTGAGAAGACCGTTAGTTAACTTCCGCGGGCGTTTTCCTTCGGATTATACGCGATTAGGGACCAATGGCGTTTAGGAGTGGTCAGTAAGCGGCTTGTTAATGTTTTTCTCTTGCTTTTAGGTACGTATTCGTATGTTCTTAATTTGTGCATATAATTGGGGTGTTTGTTTACCGGGCAGTGTGTAGTCGCCTATCTGCCCTTATTATAATAATTAAAGAGTATGCGGATGTTTGAAGCAAAGCGCTCAACTCGTCTTCCATAAAAATGGGTTAAATATGTATATAAAAAATACTTTATAATAAACTCAATTTTTACTTAAGGTAGAACGGAACACTGCCTTCACAATTAAAAAGAGCTCTGCTATATTTTTTTGGCAAAGAAAAATATTTTCAGAGGCGGGCTCGAGTGAAATTAAGCTGGGTCTATTCTTGTATTATGACGAATAACAAGATCACGGGGCACGAAATTAAAGGGGTCTTGATGTGAATAAAAGTAATTTAGTGCGGGACATGTCTTTGAGGAATGTTTATTGCGTCGCGTGGGTCCGCACCGCGTTACAGATGAAGACGTATCGTCATGGCGCGACGAGAAGACGCCGTCGCCGCGCCATGGGATCCAGCCAGGACTGTGTCGGTACAGTCGGGGCCTGAAGTCTGAAGGTAGCATTGAGAAGTCAGCGACAGATGACCGTGACCGGGTCGCACGACTCAAAAGTTGACCGACACAAGTCGTGCGACCCGGTCGCGTGGCGTAATATATGGTCGACTATCGTGTTATGAGGTAGGCTTGTCCAGCACCTATACCATCCTGACAGCTTAGTCGGCCTAGCCCACAGGAAAGACAGGTCAATACGTGTGGAGCCAACTAAGCCGCGGGTTTCCTCAATGTCCCAGGCAGCGCCGAGTGGTCTCTTCACCCATCTAGTGTGAATGAAGGTGCCACTGGACGCTAGATTACGTAGATGCAAAGGCCTTAGTTTTTTTTATCGTGTTACTAGCTGACCCGGTGAACTTAGTATCACCTGAAATAGTTTGACTCTCCGCGTCAAAAATGGCGATTTGGCGAGAATACAAAATGACCAATTTTTATTTCTTCCGTTTTTCAGCTAATCCTTTAACTTTTCCCATATTTCTTTGCTTTTGAACCTACCCTGAACTATGGCGAACTAAACAAAACAGTAAATATGCAAATCGGTCAAGCCGTTTCTTAGTTTTAGCGAGACTAATGCACGGCGATTTATTTTTAAATATATCTATATAGAAAATATAGATAATATACAGGGTGTTAAAAGACCGCCAACAAAGCGGGAAACCACGTATTGTCCTCATCGTAAGGAACATTTTTCCCCAAGGAACTATGCCTGGGAAATCAACGGTTTCCGAGTTATTGAGGTTCAAAGTCGGACTTTTCAAAACTTTTTTTTTGCAGAAATGTATTCAGTATCTGGTTCTGAACATACCTTCTCAAGAAGCCATATCAAAATTATAAATATATCTTACAAAAAACGACGTTAAAATTGCAACCCGCAATGTATTCTAAACATCGGAACTTCAAGCTTAAGCAACATAAATCTGATACCTACGCTTGCGCAATATGACTTCTGTGCGTTACACGTCCATTGCGTGATAAAATATTTTTCAAAATTATAACCTAAAAAACCAAAATAATTTCCCAGCAATATTTTATCGAAAAAGTACTTTGTTTTGGTGTCTAGTATGCGTGGTTTCGGGTCTGTTGGCGGTCTTTTAACACCCTGTATAGATATAGATAAGATATGGCGGGTACCTACTATTTCCCGTCCTAAAGTTAAAGGTATCATTTTCGTAATTAGAAAAATTGTTTTAGCAAACTGGTTCATGTCATAACGCATGGACCGAAAGGATTTTACCAGTTGCCGTTTTGTAAAAGCCAGAAACTTTTTTGGGTCTGGATCTAGTTCTATCTGAGTCTGGACAGTTACGTAACATAACACTTTTGTTATTTACAGTACGTGCAATATAGAGTCGTAAAGCGTCAGTTAACTTCAATAAAAGCGTCTTGAACTCAAACCAAAACGAGTTAGCAGAATTAAAAGTTTAAACATTGCTCGAAAGCAAAGTTTTCAATAATTATTATAGATTCAATCAAGACAAACTTAGTTGATGGATAACACAAAAGTTTGCCCTTTTGTTCTCCTATCCCTCTCTAAACGGATTTTGAACGTAGTTTCAGTAAAAGCATTTTAGTAGAGATATATTGTTCTGGCAGACTTTTTTCAAATATGATTATCTGATATTATTATAAAAATACAATGTATTGTATTGAGTGAATTTGACATCTTTCTCGTTCACTTCTTTGTGTTTGGTGTATAGATGGGTATTTGGGTACCGTAATAAAAAGTTATGTTATTGTTTTCTAGATAGATATGGAACTGAACTAGATCTGCAAATCTAACCACCTTACCTTATTTTGAGGTAAAAATCAGAACGCATCCAAATAGGAGATATGATTTTTTTTCATTGGCGGCGCTTGTTGTGCCTATATGTGGACCTTCATTCTGGAAACCAGCTCATTCTCAATTTCTTTTGTTTATTATGTACGATTGTATCTATCTACGATAGGTTTCGCATTGTGAGTCTGTCAGTCGGACGGACGGGTATCAGAATTAGATTAGATTAGATTAGAATATTCTTTAAATTTTCTTTTTATTTTCTTTTCTTTAATTTATTCTTTGAATTAGCTGTCAAACTTGGTTACAATACGCAGAATAAAAGTTAAAACCCACCGTAGAGCCACCAGAGAGTCACACACATCATCATCATCATCATTTTCAGCCCACATTTGCCCACTGTTGGGTATAGGTCTTTTCCCCTTCACGCCATCCCTCTCGGTCTTTCGCTGCTCGCATCCACGGGCCCTCTGTCACTTTAGAGATCTGACCACCGGGCTGCTGGTCTGCCTTCCGACCGACGACCCGTTCTTGGCCGCCACTCCGTCTCTGCCCTGGTCCACCTACCGACTTCCCGCATCGCCAGGTGCCCCGCCCATCTCCCTCTAAGACTTGCAACTCGCGCACAGCGCTAGCATAGTCTGTCAGTTGAAGCGTTGGTGCGGTCACTCACTTACTGAATCTAACCTAACAATCTGTTGGCCCTCGAATAAAAGTAATTTGCATTGATGAGTTCAACGAGCCCTTTCACTTTTAATTTAGTTAGGCTTCACCTCGCTCACGAAGTTTTTGTTGGTTGAAAGCATGAATCTCTTCGCTATGTTAATTCATTCAATCAATAACTTTTTAACGGGCAGTCTTAATTGAATTTCGCTGAAGACAAAATATTTTCTTTGCTAATAAATATCAACATTAAATTTATTTGCATAAGCCTTTAGGTAATTACAGTATAATTTATAGCTTTATTTAGTTTTGATATCGAACGTATAGTTAGAGAGCTGGTGACCAATCGAGATATTTTTTCGTACAAGGCTAGGAGTTGGTAGGCTGATAGAGTAGACTTCGCTGAGTCTGGGAAAAATATTTTTTTGGCACGGCCGCGGTTGAAAGTTAGATTTTTTCGACTTTAAAAGTTTAAATGTATGGGTTCAGTATATTTTTTTTTTGTAGTACAAGGCTAGAAACTTCTAGGTTAGTTGTTGAGACTCCGTTGAACAAGAAAATATTTGATTTTTTAGCCGAGCGTGGTTGAAAGTTTGATTTTTATAACCCAAAAATTCACACTTTCTAGGTTATAAAAGACAATATTTCTACCGCGTTTGGCTAGTAATAAATAGTAATTTCGTGATCAGCGGAGACTAAAAGGAATGACTCAACCCATACATTTAAACTTTCAAAGTCGAAAAAATCTAACTTTCAACCGCGACCGGACCAAAAAAATATTTTTCCCAGACTCAGCGAAGTCTACTCTATCAGCCTACTAACTCCCAGCCTTGTACGAAAAAATATCTCGATTGGTCACCAGCTCTCCAACTAGTAATAAAGTTATCAAAAAGAGGATAAGAATATCAATATCTGAGAAAGAAACCACAAAGATCAGTGGTTGACCTTTTACTTTCATTGAGGTAATCTTTGGGGAAATCAGTATACGTCCACGACCGAGCAATCTGTTTTCTGTTCAAAGCACATTTTTGTACCAGTGCAATGGAAACTAAGTATCTGTGTTTGTATCTAAGATAGGTAGGTATATTAAAATAAAAGTTACTTGTCAAAACCCAAGTTAATTGCGAATTAAAATGGGTTTTGACGGGTGATTAAAACTTTGAAAATGTTTGAAATGAAAATGTTAGTTTTCATCGCTAAAACTCTACCTCCAACCATAACAAAGCCAAGGTTCCCCAGAATCCCAATATTATTGCGTGAGGGTCCGATAATCCCCTCGCCCAACACCTAAGGTTCGGAATTATAGATGGGCATATTAAAATTCATCGCCGAACTTGGATGGTGATTTAGCGGCAATTTGTAAATATTTACGAAATAGTTTGGGCGTGCACGCGTGTACGTGCGGCAATTACATCGGACAAAGTTATAAAATGAATATTTTATTCAGCCGTCCAATTGGCTGGCGAGCAAACATTTGATATTCAATGCGAGTGCGAAAGGTTTTGCTTATTAATTGGATTGTCGTAGGTACGAGCGCGTTCGTCGACGGAAAATCGGCAGTTTGTGAATTGCTCTTAATTCAGGCGCACTCGCGATATAAAATGCGGCGGCCTTTGAGCCTGCGCCGCACCCGTCCTGAATCGTAAACAAAATATTAATCTACAGATTAAAGTGTGGACGTTGCCGTATTTCAATTTATCTCGACGTAAAACGCCGCCCGGATCGATTTACGCCGTAACTGTAACTTAGCGGAACTGTTTTCAGCGCTGAAAAGTTCAATTTGTAGTGATGGTATTACTACCTGCATATTTATCCATTTATATTTTTTACATATTTTTGTACATGAACTCATTTCAAAGTTCATTCGAGCGTTCGCAGATTTGAAATAATGAAAAAGTTCTCGTTTTTACCACACAAAAGGAACTCATTAAACTTTTTAATAAGACTTTGGACAACAAAAAATCTTTCGACTTTCTGTTACTTATTGTTGAATATTAAGTGCATCGCTTCTTATCAAGTGACGATAGCATTAGAAAATGGATCCCAGATCTTTGAAACTATAGGTGCGACGATAAAAAGCAAAACACAGGACGACTCCGATTTTTAGCCCCAAAGTTGCAGGAGTTTTAAGATCTTAATTCAGGAACGTGGTTCCAACAAGATCCCACTTTCCATTAGTACTACATCTGATCGATCAAATGCAGTTGTTTACGAGGTTATTCCCTGCAATGCTGTTTACAAGGCTATCCTGTTCTGTCCATACTGTCCACTTTGCCCCACCTTAGCCCACTTGACAATTTCTTATGGTGATAAAAGTAAAGTTTATGAGAATAATCCAACGAATCTAAGGGTGGTATTCTAGAACGCTACTTAAACTCAGTTTAAACTGAGTTCAGACTGTCGATAAAGCAGTGCATGTTTTGATATGAAGGGATATTCAAATCAAAACATGCACTGTTTTATCGACAGTCGACACTACTAAACTGAGTTTAAACAGAGTTCAAGGAGCTTTCTAGTTTGAACTGAGTTTAAACAGAGTTTAAGTAGCGTTCTAGTTTGAACTGAGTTTAAGTAGCTTTCTAGAATACCACCGTAATGGCCGGTTTCTGAGTTGAGAATTTTGCTAAGCAAATGGGTAAGTATAGTCCTGTCTCTGCAGATTTCTCACAAAAGAGCGTGACAGAGCGATACGTAAGTATGTGCTTAGTAAAATTCTCAACTCAGAAACCGGGCCTAAGTCAGTTGTAACCAAAAATCACGTCAGAAGTGGCAGCACTATCAGGGACTACGTATCAGCGTGTTTTCGCCAATCTTCGTTCAAGATCGATCGCTCGATTCGTGCCAGTAGCGTTAAGGTCATCATTTTGATAAAATTATCTTTTAGAAATAATTCTCCACTTACAAACAAAAAAAAATTTGATTGCTATTAGTTTTTTGTAAGCTTTTTTATTCGTTTTTTTTAATTCTTTATGTACATAACTAAACAAAATGTTTGTTTTATTGAACTAAAAAAACTCTTTTTGGACACCTGTTACAGTCATTATTCCAATGATACGCTGCCGAACATCATTGGTATGATTAAAACGACCCCCTAAATAATTTAATTGTATTAACTCATTTATTTGCCGGATTTGCTGCTTAACGAAACTCAAACAGTTGAAGAAAAAAAACGAAAATCTATTAACATTCAAGCCCATTCACAGCGGAAAGTGGTGGAAATATCCTTGTAGTTCGGAAGAAAGCACGCTCTCTACATTACATTTTGATGGTATTGTATCGTTCATACCCCCGCTTTGCAACGTATTTACGTTCCTTTAATATTATTGCTGAAATTCATGAAGACCTTTTTTTTTGTTATATTTCCTAGCGGTAAGTGTATTAAATTGTGGCTGCTTTTACTCTTTTGTGGTTTTTGCTTTTGTTTCGCAGCAAAGCACCTAATTGCATCTGCGGGTGACTGTTCTAAACAATTTACACCGCTTATTGAAAGCTGCATGCTTTAGCAAAATATTCTGATGGCTTCACAAAGGCATGTCACTGGCAAAACCACACATGTTTTTAAGTTAAAGAACTTCAAGCTCTTTGTAGAGAAATGGAAATTCCGATGTTTGCGTGAGGTTACAAATTGATATGAATAATGTAGTTACATTAATAACCATTCAAATAAAATGAAAAATAAAACCCAAAAGGATGTAAACGTAAACCAAAACTGATCCAAAAGCGGACTTCTTCTTCTCTCGTGTCAAAAGCGTCGTCATACTCCAAAAACCGTCAACTTGATCGCGCTGGGGGTCGCCTTGCCAGTTGTACTGTGGGGCTTCAGTGTGCTTATTCTGTGAAAAAAAAACACACAACTGTGATTTTGAGGACTAGTAACTACTAGTCCTCAAAATCTGTACCTGTGAAAAAGTAAAAAAAAAACACAAATAATACTAATTACTATTCGAAAAAAAGATGGTTTATTTCGATAAGAGCTATTTTCCGACATATAACCCGGTTTTGAGGACTAGCAACTAGAGATGGGCGGTGAGTAAATACTCAATAGTATTTACTCAGTCGGTAAAGTAAATATGAGTATTTACTGAGTATTTACCATTTCTATGAGTATTTACTCAAAATCATGGGTAAATACTTTTGTATGCAGAAAATTACATTTAAACAAAGTTAGTAAACTTAATAAGTTATTGTATGCAGTGGATTGGCTTTTAGTAAGACCGAATCGAATCGAATGGAATCGAAACGAAATTAATCGAATCGAATCGAATCGAAACGAAACGAAACGAAACGAATCGAATCTAAATTAATTGAATCGAATCGAATCGAATCGAATCGAAACGAAACGAATCGAATCGAAATGAAACGGCTATTGCTAGATTCATGGTATGACAGCACGTCAGACTGTACACTTTTGTTGTAAAATCGCCCGTAACGTAACCCAGCAAAGTGCTAGCGTGTAAATTAATTGAATCGAGTCGAATCGAATCGAAAAATATTGAATCGAATCGAATCGAATCGAATTGAATCAAATCGAATCAAATCGAATCGAAACGAAACGAAACGAAACGAATAGAATCGAAACGAATTGAATCGAATCGAAATTAATTTAATCGAATCGAAATGAATAGAATAGAATGGAATCGAATCGTAATGAATTGAATCGAATCGAATCGAATCGAAATTAGTTGAATCGAATCGAATCGAAATTAGTTGAATCGAATCGAATCGAATCGAAACGAAACGAAACGAAACGAAACGAAACGAAACGAAACGAATCGAATCGAATCGAATTGTTTGAAACGAAACGAAACGAATCGAATCGAATCGAATTGGCTATTGCTAGATTCATGGTACGTACACATGGTATGACAGCACGTCAGACTGTACACTTTTGTTGTAAAATCGCCCGTAACGTAACCCAGCAAAGTGCTAGCGTATAAGGGTCGACGTGCTGTCGTATGTACTGATTCAAGTATCAAAACTTTAACTGCCCATATCTCCTAAACGGCTAATGCTAGACCCATGTTTATGGTACTCTAAAAAACGGGCTCGACGAGCTCTACCTGATGAAAAAACAAAAATAATAAAAAGTAAGTATCAAAACTTTAACTGCCCATATCTCCTAAACGGCTAATGCTAGACCCATGTTTATGGTACTCTAAAAAAAGGGCTCGACGAGCTCTACCTGATGAAAAAACAAAAATAATAAAAAGTAAGTATTAAAACTTTAACTGCCCATATCTCCTAAACGGCTAATGCTAGACCCATGTTTATGGTACTCTAAAAAAAAGGGCTCGACGAGCTCTACCTGATGAAAAAACAAAAATAATAAAAAGTAAGTATCAAAACTTTAACTGCCCATATCTCCTAAACGGCTAACAACACGTCAGACTGTACACTTTTGTTGTAAGAATCTAGCAATAGCCGTTTTGATTCAATTCGATTCGATTCGATTCGATTCAATTCATTTCGATTCGATTCGTTTCGATTCAATTCGATTCGTTTCGTTTTTTTTCGATTCGATTCGATTCGATTCAATTAGATTCGATTCGATTCAATTCGATTCAATTAATTGCGATTCGATTCGATTCGATTCAGTTCGTTTCGATTCGATTCGATTCGTATTCAATTCATTTCAATTTGATTGGATTCGATTCGATTCGATTCGTTTCGTTTCGTTTTTTTTCGATTCGATTCGATTCGATTCGATTCAATTCGATTCGATTCGATTCAATTCATTGCGATTCGATTCGATTGGACTAGAGTACCATAAACATGGGTCTAGCATTAGCCGTTTAGGAGATATGGGCAGTTAAAGTTTTAATACTTGAATCAGTACATACGACAGCACGTCGACCCTTATACGCTAGCACTTTGCTGGGTTACGTTACGGGCGATTTTACAACAAAAGTGTACAGTCTGACGTGCTGTCATACCATGTGTACGTACCATGAATCTAGCAATAGCCAATTCGATTCGATTTGATTCGATTCGATTCAATTCGTTTCGTTTCGTTTCAAATCGATTCAATTCGATTCAATTAATTGCGAATCGATACGATTCGATTCGATTCGATTCGATTCGTTTCGTTTCTATTCGATTCGATTCGATTCGATTCGATTACATCGATTTTTCGATTTCGATTTTTTCGTTCCTAAAGGAACGTAACTATTTATTCGTTTGGACGGTACTTTGAAAGAAAATCTCAAAAATGTATGGAGCAAACTTATCTCTTTTTAATTTTCAAGGTCATAAGTTACCCTATTACAAAAAAAAGGTGCACTACTAACCCTTAAATATCGAAAAGTTCCGTAAATCCACAATACCATTTCAACAGATCATACTCAATTAACAAAAAAGTATTTACTCTCGATTTTGAGTAAATACTCAGTATAAACGAGTATTTATGAGTATTTACTCACCGTTGAGTATTTACTGAGTCCTTAACCCATCTCTACTAGCAACTGTACAGTTTGCTAGTCCCCAGTTTTTTTTACAGTAATACAAAAAGGACAGTACGTGCAGCATGGTAAGCCCGAGATAGGCCCTTCTCTATGCAAAACTGTCAACTTGTCGGTCGGGCTCGAGTTGGCTCTACGCCATCATGGCGATAGAGACAAAAATACAACATTTTTATTAAAAATTGCAATATCTACTTTCTGCTCGACATGACCCTAATCTATTGCCATCTCGAATCCCGCCTGCCATGCTCGCACAATAGACATTGCAAGTCTGTCACTCGAGTTCGAGAGAGTGTCAAAACGACCATGCTAAGCATACTGGTGTGAAGATGCGACGTTATCTGTGTGGATCCATATCGGTACGCAACCTCTGCATCTTTCGACAGTCCCCCATTTAGTACCTACTTATATGTCCAAAAGCGGCACCAAGGGGATGTTCCAAAAACTGACCCAAAAGTGGTACTCGGTTCAATAATGTTCGGGTCGCGGGCGGCGATTGCTCAAAGTTTTAATTAAACGTCGCAACATCTGCCGGGGCCGTTACTGACACGACTATTATTGTTACGAGTGTGCACAAACATATCAGAGCAGCCATGCTCGCTTTATTACCGTTGTTTCTCACTGTTACTTAAATTAAATTAAATACTTGAACAAGAGAGCAGCCGCGTGCACAAGAATGGGGCAGGCCATTTATAGGTTTATAACTATTTCCATCACACTCTTTCTATTCTATTTTATTCATGTGCTATCACAATCTATATATATATATATATAAATGAATCGCCGTGCATTAGTCACGCTAAAACTAAGAAACGGCTTGACTGATTTGCATATTTACTGTTTTGTTTAGTTCAACATAGTTCAGGGTAGGTTTAAAAGCAAAGAAATATGGGAAAAGTTAAACGATTAGCTGAAAAACGGAAGAAATAAATTGGTCATTTTGTATTGGAATCGCCATAGTTGACGCGGAGAGTCAAACTATTTCAGGTGATACGAAGTTCACCGGGTCAGCTAGTTCGATATAAATATTGCGTGTTTTTTGTAAGTTCGCAGATTGAACTCGGCGCTAATTTTTTCTCTGCATTATGTTCTAGAAGCAATAATACCTTAGAACAATCCATCCAAACCCATGTTCTGAAACAATAAACTTCATTTCATTTCATCTGTAAAGTTCCAAGAATAATACGGATAAATAATACAGGACACAGTAACACAAACAAAAAAAGGCCTCACCACACCAGCGTTCAGGTTGTCAAAAAGTGGCCCCACTGTCGCTGCACACGACAGCACGTCGACCTTTACACGCTAGCACTCTACTCATTTACGTTACGGGCGACTTTGCAACAAAAGTGTACAGTCTGACGTGCTGTCGTGTGTACACCTGTCTAGTTGGGGCACCAACTACCCATCTAGCCCGGCTATCTAGGCGGGCCTCGTCTTGGCTCGACCGCTTTACATAGTGGAGGCAACGCTGCGCGAATCGCTACCATTTTCCGGCACATTTCCGCCTGCCCCGGCTAACGAAGGGAAGCCAGGGGACGCGGCCAATTGCCGGATAAATGCAGCTCAATTACTACATTGTGGCTACATTTTTCCTCCTAATGTTCCTCCGGCTTTAGCTTTGAAAACTTGCAATTTATTCGCTTTGTATAGGCATTGGTTTTGAGTTACTTAATAGTGTGCGTTATGTTGCCCCAGCTAAATGTTGTCCCTTAATTTTATAGATACATTTTATTACAGGTAAAGTAAAGAAAGCTAAATGGGCATGGTATGTGAGTTAGACTTGCACTTGGCTGGCTTTGTCATTCATCTTTTTTCTGACATTACCTCAATATTGAATCATTGTTACCTAAATATAAATTATATAAATAAAACATTACACGTATAAGATAAATCAAACAACTGTATGTACCAAAATAAAGTAGCATTGTATTGCACAAATTAGCTACCGCCGAAAAATGTTATTGTACCACACCAGAAAGGGGAGGAAGTAACAGCTCAATTTCACCGTTATAAAGCTAGCGGAAAAGTCCTATTTTCCTCAGTGGCTTAACTTGAAAAGTAAGCGGGATGAATGTGAGCGCATTACGTTAGTCGTTACTTAGGTCCTTGAGCGAGTCGACCCACGCCTTGATTACGTATCTTGCAGCTGGATAGCAGAAAGCAATCCTTGCTGTCAAACCGGCACCACAGGTTTGGATGATTAGTTCCAAATGAGGGCTACCGTTATTTTGCGCCACTTTCGAATAAGGTCACGAAGTACTTATAGCTCTTAAAGTTAGTTATTTCGTATGTAAAAAAAGTTAACTTACATTAAAATTATATATTATATATTATGCAATGGGACGCACAACTAGGGCCGCCAATGAAAAAAAAAACATATCTTCTTTTTAGCAAAGGATCTGGAATCCAAACCTTGGGTCCTAAAATAGTTAAGCCTCGCGTTGAGAAATCGCAGGAGCATTTTTTGCTAAAAACGCATCCAAAAAGATGATATGTTTTTTTTTTCATTGGCTCCGTTAATTGTGCGTCCTAATTCGTCTTAAGACCTTATCACGTTACATGGGTTACGGGTGACCGTAACGCTCTGTGACGGAAGCCTATTAAAAGTCAGAAGTAAAAAGTCTAAGAAGAATGGAGTTCAAGGAAGTGGGTAATTTATTTGACAGGGTTAATCTTACAATGGTTATAAATCTAAGACTTACGTGACCTACGTGACCTAATAACATAATGGAACCATATCTGCCCCTGTATTCTCTAAAATATCTACCGTAAAAATAACGGTTTTTAAATGTCAAATAAATGATTGTTCATTTCAATAAGGGCTATTTTCGAGTGGTTTGACGCTCAAAGGTTGAGTGTTTTTTTTACATGATAGACCCGCTGGAGACTCTTCGGATTGGGAGAGCTTGAGGTGGAAGTCGAGGTAGAGTTCTTTCGGGCGTCGGCTGTCAAGGGTAGCCGCCGTTTGAGGTCGAGGTCGAGGCGCAGGTTCTTCGGACGCTGGCTTTCCAGGCTTAGCCGCGGCGTCTTGCGAGCAAAATAGCCTCTTTGCAGCCATGTGAGCAAAACAGCTTCTTTGCAGCCATGCCAGCAAAACAGCCTTTTTGCACCCATGCGAGCAAAACAGCCTCATTGCAGCCATGCGAGCAAAATAGCCTCTTTGAAGCCATGCGAGCAAAACAGCCTAATTGCAGCCATGCTAGCAAAGCAGCCCCTTTGCAGCCATGCGAGCAAAATAGCATCTTTGCAGCCGTGCCAGAAAATTTGCAGAGCTTTAATCGTTTCTTGACAAAACAAATAGTGGCGCAATGCGATCCTGGTGCGTTCATTGCAATATACAAACTCAAGGTATGGGATCGAGCCGGGGTTGGTCTCCCCGTGAGTAATGGCCTACGGTGCGGTAAAATATATTCCACGTATTGCGCAACATAACAAGTAACGGTCATTCGTTAACTATTTGCAACCGCAAGATGGGAGGGTAAGTGGTATTTTTCTCTCTCAGCTAGCATTGTCGGATTCCCTGGAAACCTCGAGGTATACCTGGTATAGCCGGGGCTAATTTTTCCGAGAAATAAGCTTTGAGACGTCGAGTGGGACCTTCTCACGAAGGTGGGTATTTATCATGAAATGTGCAACGTCTGGTAACCTGCAACGATAGAAGGGCATATCTGTAGCATATAATCGGGCTGCAGAGCATAAATTGACAGCTTTTTGGATAATAAGTCAGTAAGAACTTACAGCGCATTCTAATACCTGAAATTAAAGCACTTCGTTAATAATAGCACAATTATTACAAACAAAATTAGATGTGCCAAACTAGTTTTAAATTTTATGTCCAAACGCGTGTAAGGAGGTAACGCCAAAGTAGAAACAAAATGAAAGCCGAAAAAACTTAAAACACAAAAGAGGCATTCTTAATACAGATTCAAATCTAGTTTAGAAGTTGCTATCTTAATTTAAAATGAGAAGAATGGAGAACGTAATAAATTAGCTGTAATCTAAAATAATTTCCAAACTTCTGTTCGCATTAAGGTCTCCACGTTTCACTCTTGGAATTACATCAAATTCAAGTAATCCTACCTATAAAAAGTTGTCAAAAACAAAAATTGTTGCGTATAATCAGTTGCACATAAAAAAAACTTTATTGACCCCTCCGCGTTTCACCCTTTACTCGTACTCTTCTCAATAATAATAATAATAATTCGTCTTCCTGAGGCCAAAGAAGTCGCCAAATACGTCATGAGATGTTCATTCGGAGACAAATAACTTGAAATAATCTCTGGGGGATAACTCAGGTCGCCCCGTAGCGAATTCATTATTCTTTTTCCTTCCTTCGTCTAAGTTCATTGCCGTTTTCACTTCCTTCCCTTTGCAGGAAATAATTTTACTTTATGATTTTCATTGGGGAAATATTACTGTAGTGTTAATAAATGGAACATTGTTAGATGGGGCGGGTAAGAGATTTTCGATAATGGAACGTAAATATTTAATTTGCTTCAGTGTGACTGTAGGCCCGATTGGGTTTCGGATATTGTTTGTTGATCTCAAAACTTGCTGAACCACTAAACAGCTTTTAAAACTAGACTTCTATGATCGAGCTACACTTATAAACTCTTCATTTTCTATGTATGTATAGTGTTTAACTAACTATAATCCGTGCGGGATGAGAATGGGATGGAACCTTGTCAAAGTCAATCGAAAACATAATTAATTTTACTTTGACAAGGTTGCATCGACGCGAGTTTGCTTACCGCGCGCGTCTCAGTTCCAAAAGGTCGCATCCCATTCTCATCCCGCGCGCATTATAATACACAACATACAGCAACCTTATCGCCTATTGCTGTTAATTGTAAACAATATTTGGATTTATTAACTTAAATTCGACACAGGTAGAATAAAAAAGGAATTATTTTATTGGGTAAAAGGTAAAATAAAGCTATGAACTAGACTAGATATACACATTTTCAGGTCGACACAGTTATTATTTTTGTAAGTAAGTTGATTACCTTTTAATCCCGACAACATTATAGCAAAGCTGACGCGGTTTTCGCGTATTTTGACCCATAGATTGTTATAATATTTTCGAATCGTTAAATTTTTTAACGTATGCTGAGTGCTTCAAAGTTGTTTGAAAACATAAAGTTCCTGTTACATCGACACAATTTCACAATTTTGGGACGCGTGAACTCTGAAGACATTTTTAAAGACGACAGTCAACATCTAGATGGGGTTTATAAAGTGCAGGGAGCAAAGTTTTGCAGAAATCGGGGACGCGCGGGATATTTATGGCTTCCTGCGAGCTCCCAGAGGCTTTCTGGGTTCTGAAGCTAATAAAACGATGTCGCATATAATGCAAATTCAAACTTAAATCTTTGGGACACATTCATCATACGCGGGGACTGTAAGATAAACGGATTAAAAAGCCCATGGTTCTGCCATGGGACTCGATAGCGTTCGTTGAAATAAATCATTAATTTCCTTTGTGTATATTCGAATAAATTTCCATTGGCGATAGTGACATTAAGCGAGCTCGAGCATTTTGTTCTCAGAAAACAATACAACGGTTAAAATAAAACATAAAATAGTCACACTTAAGCCTAGTGGTTATAGTAAATCTGTTGTCTATTACTCTTTAATCTATCGACTGCGGTCTACCCAAGAAAGTACCCTCAAGTATCTAAAAACTAAGGCCTTTGCATCTACGTAATGAGATGATTTATACAGCGTCCAGTGGCACCTTCACTCACACTAGATGGGTGAAGAGACCACTCGGCGCTGCAGTTTTAGATGGAGTAGGCTTGCCCAGCACCTATACCATCCGGACAGCTTAGTCGACCAAGCCCACAGGAAAGACAGGTCAATACGTGTGGAGCCAACTGAGCCGCGGGTTTCCTCACGATGTTTTCCTTCACCGTTAGCGAGTGGTATTGCTACTACAAATTCACAAATGTACGTAACTTTGAAATTAAACAAAGTCATAGATACATGCCCGCACTGGGAATCGAACCGGGTACCTCTTACTTCAGAGTCCACTGTTCTACCCACTAGACCACCACCGCTCCTCAAGTATCTATAACCCACCAAAACATTATGTAACATAGATACAGCTGTACATCTATCGAGGCGAATGGTATGGCCCGTATTCCACATTGGCATGTGCTAACACAGCGGCCGATACAGGCGCGCCACTCGTATCGCGAGGCACCTCGTTTAGATAAACCCCCGAGCAGGAGGCGGTGCGATTTTCAACGGACACAGGTGGTAGAGTCGCAGAAGCGTAGCTCTGAAATGAGGGCTACCGTTTCAGTGCTCACTAGTTGGCGCCACTGTCGAGTAAGGTCATGCAGTATAGCTCTTAAGAGGGCTTTAGAGCACCATTTTCCCATACGAACGTAGTTCCGGTTTAATTTCTAAACTACAGGCTGGATTTTGCTGAAACTTGGTTTATATCAGTAGATGACCAATATGAGGTTCTCAAATAGTTTTTATAATAAAAAAAATTGACTAAAAGAAATTAGAGCGATGCGTTTTTCGCTCCGAAAAAGGGGTTACTTTCAGCTGTTATTTACTTACATTATTATACTGCCTATTGGAGTCTAACTACCTTGGGAACATCAATAATGTGTAGTACTTGTAAGAAAAAAAAAAGATTTTTGAAATTCCTAATAAAATGTAGAAATGGCAGTTGAACTACGAAAAATTTTGGGAAAATAGATCTATTACATTACAACTACAACTAGATACTCGCGAAAGGACACGAACACACGTAGACTCATACAGCCGCATTGCCTCTCACTTTTCCCGCGCCCCGTCTCGCTCTGGGTGAAACAGCTATAGAAAACAGTGTTTCACGCGCTTGGCCGTCACTGAGTTCCCCCGGTCCTGAAGGGGCCTCTTAAAGCAAGTTATTTCGGACGTAAAGAAAGTTTACATTAAAATAATTGCCTTAAAACTGTACGAAGCGAGCAAGCCCCGTGTTGTTCGGAAAAAAAAATTGAACACAATTTTCAGAAAGTGGTGGTTAGTAGCGGGACAACAACTATTTGCCATAATTAATGTGATGGTCAAGGCAAACTAGCGCCTCCAATGAAAAAAAAACTCTCCTTTTTGGATTACGAGTCGCTTTTGGCTTTGGCGGGATTTATTCGTAGGAATCTGGAATCTAGGACCTTAGGTCCTAAAAATAGTTAAGCCTATTGTTTTCACATTTAACGACTTGTTTTTAGCAAAAAGCGCATCCAAAAAGAAGATATAGAGTCGCCAGATCAAGTCTCTGAAGGTACGTGTAATCTCATCAGTGTTTTTTTTCCATCATTATGGGCCATACTAAACTGAGTCACATACATTTACAGATTATTTTCTGTTCTGTGGGTCCACGGTACCTAGTACAAGTCAGTTACTTTACGCAGCGTAGAGAGGGATGGACATTCTGTAACTAACTTTACGACCTCGCGGTGCTATTCCAACGGTCTCCACCTGTAATTTACTTGGGGAAATGCTTACCGGAGTTTAGAACTGTTAGAGGTCCAAGTTGCGTGGTGTGTGGATGTAACGCGGACTGTAGATGGCCTTAATTGGTTAGTTTAGCTAGTGAATGGAACTAATTTAGATAGCAGGACAGGTTGATGCACAATGTTGAGGTATATTTCTAATATTCTGCACAAAATAATATTTTGAGGAGAAGAAATCAACAAAAATGCCAGACTTGGCTCAGTCACCTAGGGCAAGACTTGCATGAATGGCTGATAGGTATTATGTTTGTAAGTATTAAGACGCGGCGCATTACACACTAGAATTAGGTGAGAAACAGCCAGTTTCATGTTGATATCCATAACAGATTGCAAGATATTTTCGAAAAATGTGAAAAATGTCTTCAAAATGTGGTCCAGAGGTCCGTGGATCGTAACCACGCTCTGCTACCATGTTGGTTTAGAGGGGCGACGACAGAAAAAGATGGATGAGAATATAGCGATATATTGTAAAAGCGTATAAAACTATGTTGACATGTTTTCGTGTGACACAAGCCTACCATAGATTGCAAGTAGGTTAGTTTACATTTCCAACAAATGTCAACACGAAACTGGCTGTTTTAGATAGCTCTCACCTAATTCTAGTGTTTGAAATATGAACATTTTCGATTTGTTCAATGTATTTGATACAGGAATCGATATTGTGCATTTTTCTTTGCACGCGGGCTATTTACTATGCACGGCGCCTTAAGAGGGCGCTAGAGCACCATTTTCCCATACAAACGTAGTTCAGGTTTAATTTCTAAAGTACAGGTTGGATTTTGCTGAATTTTGGTTTATATCTGTAGATGACCAATACGGAGGTTTGCAAATAGTTTTTATGATAAAAAAAAAATGACTGAAAGAAATTAGAGCGATGCGTTTATCGCGCCGAAAAAGGGGTTATTTTCAGCTGTTATTTACTGAAATGAAATGAAATGAAATGAAATGAAGTTTATTGTGTCAGAACATGGGTTAATACACTTAGATGTTATTTTTGATTATTTATCACTAGATCTCCAGGTTCTACCTTTTCAGGTGTATACACATTATTACAATTTAATTAGCACTGTCATAAGCACGAGTATGTTCCTAGATAATTATATAATTTAATTTCAATAATTTAATGTCAAAGAATTCTTATGTCAATATTAATCCTTATAATCTAAGTATTCTTTGGTAGAGTAAAAGCCTCTGGATATCAGATATTGCTTAGTGAGCCTCTTAAACGAAATTAACTTTTCTACTTTGAAATCATCTGGTAATTTATTTAATATTTCTATACACATCACAAAACAATTATTAGAGGTAAGTGCTAAATTAACAGCTGGTTTAAATAACTTATTTTTATATTGTGAACGGAGTTCTCGATTACAAACATCTTGCTTTTTTTGGAATAGATATTTATAGTTATAAACAAATAAACAAACTTCTAAAATATACACACAGGGCAATGGTAAAATGCCATGCTCCTTAAAATATGGTCGGCACGAGTCTATTTGACGAAGACCAAATATTGCCCTGATACAGCGCTTTTGTATTTTAAATGCCTTGTCTATATCAGTACAGTAGTAGTTGCCCCATAGAACTATACCATAGCGCAATGTTGATTCTATGTATTGCATTATTACACTGTCTATTGTAGTCTAACTACCTTGGAAACATCAATAATGTTTTGTATTTGCAAAGAAAAAAAGATTTGCGAAATAGCTAATAAAATTTAGAAATGGCAGCTGAATTACGAAACAATTTGGGAAAATAGATCAGCTATAACTAAATACTCGCGAAAGGCCACGAACACACGGACTCATACAGCCGCATTGCCTCTCACTTTGCCCGCGCCCCGTCTCGCCCTGGGTGAAACAGCTATAGAAAACAGTGTTTCACGCGCTTGGCCATCGCCGAGTTCCCACGCTTCTACAGGGAATTCTTAATACTAAAATTTACTATTACCTATGAGTTTATACTTTCCGTTCACTGCCTTTGTACCTACGCTACTTACTTTGTACAATACCGAAATGCCCTGCCCTAGGTGAAGACTACAGAGCAATTCTCTGAAACACGTCAACTTATGATAAAATCAAAAAGTATCTACCTCAAACAAATATAAAAAGTCGTAGAACAAAAGATGTTGTAAATCACATGTAGAAGTTGACGTGATTCAGAAATAAAGCTATTTAAATCTTACCCTGTATATTAAAGCTCTTCGGGCCAAATGATTAAAAATAAAACTTAATTAATTAATAAATAACACAATATGTAGGTAATCGAACACAACATAGCATAGTTGAACTATCTATAGTTCTGAATTAGTTACGCAAGAACTATGTATTGTACCCCTACAGTCTGCGGCACGTACAAGCCAGATGCCCCGTTTTGTTCGAGTAACACCCTTATGCCAGGCGCGATAAGAGCTACCGTGGGGTATCCTAGCGTGTCGTAGACTGTACTATGATCTAACTTGGTACCACAAAGTTATGGCTCAGCGAGCGAACGTGTCGCTGTGCTTTTGAGCTAACTTCTGTTCAAGCGGAAAATTATTTCCCGATAAGATATAGGAGTTAAAATGCAATCGTTCTACTGAAAGATTACTATCCAAGAGAGAGATAAAGAAGTTGTGTGTTTTATTTAAAAAAATGGCTCGTGATAGCTAGCCATAAATAAATTATTTACATTGAATGAGGACTTGAGCAAGGATTTTTTTCGTATGCAAAATTAGTTGCGCTTTTCACCAAAGTTGTAAAACAAAAGTGGTTGGAAATCACATTCAGAAGTTTACGTGTTTCAGGAAAGAAAAAATTGCCCTGTATACAAAGAAAAGTAAGATTACGAGGACATTCTCTACAGTGTAGATACACTGTATCGTTGATGTAGTACCTATCGACCTTCGGAGACTTTCCTTCTAATCTTATTGTGTCTAAAAAGCTCTTCAATTCGAAAACGTCCTACACTTTAAATGGCAAACCACGAGCGCAGAGAGCATATTGAATTAGCCTAAATGACTGAACTTACTCGTGCCACTACAATAAAAAAAAGTTTAAAGATAAAACTGGCCACTAAAGCTAAAAGGTTCCGCACAGCGAGTGTCTAAACAACCCGCCTTTGTAAACCCGCACTATCTTTATAAACCGGTCTAACTTCCAACTTAACGTTAAGTTTTCAACTTGGTCGCGCTTAGTGCCTATGAATGCCAAGTTATAGACATGATATTCTTCCGTAAGCGCAGGATTGCGACCCTGAGAGGGCAGGATAGCGATCGTGGCGGTCATGGGTGCCTCGCGCGGAATATCAACGCTTGTTCAATACCTATGCCGAGAGCCCAATAACGTTTTACATTCAACGTTCAAGAGGATGTGGGTCGCTCCCGGTGAGCCCACTCAGCTGTCTGCCGTGCTTGAAAGTTAATGAGATTTTTAAACAGAAGGGAGTCTAAAATGTATTCGTATGAGATGCCAAAGATGTGGGCTCGCGAATCATACGAGTAAAGTAAAGGATGGGCAACGGTGGACTAGGGCAGCCACGGAGTGAGAGCCGAGAATAGATCTACACGTCATAGAATAGACAAATGATTCGATGGGTTGACGATATTGTGTTATATAGTTGTGTGTGAATATAGCGTAAAGAAAATGGCTACCATCCAAGGAGTTTTGCGTGAAAAGGAACTGAGACCTTGCTCGGCAGTGGGATTTGAGTACTTTTAAGCTTGATAAATAGATAAATAAATTCATACTATTTTTGGGATTGGTGAGTGACTTGTGTTTTATCTGCTAGGGTCGGACAGGAAGAAACCCAAGTAAGTGCGCGCCCGTACGGCCAGGCCTGCGAGAGATAAGAAATGTTACCGACAATCGTGCCCCTCTGAACTCTCAACTGAATCCATTGTAATATCACCCTATGTGCGCTCCGCAAAGCGCTACTCAAAACTCTGCTATTGCCTCCTGAAAAAGTTTTTGATAAGTTTGCATTAGTAAATCTAATTTTTATTGCTTCCAATCCGATGGCGTGCAATTAGGTAGCTAAGGTCTAATTCTTAGAACGGGGGCAGTACAAATTTTAAAATATTTTGATCGAAGTTTTTGCGTACAAGGGTAGCATCCTTGTAACGCGAAATACACAGAAGAGAGAATATTTTGATAGTGTGTGGTGGGACTGGAAATAGCAGAAAATGGAGTCTGAGATCCCTAAGCTTGGCGCCTGTAGCATCAAAGAGCAAGAGCAAAGAGATTCTTGGAATCATCAGTAAGCGGTATTAAACATAGATATTCCTTCTTGAATTATTATTTTGTACCTACGAGGGGGGATCAAAAAGTAGTGAGAACGACATACTCCTTGGTAAGAAAAAAAAATACTGGCAGGCATAGCTCAGAAACTCAGATACATTATTTGTAATATTAATAAAGAAAAAATCTTCGATTCTCTTTTGCTTTTTTTTTCACTTCCTTTTTCTCCATTTTCGAGAACACGTTCCGACACAAAGCAAACAAATGACTACATTCAGAGAAAAACAAAAGAGAATCGATTTTTTTTTCTTTATCACAAATAATGTATCTGAGCTATGCCTGCCAGTATTTTTTTTTTCTTACCATGGAGTATGTCGTTCTCACTACTTTTTGATCTCGTATGCGGCGCAATATTGTACAATTTGCAGCTACCGCTTTAATTCTAATTAATTCGGCAGGTATGCTCTTCAAAGCTTTGATGGATACCTACGGCTGTTCTGCAAAGAAATTCAAGGAGTAGGTAGGTTTGGTTAATGAGTTTTTACTGTAGAGAGTGAAACCCATTAATTTAAAGTTCTCTGAGGTGTTCTAAGTGAAATGTAAAGTAAGTTTTCTTCGAAAGTCGTCGAACGTTGACAAAGAAACACACTCTAGTAATATTGAAGACAAGTATTTCGAGCTCCGGATTGTTATTCAAAGACGACATTTCAATTGGGACGAGGATGTCAATCAGTTACAGACCCACCAAAGTAATCAAAGTTTATAACGAGTTTCGTAATTATTCAAAACTTTCCATTTTAATTTTGCCTTTTGTATTACATAATTTATAATGTGTAACCGATGCGAAAGGCTTGATGAATAGGCATTAGCATGTATAATGGCTATTGAATTTTACCCTAGGGAATCGTACAAAATTATAATAATAACAATGAACTACATTTGGTGCAGTATCTAACACAATTTATTGCTTGCAATTGCAACACAAGTATTTTTTTAAACCTATGTAGGTATGCCACTGTTAAACTGACAAATAAGGGATTTTTTATTTATACATCAATTAAAAAGTGTTATACACCATTTTATTTAACTAATAGAGCAACATCTATTTGAGATTAAACATATTTTGGTTTTTTATTTATTGAAGTAAAATCTTTATATTATTATTTTATTTCAACTTCGGTCCTGTAAAACGTTGTCCACTATATGGCGTTAATCCGAGGTTTACTTAACACAGTATTAGCGCAAGTAGAGCTAAGTAGATTTATGTTGCCCAAAACTTTATAATTAACGATTCGTTAATCTCTCCAAGAACTGATATGAGAATGAGAATTTTTGCTCCGCGCCCCTGAAGAAACCTTTTGGCTATATCTAAGATCAAGGATAAAGCCCTGTCAATAACAATTTCGAGTCCACTAAGCCGAAACTAATGAAACTTCTAATTTTATAATGCTGTGATATCAATTGAAACCCATGAAACCCATTACAAATCAAATTAAAATAATACACATAAACCGTATTGAAATCGGTCCATCCTTTCGGGAGCTACAAAGCCACAAACAGTCAAACAAGGATGCTTCTTTCTGGTACGTTCTTATTTGCGGAAGCCTCGGAGTGTGCCTCGGACACACAAACAAATTGGCATCACAATTTTATTCTAAAGCGGGTTAAAAATAGACAAAAAGAGGATATTTTTAACGTGATACGTTTTTACCGAGGTCCTTTTTCATGACGGAATCAAAATAAATCTTTGCGTGAAAGCAAACATCGCGAGGAATCACACAGTGTTGACCTAAGTAATAAGTATTATCATCTATACTTACCTCTGGTAAGCCAGAGTTCGAATTTCTCTTTCCGCCCGAACAACCTAGAGTTGTTCCCTAGTTCATTTCAGGAAGCGCTTGTCGGCACTGTTGCGATGTTAATTTCGTAACTAGGTGCCGCTGCAATATAGAAATATGCAGTAGTGTAAACGGCAGAAATGCGCCTCGAATCTACGTCTTGGTACAGTCGGTCACACGCTGGAATACCCTTTTTTGGTCTATTGGTGCCCACATGCCGCGCGCAGTAAGAGCTACCATGGGATAGCTGTGGCTATGGCGGACCGTACACAGGCAATGGATGGTCGAAGGTATAACTAGGGTTACGTAGGCAATTATTTCTATTGTATACAATAAAGAGTTATTTACTTAACCCGACAGAGTGGGCACGAACCGGCAAATATTTTCACAGTTGGCCCCATAGCAAAATAGTATATCTACGGCCGGCCACAGTCACAGATACCCCATGGCAGCTCTTACCGCGCGCGGCATAAGGACGCCAATCGATCAAAAAGGGGTATCCTAGCGTGTGGCCGACTGTACGTATATTTGGGCCCCAGGGCAACTATTCTTTAACAATCCACTCACACCGTGAACCGTTAAAACCGGTTTTATTTGCTGGAAAATAGCTCTTATGGAATTGCGATTGTTTTTTAAGCAAACTTAATACCATTGCTTTTTTCTGAGCAGAATTTACAACTTCTATTACAGACATTATTGAACGAGCGAGCGAAGTTCTCCGAGTCTACTTGAACAATCCGGCGTTTGTATGTATGTATGTATGTTTGTATGTTTGTATGTTTGTATGTTTGTATGTTTGTATGTATGAATGTTCGTTCGACGATAACTTGAGTAAATTTAGTCGGATCGTCATGAAATTTGGTAGGTGGATAAATGAAGCAAAAATAATTTTAAGTTCGAACATGAGCCAAATCGGTCGAGGGGTGGCTGAGATATGGGGTCGCGAGTTCGTAGTTCGGGGCGAACCACTAGTTATATTTATTGCTAGTATGCTCGAGATGGTCATGGCCAAATTATACTACTGCTCTATTCCTATATCGAGTGGGTTCTAGTGGCCTCAGTCCGTTAGCTTATCGAAACTATCGTGAGTTCGCGTTCGAGTCTTCGAGTCACCGCTCACCGGGAAGGTAAAGCGTCTTCTGAGCCTCAAGTGTTGAGTTACGAGGTCGAGCGAGAGCGGTTTCAAAAAGGGATGGCGGTGTAGGATCGCCTTTGTCGCTTTGGAGACTCTGCGTTGGAATGTGTCTTTCAGTTTTCTGTATGCAATTTTACTGAGGTTTTCTGGCGGAATAGGATTACAGACGGTAATTTTGACTACCCAAGAGAACTTTGTTTGTTTTTTTTTGGGTTGTAATTAAACAGACTTCTTTTTAATAGCATTGTACGCCTCTAAAAATCTACATTGCCTTCTAAATTACTAAGTCAGCCACAATCAACGCGCATCTAAATAATACTATCTTAGCCACTAGATAACTCTAAATACAATTCAGCATCGTGGTTATTTTTTGACATCTAAATTTGTAATATGCATTCAAGCAGCAAACTTCTAAAATATTAATATATGACACCAAAAAAATTGTTCAATTAGCTTCTAATTTTATAACTCAGTACCTACTCGGTACGTTTAAAGTTTATCTCGACCTACATTAATTGATCGTCAAAATTTACCTAAAATTGTCATCAAATAGTAAATTATTGAAGGGAAACAAAATAAAATACTTTTTTTTAAATCAATTCGTGTACTTTGAAATACCATCATTTAATAAAATAAAGATATACTGCCGTGATAAGAAAAAAAGACGCAATTGTCATTTTTGACAAAATTAAGTTACATACATATTCGGAACGAGGAAAAAAGGCGCACCTGCCTTTATTTTTTTAATTTCGATAGGAGCATTTTTCTGGAAGTAGATTGAGTAAAAAAACGCAATTGATACGTAGTCACAAATACACGTGACTACTGGTCAGTACTTGAATCGAATGGCGCTCTCTGATTAGTTCAAATGGCTGATCGCGGTCGAGTCCCAAATCGTATAGTGGCTTTTTCCACAATAAAAGAATATGATGTATTAATTTACATGCTAAGTTATAATATAAGAGGTTGTCTATTGAAGCTTGAATTATATTTTTTTGAGGAGCTTACGTTGAAGCTCTAAAACGTATAATGGTGATGAGTTGTAAAATCCGTGGCTGAGTTAGTAAATCAGGTTGCAATAGATAAATCAGTGGACAAGTTAAAATAATTGTTGAACTTTACTTGACGCTTTCTTTGGAATATTTAGTTGGCGATGTAAAAAAGACGAATTAGTTTATTAGAAGCTATCATATTTTCCCGTGGCTTACTTATAAAATGAGAAGTTAGATCACGTGGCCAAAAAAAAACTTTGTGGCTTGACTTATAATTTCCCTTTTTTTTTTGTCAAGGGATTGAGCGTGTGTGCCTAAAATAGACACGAAAATAAAAAATTAAACTAAAGTTAAGTAAAATTCAATGACCCTGAAGATCTGCTTATTAACAATTTTATACTCCGTTTGACAAAAAATCATGTAGGTTCTTGTACAATCAGGTACCTATTTACAAACTAAATAAGGCCTTTGCATCTACGTAATGAGGTGATTTATACAGCGTCCAGTGGCACCTTCACTCACACTAGATGGGTGAAGAGACCACTCGGCGCAGTGCCTGGGACATTGATTTAGATGGAGTAGGCTTGCCCAGCACCTATACCATCCTGACAACTTAGTCGGCCTAGCCAACAGGAAAGACAAAATTAATACGTGTGGAGCCAACTAAGCCACGGGTGAACGAACCACTTTCGAACTGCAGTGTAAATTCCCCGCAACAAAATGTTTCATACAGCGGACCCCGTTTCACCATCATATCTTCTGTGGCTTCGTCTGACCTAAGTCTATCCGTCAGTGTGTCACTCTTTTACGAGTATAAGTTAGATTGAACAACATGGAAGGTTACCTGGTTCATTTGTCCATGGCTTGGCCCACGTGCCGCGGAAAGCGCAGCGCGAGCTGTCTGCGATAACAACTGCTCTGGCGACGAGGGCCCCTCAACTTGGAACCCGCCACCGACTACCGTGGAACAGAGGACTGTGGCGCGTCCGTCGGATCGCTTTTTGATACTTCTCTAATATACACCGTGGAATTTTAGTGGTTTTAAAGCCGAAGGTATTTAGTTGCACTCGTGATTCTGAGCCAAATTCCAAAATTTTACTTCGAAACGAGCGAAAAAAAAACACTTCCCAATACAAACGGCTATCGCCAATCGACACCATTTGTATGGAGAAGTGATTTTTTTTTCGTGCTAATTGGAATGAAATTTTGTAATTTGGCTCAGAATCACCAGTGCAACAAAATACCTTCGGCTTTAAAACCACTAAAATTGCACGGAGTATATTACAGGGGCCGCAACATGACGCTTGCTTAGGGATATTTTTGAGACGGGGCAGTAAGGGTACCTTAAAGGTAATAAAGGGTAAAGTACCTTAACCGTTATAGTTACAGGAAAACGTTCTTAGGAGACCTTCCATAACTTTTTGAGATATTATGAACTGCATTCACAGTTTTTTTTTTTATAGCAATCGATCCTCTTTCATGTAGAGATCATAAGATTCTAAGGAGCCAACTAAGGTTTGAGTACTAGAAATGTCAGAAATTTTCTAAAACTTCTTCCATACATCTTCTATGGAAAAAAATGTACGTGGAAAAGTTTTTCGCGATTTATAACATAAACCTAAGTTGGCTCCGGGTTGGGGTACTTGCCCTTACTGCCCCGTCTCAAAAATCCACCCTGTATAAAAATTTAGGCTAAAGTTGAGTCTACTTTTCTGACCAGAAGAGAAAGTTGAAACTGAAACTCGTTGGCAGTCGATAGTCGATTGTAGGTGAGCTGAGACCATATTTAATTTAAATATGTCTCGGGCACTGCGCAGCGTCCAGTTACAACGGCACCCACAGTAGATAGGAAACTGCTAGGTACTGCTCCACTCGCGTTAATTGGCGCGCTAAGCAAATGACGATAATGGCCAAATTAGTGCGCTCTACCATCGCTAACTCTAACTCTTGGTCACATCTGCATGATGCCTGACTTAGGTGGAGTACCTAGTAGCATTATAGCGTAGTCGAAGCGTAACTTCTATGCCCCTCTGTCAATGACGAGAGCCCCTCAAGTTGCAGGCAGCCTCGCAACTTCGCCGAGACGCAAGCAGACTTCGTCTTAATGGCGCGGGAGCAATCAAATGCGAATGCTTACTATTGTGTGAGGTACCTACCTACCTACGGGCCGTTGTCTCTGACACGGTGCCTTCTTTTGTACGTGCAAGTGGAGTCTTAGACTAGGTGTCAAAGGCGTTTGAGATTCTTCTTCAGATACCATCTCTTATCGCAGGTCGACTATTAGAGTCGTGCAAAGCTAACTTTGCAGTGGAGCATCCGAAATAGTAATTTCCGTACGTTGCAGTGGTACATGTTACAAGTTCTACAAGTGGTACATGTTACGTCAGTTATTGTCTGTTACAATTTTGTTTTGTGGTATACATTGAAAATATGGTGAAAACATACAAAAGCAACGTACGGAAATTACTATTTCGGATGCTCCACTGCAAAGTTAGCTTTGCACGACTCTATTGTTGGCCACTTAGGGTGGTATTAATAGTGGCATCTCAAGCTCGAGCTTGAGTAGCTGTCAGCATAGACATTAGCCAAGGTCACAAGTCAGTGATTTTGTTTTCTGAGATCACCTTCTTGAGCTCGAGCTTGAGCTGACGATTATGAATGCCACCCTTATTAGTTAGCCACGTGACGTTGCGGCTCGGAAGAGTTCACAGAATCAGAATCAATAGTTTTATGCAGCGGATATATTTTATTATGCAGCGGAATACAGTTATTTTAAGAAAAATCAATAATCAAATCAAATAAAATTTAATTTAAGCAAAACAGAACTGGACAGAAAGCAACGTTTGAAGTTGGAATGTTTTTAATTGGGCACCCATTCCTCGAAAAAGCGAGGAAAGTCGGAGGTGCTCTGCAGATAAGTGGTCCATGAAAGCTCTTGCTGAGAGAAGGTAGGTACCTACTTATTTTGATATTTTTATATATAAAAAACAAAGTCGTGTTAGTTACACCATTTATAAGTCGAGAACGGGTGGACCGATTTTTATGATTTTTGATTTGTTGGATTTCTCTCCGCTCCGAATAGCAGAATTACCATTAAAACAAAGGAAAAACTCACGAGAAAAAAAAAGGCTTCGCGGACGAAGTGGCGGACAAAAGCTAGTAAAACTTAAAACCCGTTTATTTCAATATAATATCAAAATATCTTTCCAATCCCACACTAGGTGAATCTGTATTGTGCCTGTATCGTGGGATCCATTCATTTACTTAGTGATTACAAAATGTGTTGGAGGATTCCAAAATTCCAAAAATAATATAAAGTTTTGGGCAAAAAGTAGGTATCTCATTGCAATTACAAATTACCAATTCCAACTACTATACTACTTACTTACTTTGAATTCCAATTAGCAACTAAACTAATCTTATTACCAATTGAATCGATGATTGCAGAAAGGGTATTAGTGCATATTTAGACGCATCGAAGATTTGTTCTACCGAACGTTCCATAAACTTCAGTTTCAAAAGTTGACTCCCAAGAACTTATGCCCTTTCTGTAATTATCGATTCAATTCCACCCTCGGTACGCGAGTCCCACTCGCACTTGGCCAGTTTTATTCTATAAAAAACTGAATCCGCTCCAAGGTAGTGCGGTCCGTGAATGTGGATGACCATTATTGTGACACCATGTACACACGACAGCATGTCAGAGTGTACACTTTTGTTGTAAAGTCGCCCGTAACTTAACCGAGTAGAGTAGAGTGCCAGCTTGTAAGGGTCGACGTGTTGTCCCTTTTGGCGACTTATCTAGACATTTTTATACCTAGTCGTTTTTCCTGATAGACCTAAGTCGCCAAAAGGACGTGTTGTCGTGTGTACCTCAAGCAGTTCTTAGTTTTTTTTTTGTATCGAAACATGGCGCTATGAAGCGATCGGGAGCTAAATATCTCCAATGCGAAGTTTCTGCTTGCTAACTGCAAGGTACGTAGGTAATCAGCGCCTGGGGCCCGCTCTTGCACGATATAACGTGCGAAATATGTGTTGCAAGTTAAGCTAAAGCAGGTAATAAATACAACACCGCAAGTTAAAGTTAATCAGGCTCAAAACTTAACGCGCACCGACAAGTTCTAAGGCACGAGTCGCACGAGCAACAGTAGTCCGCGGCACGTTCGCTCCACAACTGTGTAGTTTTGAAGTGTGAGATAACAGCTGTAGGGCCCTCGCCTGAACTGAACTTCACCCCCAGTAATGCTGGGCTCAGACTGCGCTCAAGTGTGGGGAAAGATGAGCCAAGCTAACATAGGTAGGTATCCCTTCTTCCATCCGGCGCAATTATTTGATTGGTTCAGGCATAGGCACGTTTGCCGTAGAAAAGAAAAACAGCGAAAAACATAGATAGAAGCCAAGTCCATGCCTGCCATGTTAGAGTCTTACGAAAGAGGCAAATACGAGTAGCACGGCTAGCACGGATCTTGCCTGCGCAGTCTTAAAATTGTAGGCATGACAAATATAAAGAACGCGGTCTTTACTTTTAGCTACACGAACCTTGCAACTCGCAGGCGAAACAATGTAAACAAAAACTGCGCAGTCCATCTTCAGCAACCATTGCCAAAGCTACACTTCCGGGTCTACACGCACGGTCTTACCTGAGCAAACAGTTCTGAAAACTATCCCCTGAAGGGTTTTGATGAGAAATCATTACGCGGGTGAAACCAACTCTACACGATTACACTCATACTTCCTCATGAACTCCGGCACGGTCTGAACTTGGCTTTACAGCTCGCTGCAACCTCGCTGCGCTGTACTTGAAAAACGCTTACCGGCCGATAGCGACGTGCAGCAAGACGGAGGCTATCGTAAAACCGGCACGCGGCGCACCTACGTATGCATAGCTAAGAACCTACTTAGACCTTTTGTAGAGATAGTAGCCCGGTAGAATAGAAGTGTTGACTTGTGTATGACTGTAGTATTTCAATCACTCTGTAACTGTGAAGCAATCATCGTAAGAATTGCAATTTTGTTGAATCCGTACGAAGTGTCATTGTCACACCTTGTATTTCCCATGGACTAGGCTGAGATAGGATGGCTCAGTTGCTGAGGCAGCCTTGTCCCAGACGCTGAATGGTCCCTTCACCTCATCTTTTGTTAGTGGAGATGGCACAAGACACTATCTAGACACGCGGTAGCGTGTCAAGCCAAGTTCAAGGAAAAAACTGGCGAACGCACCGTGTGTATGTTTTAAATAATTTACAAGGAGCAGTTTGTAACGAGTATATGATCAGCATACTATATTGTGTCAACGTGCAAGACTGCAGTCTGTGGGTAGAAATTCGCGTATATTAAATTTTCCGTTTTTTACACAAACTCCATAAAATCCAAGACGATTTATTTTTTTCCAGCAGCTGCGAGGACCTAAGTCCAGCCAGACCAGCCATGTAAGGATCCAGCCGCGAAGCTTACATTCGTCAAAAAACAATAGTAGCGCGCTCCAAGTAGGCGACTATTGCGAAAACTACACACTGCGTAGGTATACGTATGAATAGCTAAGTACCCGGAAAAGCTAACTTAAGATGGAAGAGCACGGTTTCACGGTGTTATCTAACAGGTTATTGTAGGTATTCGGGTAATTATGATAGTTTTCCTCGAAAGTTTTTGAAGTACGTGCTTGTGTTTATAAAAACATAAAAACACAATAATGGTTCGCCCCGAAGTGTGAACTCGCGACCCCATATAAACTTAAAAACCCCATATCTCGGCAACCCCTTGACCGATTTGGCTCATGTTTGAATTGAAAAATTCTTTTAATTACCCGACTACGCGAAGCAAAAAGGAGGGTTATGATTTTAGCAGCGTATGTATGTATGTATGTATGTATGTATGTATGTATGTATGTATGTATGTGGGTATGTATATTTGTGTGTTCATCTGTTCCCTCGCAGAGCCTAAACTACTCGGCCGATTTCAACTAATGAGGTGTCGTTGGATTTGTCTTAATAACCCAGGTAACATAGGATAGTTTAATTTTGAAAAAAACCAAGATGGCGGCTGTGCTGCGCCCTAAAGTGGTGGACCTAAAAATAAAAATTATCGGATACCATCGTCATGGGTATCAAATGAAAGGGCTTTAAAAGACCTTTTCAAAAATGTATAACACATGTAGCGTCAACATAACAAACAGAACAAAATATTCCAAAATGTGTTTTTTTTTGCCCTTCTTGGTTCTATTTTAGGTGATTATCCAAAATAACTAACTAAAAAGCTCAAAAAAAAAATTAGAAGTTAAAAACTAAAACCCGACTACTAAAAGGCTTAAAACAAGACCTGCTTATCCTTAAAATAGACTCATAGATAATTAATCGTAGTCGGAGGACCCCACATTCGCATTTGATAAACCGATGGCCTCCGACTACGATTAATTATCTATGAGTCTATTTTAAGGATAAGCAGGTCTTGTTTTAAGCCTTTTAGTAGTCGGGTTTTAGTTTTTAACTTCAAATTTTTTTTATTTACCCGCATACCAAATTTCATAACGATCCGACCATATTTACTCAAGTTATCGTCGAACGAACATTCATACATACAAATATACATACATACAAACATACAAACGCCGGATTGTTCAAGTAGACTCGGAGAACTTCGCTCGCTCGTTCAATTATTATGTCCATCGAAGTTGGAACCATTATTTTGATGACGCTTTAATACAAGTGAGAGTGAGAGAGACAGAAAGAGATAACACTTCATAGTCACTTCAAAAAAAAAACTGTCAGAACAGACAGAATGTATATTAGGTACCTTGGTACTCTATATACAGTTCAATTTGTCTAAGAGCCAATAATAGAGATCCTGGAGGATGTATTCTCATGTAATACAATTATCCAGAGGGAGCCGGGATCATTTAAAATAACTTTTAGTTGATTATCTCGAGAAACTCCACGAGGAAGCAGAGATAGCATCTCCGCTTGCTAGCATTGTTTCGGCGAGTAACACAATCATTTCGTTACACAAAAGCACAATAGTATTTTCCGAAGACGAGACAGGTTTTTGATTTATTCGAGCGTGCCGTCGAGCAAAGAATAGCCGTGTCGCTTCGAGCCAACATGAAAAAGATAGAGGAGGGCCACTGAATAAACCTAGAATAAAAACTGTATACTGCTACCTATCTTAACTACAAACTGTTGGTGATTAAGATCTAGAGGTCGAAGATATTGAAGGTAAAGTCTAAGGTGTAATTTCCTTGCACATTAGCGTGTTCGACATAACCGAGAATTTAGTCCCTGTCGCGCTCACAGATATCCGCGTTCATGCAGCTTTAATATTCCTTTTTGTCTCACTCTTTCTAACAACACAGAGCAAGATGGTGCGCAATGTATAATAACGAGCTTGAACACCAGCCTAGAGTTTGCGTTGTTTACAAAATAATTTCTCGAAGAAATATTTATCCCCTTGATTAAATGTAAGATAGGTACCTACCTAGCTTTCAGACGCTGATGCCTTATCCCTGGGATACTTGTTTTTACCCGACTACGCGAAGCAAAAAGGAGGGTTATGGTTTTAGCAGCGTATGTATGTATGTATGTATGTATGTGGGTATGTATGTTTGTGTGTTAATCTGTTCCCTCGCAGAGCCTAAACTACTCGGCCGATTTCAACAAATGAGGTGTCGTTGGATTCGTCTTAATCACCCAGGTAACATAGAATAGTTTAATTTTGAAAAAAATCAAGATGGCGGCTGTGCTGCGCCCTAAAGTGGTGGACCTAAAAATAAAAATTATTGGATACCATCGTCATGGGTATCAAATGAAAGGGCTTTAAAATACCTTTTCAAAAATGTACAACACATGTAGCGTCAACATAACAAATAGAACAAAAAATGTTTTTTTTTTGCCCTTCTTGGTTCTATTCTGGGTGATCGTCCAAAATTACTTACTAAATGGCACAAAAAAAAAATAGAAGTTAAAAACTAAAACCCGACTACTAAAAGGCTTAAAACAAGACCTGTTTATCCTTAAAATAGACTCATAGATAATTAATCGTAGTCGGAGGACACCACATTCGCATTGATAAACCGATGGCCTCCGACTACGATTAATTATCTATGAGTCTATTTTAAGGATAAACAGGTCTTGTTTTAAGCCTTTTAGTAATCGGGTTTTAGTTTTATATCGTAGAAACGTCGTCGTGACCTCATTGCTAGCTACCTAAGCTTTTCTCCATGAAAGCGATGAAATTAAGCCAAGCAAGAGAGCCCCAATAACAGAAAGGTAATTGTTGTAAATCCGGCCAATTTTACCAGTCCAATGGTTCTAATGCCGGGTTTTGGCTATGTCCGAGTTTGCGAGTGAGTGGGCGAGTGAGGAAGTATGAAGTGACTTGGCATGTAAACGAGACCTTTGCGCGAACTGGTGAAGCGAGTATTTTCTTGCACATGCTTATTGCTCACGGCGGGCGTTTTTTCGCTACGTTTATTTTACATGTTAACGCGTAATTTTTTTGCGCGAGACCCGCAAGTAAGATGTAGTCCCTAAGATGTAGTTCTGGCCCAGAAAAACAAAAAAAAACGCGCGTAAAATCAACGCCTTATTGCGGTATACAACGTGTTACAAAACATGCTAACTCTTTTTACAGGGTGTAACCTAGTGGTCAACAGAATGTCAAATCTGTAAAAAAAAAGTTGAAAAAAACAATTTTTATTTTTAAACCTCAAAATAAAAAAAAATCATAACTGTTTTGTTTTTGGTATAAGCTCAAATTTTAAAATATGTTTTTTGTGTAGGTGCATTTACATAGCTTTGAGTGTTTAAAACATTGTGAAAGTCAATGAAAACAATATTTAAAAAATACTTTTCTCCCGCCACGGCGTTCACATTTTATTAATTTAAAAATCAATGGAACGTCATAGAGCAAAAAAAAATTAGGTTGTGATCCCTATCACCGGGTGCTATTACCCTGTAAAAAGAGTTAGGTACTTTTGTAACACCTTGTATATCATCAATTCATCACACTATCACGCTAATAATAATTATGAATCCGAAAGATTGTGAGTGAGTGTGTGAGTGTAAAATGGCTGGATTAATTTAGCTGAAAGAGATAGCTCTAAACACCTGAACAAAACAGGCTATAAATCATTCGCGCTAACATCGTTAATGGGGAAAATATAGGCAAATTTTTATCCATTCTGTTGACCAGTAGGTTACACTCTGTGAAAAGAGTTCGGATGTTTTGTAACACGTTGTATAAATTCCTCAAATCCGGGTGACAGTCACAGTTGGGTGTATCAGCGGGCAGTGGACACTGGTCCCGCGGGGCGACCCTTTGAGCCTGCGGCGACCCTCGTTACCCACCATCACTTCAAAGTAGCCCACAAAGGACATTCAGAGACATACCTGCCCCCTTTATTGTTATCTGATGGCTCACTGGAACAAGGCGGGAACATTTCTCTCAAGCCCGGCTCTACATAGGGGTAAGGCGAGGCACCAACGTTTTTAACTACAGGGTGCACTCGAATTCTATAGCGGGACTTCAAGTAGGCTATCTACTCATCAATACATCCAACTTGTACTGGGTGGCGTAAAAAATGGAGCGAATAAAATATCAGCTGTTTCATCCATTTGGAGCAGTACTGAGTGTATGGATTGTATGGAACAGCAGATATTTTTTTTTTGTAAATTTTTTAGCCACCTAGTACAAGTTGTTTGTATTGATCAGTAGATAGCCTACTTAAAGTTCCGCTATCAAATTACCCCTAGAGTGCACCCAGTAGAGTATCGTTGGAAGACGCTTCACTGAACCGATTTGGCAATTTTTCTATTTATTGCTCGTACCTAATAGTCCGAGTTAAGGATCTTGCGGGTTAAAAGGGAAAAGCTACGTATTGTGAAAATTTACTCACTGCTGTCTTACATACCTCCACGAAATTAGAAAACTGTAAATTCCAGCGAAATAGAATAGCAACAACAACAATTACGATAAAATCATTGACAATTGACAATTGAAAAACCCTGCCCTTATTATTAAGGGCATATTTGTCTCAATTCAACCGAACTACTCCAAACGAACCAACTAGAAATCCGACAAATTAGATCAGTAAAAAAATCGCCAGCACAGGACATAGAAAAGATGGCTCCTACTGCTCCTACTGCTACTCTTCAGAAAAGAGCACAGGACGTTAAAAATGAATATCAGAAAAGAGCTCTGACATGAAGGAAAGAGCGAGACGTACTTATGGGACGGAAAGTATTTCTTCTGGAAAAGTTTGCGAAGTTTGTGTTATAATTATAAGTCAGGCTGAAAGCTTTATAAGACTATTTATATATAGTCTTATAAAGCTTATAAGAAGTTTTATAAGACGTGACTGAATTAAGGGCGGCATTAATAGTCGTCTGAGATCACCTACTTGTGCTCGATCTTAAGTAGGTGAACTCAGAAAAGTCAAATGCTAAGCAAGTAGCTAGTAGCTGTCAGCATATTAATAGGCACTAGGTATCTTGAGATGCCAACCTTCTTTATTTCTATACGCAAAGATTTATTATTTCATGCTACAAAAAAAAAAAATGTCAATACACATAAATCTATAAATTCACACACACAAACACACAATGCAAAAACAACACAAAAAACAAACAAAAAAATTCACAATCAGTTTCGTCAAATCTTAAAAACAATAAAACACACACTAAAATAAAAAAAATCAAAACTTAACTAAAGAGACCACCCCGGGACACATCCGACGCAAAGGTACCCATAATACTGGCGGCGTTGCCACGCTGCACAGCTAGGGCAATCCTTTGCATCAGATATGCCCCCGAGCGTTTGTCAAAACCCTGACTCCTCAGACGACGCCCTATCTCCCAAACAAAGGCCCTGCCTTCCGCGCCCCAAACACCAGATGTTTCGAGAGCCAGCGGTACAAAACTGCGGTATCTTGTGATTGACATTGACATTAGCCAAGGCTTGACATTTGACTATTAATACCACCCTAAGACAACCTTTAGTCTGCTCTAGTATGATTGTTATTATAATTTCATGTGTTTCTCGGAACGCCCTCTGCGTTGAATTACGTAAATAAGCAATAGCTCATTTCGCTACGATCGTTCGTAAAGGGTTGTAATTAATTAGGATCGGATGATGTCGTCACTGCACGAAGTTATTGCATTTTTTGCCAACTTTTGACGACACAGTTGCCGACAGATAGCGGGCGACTTGCGCAATAGGTATAAAAAAAAACCCTAAGGCGCGGGCCACGCAGAATAGGTATAGAATAGGGTTCCTACTTTTTCCGTTCGTAGATTTTCTGTTCCATAATTTGAAGGAAAATATAGTTGAACTCACTTTTTTACCTGAATGATAAAAATAAAAGGAAACATACAAAAATAAATTGATATTAATGAATGACACACGTGGTAGACCCAGTGAAATTAATTTGGACCTTGCATTAAATCTGGTAGAGCTGGATTGTTTGCTGACTTGTTTATGATGTTTGCTGACTTGTCGGCGCTCGAGGTCACAAACTTGGATTATTTATTGGGCCAAAATCATAAACAAGTTAGCAAAAAAGCAGAACTACCGGATTTAACGGAAGTTCAGAAGTTAATTCTACTGGATCATTTACTAAGGGGAAAAATCGACTCTACTGTTATGGAGCATCCATACCGCGGTAAAGTTACTTTTTGTGGAGCAACATTTTGTAAAAAGATAACATTAGGTAACTTTCATACTTACTGCATTTACACCACAGTTACTTTTTGTTGGAGCAAACTTTTGCAACATGATATAACTAGTGGTTCGCCCCGAACCTCGAACTCGCGATCCCATATCTCAGCAACCATTCGACCGATTTGGCTCATGTTCGAACTTAAAATTTCTCTTTGCCTCATTTACCCTCCTACCAAATTTCATGACGATCCAACTAAATTTACTCAAGTTATCGTCGAACTAACATTCATAAATACAAACATACAAACGCCGGCTTGTTCAAGTGGACTCGGAGAACTTCGCTTGCTTCGCTCGTTCAACTAAGTCAGTATGAAAGTTACAAAAGTTGTTGCAAAATGTTGCTCCACAAAAAGTTAATGCGGTGTGGATGCACCAAGTGTCAATTAGGTATATCATGTTGCAAAATTTTGCTCCAACAAAAAGTAACTGCGGTGTGGATGCACCATTATTTTTTCCATCGTGACGTTTGTCAGTCCGTCCCATAGAATTATGATACTAAGTCTATGGTCCGTCCATTTCTTTTTTTATATCTAACCGTATTCTCCCTTCTGTGTGGCCCGTTCCCAAGTTTGCAAAAGACGTCCACCTGCTAGACTGGACAGTAAGTTCGCTCATTAAAAGTTTTAAAAAGTATACCTATTTGAGAAATTACTGCACCATTAATGTTATAAATACAACGGCGGGGTTGTAGTACCGTCCGTCCGCTCGGCTCCCTTTATTTTTTCTCCTCTCTCTGAAAAGAGAAACTCCTTTGCTCCCTGTAAATAGGTAGGTAACAAGTTGAAACGAGCACCGGAAGTTTTTAGCATTCATTACCCGCATTATGGGGAGCATTAAGGTTTTTTTTATATTATTTTACTATCCTAAAATTAATTCTTCAGCTTTAGCTGCGGAATGCTTGCGCTGCGCATTGAAATAAAGTCTCATATTTCTTATTGGTAACTTCATATAAGTGGCCTAGTCTCTTTTAACCCTTTTTTATTTCAAGAGATTTTCCTTCCCATTTTCAGTTATGTAGTTAGGTAGGTACATACTTATAGTTTCGGTATTAGATTTATTCAATAACTATTATATTATCATGAGTAGTAATATGTAGATCTCTTTATCGACCCCAACCACTTTCGCATGCAATAATCCGAATCCATTATCATCAGCGATAACTAATGAATATTGAACGGGCACTGCCTTTAAGTGTCTTTAGCTGTCTTTGGTTCACAGCGCGATGGGGTACTTTATATGTTGCGTTCATTTCCGAGGCAATTATGTTCAGGAACCATATATTAGGGTAGGATTTTGGAGGATCGATGTCTGCGTCGAATTTCTCGTCCTCGATGAAGTCCGAATAATTTATTTGCCTTAGTAATTACCTGTCCCTCGGCAGACGAAGGGAGACACATGTGGTAATTTATTAACTTGCCGGGACACTCCCCGGTATGCCCGTTATTGGAAGCGGCGTCCTAGCCTTTATATCGCTAATGCTTTCTAGATGATTGGGTTTGTTTTCCTCAGTCTTCGTCACGTCGACTTAATTTAATCACGCAAGAATACATAATGAGCACGAGCAAGCATGTAAAATCAAAGTGGGTGTTAATCCTAGACAACTCGGAGCGCCGAACAGCAAAGTTTTAAAGACGTTAAATCAAAATAACATTTCGGTAGTTACCTATATTAGCGCCTTGAATCGCGAGTCGAGACTAAACGAAGAGGGAGCGAGAGAGCATGGGTTCGGGGCACGTGTGGGAAGGAGAGGCTAGGCTTAGCAGTAATCCTCCCGACACAACTCAGCGGCGGACTTTAGGAAATGAAAGCTAACCGAACCCAAATTCATTAATGTTATCGTGAGCGCCATCCTAACTGAGGCTTGCACTCGGCTCGGACATGGCCGTAGCCGTGGGACGCCCTGTATAGAAATGCTAGTTCAGTACGTCTCCGCCAGGCTAAGATGCGATAACTCCAGAAAGATCAAAGTGCAGCCAACTTCCATTGCGCGACATAAAGACAGGGGAATATCAGGGGAGGAAGGATCCAAGCTGGGCGTTCTATCACATTAGAAGCTCGAAGTGCCAAAACACGATCTCATAATATAACTTTTAACATTGAAAATAATCAACCATGTGCCAAAAAACATTGAGTAAAATAATTCTTATTACCAATTAAACTATTCATTGTTCGTACCTGTATTTTCTTTAATTTGTCATGTTGTAAGCATAGACTGTCCTAATTCTATGGCTGTAAGTTAATTCCTAGCCGCCCTTCAGCATCAGTTTCACGTTGACGAACCGAATTAGGATAACCCCACTTACGTTGCGTTATAAAACTTGAAATCCTACTGCAGTACATCACCCTCTGAGACGTATTGGCGTAGCATTTACGGGTGTTTATCGTTAGAAACTGCTAATTCAGTTCGTCTTAGCCTGGCGGAGACGTACTGAATTAGCATTTCTATATACGCGGACCGCGTGCCCCGCCGCGCCTCGATAGGAGATCCAACTATAATATAAGTTCCGGAATGTTCTCTTGTTGACTTGAGCTATCCAACAGTCGCAAGAAAAATAAAAGAACGTTGAGTATATTTTAATAGCGATTTGATTAAGTTGGAATTTATATTAATTTTTCTATATTCTATAGATTAAAACAATAATAATAGTGATGATGATGATGATGAGGTACCTAACATCTACCCAAGAGAAATGGCTACTATTTTTATAGCTTCTATTGAAGACAAATCTTAAAATAATAAATGGGAGATCTTCTACATGTCCCATTTTCATATTCTAGCATTGATTGTAGGCATAGAATATAAGTCTATGATTGTAGGTAGATATTTTGTGTAAGAACAGTAGGCAATTAGGTACTTTCTTTTAGATACTGCAGCATTCTTTTAGGTACCTAGATACGTTTGAAATAAAGGTGTGAATGCGGTAAAAAAGTTAGCACTCAATTTTTCATTGTGCGCCTTACCTGAATTTCAATTCATCTGAATATTGCTGAGTGCACAGCAAATTGCGAGCGGACCAGACGGCACCAAAGCCATAGTAAAAGGAACCAAGTACTTTATCTAGCTAGACACTCGGTACCTTGTACCTACCTTGGTGCATTTTTTTTTCATCTCATCCCCTTTAGGGTATTTTAGACTAAAGTATCGTTTTGCCATCGATACGCTAAAACAAATGTTATTTCACAAAAACTCCATCCAAGTAGGTAAACCTATTATGTTAATGACAAAATAGTAAACACTTCCTTTTCTCTTTCTTCATCTGGAAGCTAAATAAGGTGTAATGCCTTTGCACCTTTTTTTTTCGACCACAACGAAGCTGAACAGTCGGAAATTTGTAAAAATGATCAGTCTGTGTATTTTACCATGAACTCTACTCTACTAGAACCTACTGACAAGTTATGTAGTACATGATAAGCTGCTTAGGTACACACGAGAGCACGTCGACCCTTACACGCTAGCACTCTACTCGGTTACGTTACGGGCGAGTTTAAAACAAAATTGTACAGTCTCACGTGCTGTCGTGTGTACCTATATCCTCTCTGATTCTTTACAAATGTGCACTTTCCTATTACTTATCACTTTCTAATCAAAAAGTGGTATACTTATATAACTTTCTAACTAGGAAACATTACGCAGTCTTTTCTGCAAGCGTAGCATATGATTAGGTCAGAGCGTATCCATGAGTTATAAACCCATGGATACGCTCTAACCCTGCTAAGTTTGCTGATGGAAGACAGACAAAAGATGCGACGGTTTACTAACTTACTTTTACGACGACCAAAGCGCTCCCGTCGCGCGCAAAACAGATTACACTCAGCACATGAAAAATTTTCATTTCAGCACCTGCCAAAGGAATGGCCTAATTGAACGAAAATGTCATTTGGGATTCAACTAAAAACAAGCCTGTAAACTCGTTGAGGGACACATTCGTGAGCATTTTGTTCTTTCTGCCTTTGATTTTCGCTCGCTAGTAACAGAGGTACTCCTACATTCATTGGAAAATTTTTGGAAATGCTATATTTAACCTCATAATCTACAAACAAAATATGAATACCTATTTTTCAATAAGTCGTGACTTTATGATATCTCAAAGAAATGACGAATGACTCCACATTTCTATGGGGTAATTCAACAATATACCTATATGGAAATAAAGCATCATAGGCCCGGTTTCTGAGTTGAGAAATTCACTAAGCAAATGGGTAAGTATAGTTCTGTCACGCTGTTTTGTGAGAAATCTGCTAAGACAGGACAATACTTACCCATTTGCTTAGTGAATTTCTCAACTCAGAAACCGGGCCATAATATAATACCTTCTGCGGTTGGAAAATGAGCATTCAGTCTAGGTACTAAAATAAATTATATCGGAAATATTATAAATTCAGGGCTTTATCGTTATACCTATAACCTAGAAGTTAATAAAGCTAATTCTACATATTTTTTACACAATTATTTACAATTAGCTTTTTTAATTCCTAGGATGTATAACGTTAAAGCCCTGAATGTATTTCCGTGTTTCCTTCAAACGCTATTTCCGCAAGATTACGATCGCGGCGATACATAGCAACTTAATTAAACTAAAACCCCAACCCACACTAGCGCGTTATTGCAGTCGCTAAGACCGATGCAGAAGTGCTGATGAATTACAGAAGCAACACTACTTGACTCTCCTCCGTCCGAGTCCGTCTGCCAGCGCTTTCGCAGTAAGAAATTAAAAGTTCCGCCCCACTAAAGGCAGTTAAGGCGCTGGGCATAGTGAATTAGCCCGCGCGCAAAGAAAAATGCACAAAATCGATTACTGTATCAAATACACTAAAAAAATCGAAAATTTTCACATATCAAACCGTAGAAATAGGTGAGAGCTATCTAAAACAGCCAGTTTTGTATTGATATGCATAACAGATTGCAAGATATTTTGTCTGAAAAAAAGTGCGCCGCCTATTTTTTTTCATCCAAAATATCTTCAAAACGTTTACGAATCTCAACACAAAACTGGCTGTGTTAGATAGGTCTCGCCTAATTCTAGGGTTTGATATGTGAAAATTTACGATTTGTTTAGTGTATTTGATACAGGAATCGATTTTGTGCATTTTTCTTTGCGCGCGGGCCTTTCACTATGCACGGCGCCTTAAATACCACAACTAATAGATTAAATAAGAACGTCTTGGTGTTTTTTATACCTTCTTTACGTTAGATAGCGAGAGAAAGGAAAAATTTTTTTGATATGCAAAGAGGAAAGATTGAGCTTTTATTCTTAAAACCCCGTAAAAGTTTGCACAAGGATGTTTACCCGCGGCGAAGGAGTCTACTTATCTTAATATTCTGAATACCTATCACGCAAGCAAAGCCGCTGGTATGAGACAGTATGTAGACAAATAAATACGGCGGCGTAATAGTCTACATGTAAAGGCTTAAGACAAGAGTCGGGTTGGTCGGAGAGGCTATTCAATTTGAAAGTTTAATATCTCTCGACGTAAGTATGGGCCAGGCTCTTTTATTTGCCTCAGAGCTAACCTCTGACATTATATTATTATCTCGGTACATTGAGCCAGAAGACTTTGTATATTTGCTATTATTTTCACCCAACCTTAGCAGTTGCACTTGTGGCTCAATGTCTCACCGTGTCGACGTTGGGTTGAGATCGTTACATTTCAACTTTGACGCCGTTCCCCACACCTGTTTATTTTGACTAATTAGCTACCCTTTTAAATTAAATATTGTCATTTCAAACTTTCGCTCTCTCTATCTATAGCTGGAGAGCATCGAATTAGCTGGAGAGCATTCGATCATTCGACTTATTTTATCGTATGTGCATGGCTGTATTGGAAGCCCGCTTAAATATTGATTTTATTCTGTTTTTTAGTATTTGTTGTTATAGGCTTATAGCGGCAACAGAAATACATCATCTCTGAAAATTTCAACTGTCTAACTATCACGGGTCATGAGATACAGCCTGGTGACAGACGGACAGACAGACAGATGGACGGACAGCGGAGTCTTAGTAATAGGGTCCCGTTGGGTACCCTTTGGGTACGGAACCCTAAAAACGAACTTTCAACCGCGCTCGGCCAATAATAATAGTGATTTCGTGATCAGCGGAGTTTATACAGCCAGCCTAGAAGTTCCCAGCCTTGTACGAAAAAAAAGAGATACGCAAACCAAACATTTGAACTTTCAAAGTCAAAAAAAATTAACTTTCAACCGCGAACGGCAAAAAAAAAAGGTTTTTTAGACTCAGCGAAGTCTACTCTATCAGCCTGCCAACTCCCAGCCTTGTACGATAAAATAAGTCGAATGGTCACCAGCTCTTTAACTACTGCAAATACCACCGTGTTACCAACTCGTGTCTAATTAACCAGTCGTTAGGAGATGCCCATTGCTCCCAAATTTATCAGTGCTAGGTATAAAAATAAAAATGTGTTAGGTATGCTACAGAATTGGAAGTAATGAGAGTCAGTTGACAAACAGATGACTTTGCTTGAAAAACATTTTCCTCAGCTTTGGCTTTGGTTTTAGTCAAACTTAAAAAATACTTTAATATCCATTTTTAGTGGTCAAAAATTTTCTTTGGCTCGAGGGCATCGTAACTTAAGTTTGCACTAAACGTTTGATAGAACGTTTCTTGTAAACGATCAGTTACTGTTATGATGGCCCCAAACAAAAAATTAATTGTACCACTAAAAATGGGCCACCCTGTATAATAATGAAAACAAGGTACTTATGTACCGTACGTATAAGGGCACATACCTACAGTAAAAATGTGACATAGCAAAACATCAGTCGCACATTGTATGCGGTGTATCGACACAAAGGAACACGCGCCACAAAACGACCTCTATCTGAAGCGAAAATCAAAGACCCAATACCTTCCTTTGCACCTTGGATAATTTTGTTGGCCATTTCGCTAGAGAACAATACGTCACCCCACGTTAACAAAGATCTGTGGCAATTTACTGGAGTATTCACCCGTTCGCCTTTCGTCGAACAAAGCGACTGCCCACCCCTGATAAGGTTAGGTGTAAGGCCAAGCGCGCACTAGGCAAGTCGCCGCCACCGTCCAAAGCTCGACTTTCTAGCGCCTAGCGCTCATAAATCTTAGCCACCGATTCTTGCAGTCAGTTGCAGCCAGGTACCGCGTGTGCGTTATATCTTAGACAAAAATCGTAAATTATATCGTGCTCGGAGAGAGAAACACATTTCTTTGCGCTCGTTCTAAAACGATCTAGCGCAGACATTGAAACTGTTGATACGTACTGTATCCATTGCTTCAGCCCGAATGCCCACCCAGTGTACGCTAGCCCTAACACACACTCGTGTAGGTGCGTCGGGAATTACAATCAAGTCATTTTTGTTCTTAGCTAGTAGGTAGTTACTTTACGTGTATACCGTGGAATAAGAACTATTATTCAGTCTGGGCTTTGCCTCTCATTAGAAGACTAATGAGAATGTTGAATAGCATTTAAAGTAGTCAAGTAATTAGTAGAAAAGGTGTTTTTAAGTGAATTGTACAACCACAAATATTAATTCATGCTACAGAAAATGTCAATACAAATAAAGTAAAAGTTTTTAAGTTGATGAATATGTACCTATCTAGCCGCGTAGCAGTGGTATCTTTCTCCTAGAGCGGTTGCTTCTCATCTATAGGGCTCCGGTTTGAATACTGACCTATAAAAATGACATTGTCACCTAAGATTCGTAAATATAAAATGAAAGATAATAATATGAAATTTTGTCACCTCTGCATGTAACTACTGTGGCCAAGGCCGATTAGGTTTTTTTTCTATATCTAACGTGTTCAGTTACTACAACGTTTGAGTGGTCACTTCACTCATTTAGTGGATCTGCTGCATGTAACTACTATGGCCAAGGCCGATTCAGTTACTACAACATTTGAGTGGTCACTTCACTCATTTAGTGGACGGACGCTGAAAATCTTCTACAGTAGATGTTAAAGCCTAACTGTTCTTTAGTAATACCTACTTACCTATTTGTTTTTCGATATCGAAGCAACAGTAGGTCGGTATTAATTTGTATTACAAGAATAGAAGAATATCTGGGAAATAACTATAGGTTGATAGCCATGGCTAAAGTATATAAAGGTAACATACAAACTACCTAGCACGAAGGATACTGTACGCTTTGACGATTAGACAACACATGGCTACTTAAGGCTCGGTATAAGGCTAACTAGCGCCACCAATGTTAAAAAAATCATATCTTCCTTTAGAAGAAGTTTCTGAAAAAATCCTAAGATGAGCCTATGCGCCATGCTTTTCTAGACTTTTAAGTGTAGATACCCTCTTCGAAATTTACTTTTAACCTAAAAAGATTTCGATAACCGCCAAAAACGGCCGTTTTTGGCGGTTATCGAATTTTTTTTAGCTTAAGACTAGAAATTGAGTTGGGTACCTACCTACACTTAAAAATCTAGAAAAGCATGGCGCATGAGCTCATCTTAGGATTTTGTCAGAAACTTCTTCTGAAGGGACATATGATTTTTTCAACATTGGTGGCGCTAGTTAGCCGTATACCGAGCCTTAAAAACGTGTATCTTGGCCGTTCTAACAAGCTCTACAATGCTAAATAGGGGGAGGGTGTCACGTTCTATGCACAGCGCACTCGGTTATTATATTAGCGGTGATGTCTGTCTGTCTGACCTAAATCATGTCCCTCGAAATTGTCGTAATTAGATGAAAGTCCGAGCTGCAACGTCCGGTACAAGCGCCCGTATTATGTACATTGTGCGGTGATAATGAAGCTAAATGTATGAGAGAGTGTGAGGGTGTTTGCATATTATTATGTGTAAAGAGTTATTTGCCATTTGCCACTAGGTAGGTACCTATATAATGTCCGTAGACAGAACTAACGTTGGTTAGTATTTCCAGTATCCAATAACATCTAACGTAAGCGTAAGATGGCTAGTAATTTCAACACTATTTTCATAGGCCTGAACATCCAGTCTTTAAATATTTAGAAATATTTTGTTTACGCAGTTAACGCTCTATTTTTAACCCACGACTGAAAAAGAAGGGTGTTGTAAGTTTGACAGCTATGTACGTATTTTGAAGAGGTCTATTTCCGTGGTCGTGTGTATAGAAATTAAAATAAAATTTCATGCCAGGAAGAGACAGCTCATAGTAAACACGTTTACACTCTGCTAAGTCAACGGGAAAGGTAGGACCGCACAAGGACGGTTTCTGTCAAGGTCCGCACAATGTATGGAGCTGCGAATAAGTGTGTGTATGGACAATGTATGGAGCTGCGAATAAGTGTGTGTGTGTGTGTGTGTGTGTATGTCTGTCTGTGGCACCGTAGTAGCTCTTAAATGGGTGAACCGACTTGGATGCGGTTTTTTATTATTTGAAAGCAGGTTTTCTAGCGACAGACAGACACGCACAAATGGCGGTCAAACTTATAGCACCCATCTTTTTTTGTCGGTTAAAAAAGGTTAATTTAATGAAATTAAAATAAATTAAATTAAAAATTAAATTAAATTAATTTTCTTTAAACATTTATAGTAAGTTGAAAAAATTCAATCGGGACAGGACTTGAACACGCAACCTCTTGCATACCGTGCAGGCGCTCTACCAATTGAAAATATTCCCTAGCACGGATTAATTAATTTATATTAATTTCTTTAATTTTATAATTTAAATTTAGTTATTGAGTAACGAGGTTACGTAACATAATGTATCTATCGATACTATCAAAACAGAGCTATCGATAGGAAGGAACACTACACCGTCAGTGCCGGCGCCAGGGAGGCTTCATGGAATGAAAATATATATCATCGGTCGCGCGACACCCTGTTTGTTACCTGCCTGCGACCCGCTCTACGCGACAAACAAACAACCAACAGAATAACGACTCGATTATCGATTTAAGTATGTATTTTATTCGATAGCAATATCTTGATTGTTTTTTAAGGCGCTGGGCATAGTGAATTAGCCCGCGCGCAAAAAAAATGCACAAAATCGATTCCTGTATCAAATACACTAATAAAATCGAAAATGTTCACTTAAAAAACCCTAGAATTGGGTGAGAGGTATCTATAACAGCCAGTTTTGTGTTGATATCCATAACAGATTGCAGGATATTTTGTTTGAAAAAAAGTGCGCCGCCTATTTTTTTTCATTAAAAATATCTTCTAAAAGTTTACGAATATCAACACAAAACTGGCTGTGTTAGATAGGTCTCATCTAATTCTAGGGTTTGATATGTGAAAATTTTGTATTTGTTTAGTGTATTTGATACAGGACACGATTTTGTGCATTTTTCTTGGCGCGCGGGCTATTCACTATGCACCGCGCCTTAACCACCGACACAAAAAGACGTGTCATAAGTTTAACCGCTATGTGTGTGTGTGTGTCTGTCTGTTAGTGTGTTTGTCTGTGGCACCGTAGCTCTTATACGGATGAACCGTTTTGGATGCGGTTTTATTTAATTTGAAAGCAGGTTTCATGCAAGCCGTTTATAAAATATCTAATTAGAAATTAAAATTTCGGAGGTTTTTTTAATTTAGAATTTACTAGTTATTCTTAATTTGATTGAAAAGATCGCAGTGGCGTAGGGGGTTGAGGCGATCTCTACAAAGTTTCGATGTTTGTATGAGATAATCCTGCTTCGCAAGGACACGCGACGATAGATGATTTTGAAATAAAATCAGAGCAGCTACCACGAGTGCTTACTGTCACTGTCACTGAAAGTGATAAGTTGGATAAACAATCTTACTACTATAGTATTAGGATACATGACAGACGTCCGGCACAGCTTTTTCGCACTCGTGGTAGCTACTCAGAACTTGATTAGAACACGATTTTAAGTTGGTGAAAATAGTTTCAACGTTGATAACTAATAAAATAATAAAAAAAATACCCCCGGCATTTTAGCTTCAAATGAGCATAATATGTCATCAACGGCGGAACCGATTTTGTATTTTTTTTAAACAAGACTTTTCGCTAGAATTTTTTTAAAAAACCGCATCCAAATTGGTTCACCCGTTTAAGAGCTACGGTGCCACAGACAGACACACAGCGGTTAAACTTCTTTTTAAGTCGGCGGTTAAAAATGCACTTTGGCATACTTTTGGAAATCCAACATTTCGTTTCGGGCGTTTCCATTATTAGAACAATAGTAAAGTTGTTAATTTTACGTTTAATATTACCTACTTTTTGTATTACCCATGCTAGGGAACATTACGTAAATAGAAATGAACATTGTACAGTCGGCCACACGCTAGGATAATCCTTTTTGTTCCATTGGCGGCCTTATGCCGCACGCGGTAAGAGCTGCCATGGGGTATCTGTGACTGTTGCCGACCGTACCTCTGTTCTAAATAATGTTGTGCTACCTGCGACCCCATATGACTGTTCGTTACCAAAGTGCCAAGCCTCAGTCTGGGATTTATGTTGCGATGCATGTTTTTGTGCAGGATATGCGTCGCGATAAATTCACTTTTTACCTCCACTCTTGTCAACCTTTAGTTTTGTTTCTGTATGTAGGACTCTAGTGTATGCGAAATTCAGACTAGGGAGGTACTTCGTTTTAGTGATTTTTGAACTTTTTGTAGTAGATAGGTGTACCTATGTAGGACTGTCTAGTGTATGCGAAATTCAGACTAGGTAGGTACTTCAGTTTAGTGATTTTTGAACTTTTTGTAGTAGATAGGTGTGACTGTCGGTACTAAAATATATACCTTACTTCGATTGTTTGCAAACGTGCTTATCCTCACACAATGTTTGTTGGATGCTTGTACGGTCGGCCACAATCTCAGATACCCCATGGCAGCTCTTATCGCGCGCGGCATAAGGGCGCCAATCGAACAAAAAGGGGTATCTGAGACTGTGGCCGACTGTACTTAATAATATGTATCACCTTTTCTGAAGCTCGTCTCATAAAGTTAGATAAAGCAATAACCTATTAAATTTTATAATAAAGTTAAACTTATTTATTATTTTTAACCATAACGAGTGTTTTGTATGTAGCTCGCAACTCATATAAACCTCACGCCTTCGAAAAATATGTTTGAAAGTGTTGATACTTACCTGAATACTAAGTACTGAATATCCGAAACAATTTACGTCGAACCTATCGATCTACTTTTTGAATAAATACTTCAAGAAATTAAATTAGGTAAGATAAGATAAGATAAATGTATTTAGCTCACTTGTTGTACATAAGATGTTAATTACTAAGGCGGACTTGCGGCAGTCAGGGTTAAGCAACTAACTCTGAGTTAATTTGACATTTCCATACAATTTTTGATATTAACTCCGAGTTAACTGGCTAAACCTGGTTGACGCAAGTGGACCTAAGAGTATCAAACAAGGACCCTGTGGATCTTCAAACTAAACACTAAACGATGTATTGTCAATCACTTGATAATATTCGTATTAGGGGGTGTAAGGGGGAGATATTCCACCTCAAGAAATAAACAAAATAAAAACAAGAGTTGTCCTTTTATTAATGAATCTTATACGCTTGTTTGTAACAGTTACGTACATAAAGTTCATCAAGCAAACACCGCTATTTCACTAATACATCTATTATAAAACTAAGTATTTACAAGTAAAAAACCCATTCCACAGTACTTCCGATTTACATCCCCTTCATTAAAATTTCGAATAACTCTTTGATTATAGTTTTTTTTTTACAATTTCTTTTCTACAACTCATTTGTTATCGTCACTCAAACAGTCTGTAGTCTAAACACTGATTTTTATTACAAGAAAAAAGATTGACTTTATCGACACTTATCATCATCGCGAAGACCTGAAAAGAAATAAATAAGTTCAGTGTTCATGACATAAATCCTATAACTGTTGAAAAAATAAACAGTCAGTTCTAAACAATACAAAAAGTAGAGGCATATACAGGGAAATTTTTAAATAGCTTCTTTCCTCAAACACTTTTAAATGTGATTTCCAACAACTTTCGTTCTACGACTTTGGTAAAAAAAAATGGCGCTGGATAACAAATACAAGCAGGAGAGGCTGGAAAGGTGATAGAGAGTGTAGGCTCACGAAAGCGCGCCACGCAGGCAGCGCTAGAATGGTAGAAATGCACACTTTTAAATAATAAGAAACGTTCAATAAATAAAAAGTATAGAGCTTTTCGAAAAGTCATTGAGAAGTTGACGTGTTTCAGGAAAAAAAACTATTTAAAAATTGCCCTGTATATTTTTTGTAATAGACCACACACACACCACACTGAAACATTTTGGCGTACAACGTTTGAAGTAAATAAACTTACCAATGAATGTAGACTATAACATTAAGAAGGAGCGCGATGGCCATCTGAGATCTCGTGCTGTGGAAACCTGCAACAAAAAAGCCACCGTAAGCACTTAGGTAACCTACATTTTCCGATACTGCGGTCACCGCTTACCTGTTTAAGCTCATAACAGGAACTTTACTGCATTTTTGGTAAGCGGAAAATAGCTTGGCAGGGATTTGTGCACAGCACAACTAGGTATTGAAAAATATTATGCACCACAACTTTTTGTAGGATTTTAATTAAATACAGCAAACTGTACGAACATAAACGGAGTTTGGGCAACGGAGATTTTCACTGCCGACGTTATTATCGCCGCCTAGAAAAATATCATACAAAATAGTAACAAGAATATGCAATACCTACATATTTCAGCTTTGTGTCTTTGTGGCATTCCCCCGTTCAACTGTCTTAGGGTGGTATTCTAGAACGCTACTTAAACTCAGCTTAAACAGTGTTCAGACTGTCGATAAAACAGTGCATGTTTTGATATGAAGGGAGGGATAGTCAAATCAAAACAAGCACTGTTTTATCTACAGTCGACACTACTAAACTCTACTACTGAGTTTAAACAGAGTTTAAGGAGCGTTCAAGTTTGAACTAAGTTTAAACAGAGTTTAAGTAGCGTTCTACAGGGTGCACTCTAAGTCGATAGCGGAACTTTAAGCAGGCCATCTACTGATCAATACAAACAACTTGTACTAGGTGGCGAAAAAAATTGAGCGAAAAAAATATCAGCTGTTATACAAAAGGTCGACTGCAGTACTGCGCCAAATGTATGAAACAGCTGATATTTTTTTCGCTCCTATTTTTTCGCCAAGTTGTTTTTATTGATCAGTAGAAAGCCTACTTAAAGTTCCGCTATCGACTTAGAGTGCACCCTTTTAGTTTGAACTGAGTTTGAGAGCTGAAACTCAGTTCAAACTAGAACGCTGCTTAAACTCTGTTTAAACTCAGTTCAAACTAGAACGCTCCTTGAACTCTGTTTAAACTCCGTTTAAGTAGAGTTTAGTAGTGTTGACTGTCGATAAAACAGTGCATGTTTTGATTTGAATATCCCTCCCTTCATATCAAAACATGCACTGTTTTATCGACACTCTGAACTCTGTTTAAACTGAGTTTAAGTAGCGTTCTAGAATACCACCCTAAGTCGATAGCGGAACTTTAAGCAGGCCATCTACTGATCAATACAAACAACTTGTAATAGGTGGCGAAAAAAAAGGAGCGAAAAAAATATGAGCTGTTCTATACAAAAGGTCGACTCGGTACTGCGCCAAATGTATGAAACAGCTGATATTTTTTTCGCTCCTATTTTTTCGCCAAGTTGTTTTTATTGATCAGTAGAAAGCCTACTTAAAGTTCCGCTATCGACTTAGAGTGCACCCTTTTAGTTTGAACTGAGTTTAAGTAGCGTTCTAGAATACCACCCTTAGACTTAATAGATGCGTAGACAAGTCACCTGAGTTAGAGTCGCGGCTGCCCATGACTGGGGCGATCTGAGGCCGCTCCTCGTCGAGCAAAAGCACGCCACTCGCCGACCACACGCTCAGGACTCGCGCGAGGCAGGTCAAGTTTAGACGACCCTGCGAGATGGCATGTCTGTTAATTACTTATCTAAGGCTAAGGAAAATAAGGTGATTCTCAAAACCTATATTCGAGAAAACCTATACTCCGTGCAATTTTAGTGGTTTTAAAGCCGAAGTTATTTTGTTGCACAGGTGATTATGCCTAATTACAAAATTTCATTCCGTACGCGCGGTGCCATACAAATGGTGTCGATTGGCGATAGACATTTGTATTGGGAAGAGTTTTTTTTTTTCGCTCATTTTGGAGTAAAATTTTGGAATTTGGCTCAGAATGACCGGTGCAACAAAATACCTTCGGCTTTAAAACCACTAAAATTGCACGGTGTATACGTTACTAAACTTTGTACGTTAATATCGAAACGAGTACTTATAATAATCAACTGAATTCCAAGAAATAACTACATCCTACTATCCTACTACTATTATAAACGCGAAAGTTTGTAAGTATTGATGGATGGATGTTTGTTACTCTTTCACGGTGAAACGGCTGAACGGATTTGGATGAAATTTGGATTAGAAATAGCTTAGACATCAGAATAACACATAGGCTACATATTATCACGCTTTTACACTTAGGAGCAAAGTAAAGCACATATCCTTTTTCTGTAGTCAACGCGTACGAAGTTGCGGGCAAAAGCTAGTTTTCTCATATAAATACGATGCAGGGATCGTATAATTACGAGTAAGTCTTCAGGAATCTAGTCTTCAGTTAGAAATATATTTATGCTTTTCCATTTCTTTGATGTGAAGGAAACGTTGAATAAATAGCACACGCTTTGATGCAAGAGACGAGCGAACGCTATCACATCTGACCTCAATTAGGAAAACTCCATTATCGTTTGAGAGAATCTAATCTGTGACATCCGCGTATAGTTGGAGAGCTGGTGACCAATCGAGATATTTTTTCGTACAAGGCTGGGAGTTAGTAGGCTGATAGAGTAGACTTCGCTGAGTCTGGGAAAAATATTTTTTTGGTCCGGTCGCGGTTGAAAGTTAGATTTTTTCGACTTTGAAAGTTTAAATGTATGGGTTGAGTCATTTATTTTTTGTCTACAAGGCTGGGAGTTTTTAGGCTGCCTTTTTAGTCTCCGCTGATCACGAAATCACTATTTATTACTAGCCAAACGCGGTAGAAATATTGTTTTTTATAACCTAGAAAGTGTGAATTTTTGGGTTATAAAAATCAAACTTTCAACCACGCTCGGCCAAAAAAACAAATATTTTCTTGTTCAACGGAGTCTCAACAACTAACCTAGAAGTTTCTAGCCTTGTACGACAAAAAAAATATACTGAACCCATACATTTAAACTTTCAAAGTCGAAAAAATCTAACTTTCAACCGCGACCGTGCCAAAAAAATATTTTTCCCAGACTCAGCGAAGTCTACTCTATCAGCCTACCAACTCCTAGCCTTGTACGAAAAAATATCTCGATTGGTCACCAGCTCTCTAACTAGTATCTAATCTACGATACGAGTTCCAGAGCACTGAAATAACAAGCTTAGTCGTGGCACAGTAACTTACTCACAACGAAACAACCAGGCACGTCGCACAGTGACTATAGTCTCCAAGACATGAAACTTGTTTATAACCAAATTCATTAAAAAACGCCCTAAACATAAAACAATTTCTCACTTTGATCGGAATTAAAGGCGGAATAAAAAATATCGAAAGTTAAGACGACGTACGTCTCACAACTAGCGCCGCCAATGGAAAAAAAATCATATCTTTTTTTTGGATGCATTTTTAGCAAAAAACGCTCCTGCGATTCCTCAACGCGAGGCTTAACTATTTTTAGGACCTAAGGTTTGGATTCCAGGATTGGATTTCCTACGAACGCAATCGATTCTCGCCAAAAGTGGCCACTTTTGGCGAGAATCGATTGCATTCTTAAGTTCTAGGATCTGGAATCCAAACCTTAGATCCTAAAAATAGTTAAGCCTCGTGTTGAGGAATCGCAGGAGCGTTTTTTGCTAAAAACGCATCCAAAAAAAAGATATGATTTTTTTTCCATTGGCGGCGCTAGTTGTGAGACGTATTTCACCTTAACACTAAAAACGAGACATCAAAACTTACTTTATTGAAATGCGCCGCCTGGACTCTAACGACGAGCTGGCTGAATGACGATGATTTATTGGACTTCTCCTCGTCAGTACTAATGTTCAATTTATTCGCTAGTTGGTCGGCCTTCGGGCGTGGCCTGATGCCCTCCTTGTTGCCCTGATCACCGCCCCCCTCGGCCAGCGGCTCTATGTTGCCCGGAATGTCTATTACTCCATCCGTGACTGGCTCCTCAAATGAAGAGATGGCGTCCCACGGACTAAATATAATTCTATTTGCATCTTCGAGCGAGGCGTCCATTGTCACAGGCTTCCTACGCAACGTGTAGAGAGTGTCTTGTGGGGGAATGTCGAGGCCCTTCACCTGTTGAACCGAGTAATGGATGTTATAAGATACAATTTGTATGCAGCACAGCGTCCGCCGTGCCAATCTGCTTTTGAGAAGGTTTTCTTCTCTCGTTACATTCGAATTCGATTTGTATATTTCCTTATTATTTTCCTTTCGGCGTGTTTACAGAGACGGTAGGTGCTAGCGAGTTCTTTTCGTATATTGACTGTTAACAGAAACGCGGCACTTAGCTCATACAAAATTCAGCGTCTCGAGGCGTTTGTAGAAGCGCAGATAAGGGTAGGGTCCGCCCTTACAAATCGCGATAAGGATATGTCATAGATATTGAAATTTATGATAGCTCTTTTTACACGTAGGAATAACCAGTTAATAATGGCTTTGTCACCAAAGCACTAGCTTTATAACCAATCTCTTAGTACTTCGTTATTAGTTTGTCTTTTTAACCAACTTAAAAAGAAGAGGAGGTATTCTTTTTTTCTAGGTGAACAGATTTCGATGATTGTTTTTTTTTGTTTTATATTGTGGTCCCATAAAATGGTGATAAAGAACTTCGGAGATGGAGAACGGAATTCCTCAATGGACCGGGACAGCAGCAGGTCACTCGAAATCAGTGCAGTAGCTTAAACGACATCTTTTGGCCGTTTTTTTGTTATTTTTTTAACTGGTATACTGTTTAAAACAAATACAAATTAACTGGTATACTGTTATTAATAACAGTGTACCTTTTTACCAGTTTATTATTTTGAATTCAGTTGTAATTATATATGGACTAGGCCGATTAAGCTGAGGGAATAGTATAGATAGATAATGGGTAATCCTTCTTTATCTTAACCCATCTCGTGTGAGTTAAGGTACTAATGGACGCTGCAAAATCATCTTGTAACGAAGATGTAAAGGCCTACGTTTAGTAGTAAGAACAAGATATCAAACTCCAAATCAAATATGAACCCTATCTCGTTACAAACAAGAGTGACGTACCTCCTGTCCGTTTAGCAGCCATGTGAGGTTGGCCGGCGGGTTGGCGGGTGCCGAGCTGCAGTTTGCCCTCAGCATATCTCCGGCGGAGTACCAGCTCTTCTGCGCGCGGACCTGTGGCGCCCCCTCTGGCAACTCTGGTGATAGACAACAGTGTTATGTAAACATGTACTGTTGTACTGTGAATAAAACTGCTACGGAACCTCCCAGGAGAGGAGGTAGTGGAGCAATCCACGCGCCACTCTTTTTTTAGTGTACCTATGCTCATGCGTGCCGATGGCAGATGGACAAAGTTAATTGCGGAATGGCGATCCCGAGGAAGAGATCGGTTGGCAGACAACCAGCCAGATGGTCCGACATAGCCGAAGTAGGCAGAAAACAGAGTTTACGCCTGGCACAGGATCGTGAGAGGTGGCGTGAGCATGAAGAGCAGTGGGTGTTAACAGGTTGATGATGCGCAAGCGCACGGCGGCAAGACCTACCGATAATTGGTCCGGGGCACCCTGGGGCTTAATTGTCTTACTTTTGAATCTATCGCCATCCCTTTCAATGGTATCGGGATCATGATCGTGATTGCGACATTAGAATGGAATTGTCTAAGTTATAAACCACAATCACTAACAGAGCGAATGAGTCAAAACGCCATACACATTGAATGATATTGAGTTAATGACTTTGCAATTTTCTTCACTAATATCCTTCAAAATCGAGTCGCTATCCCTATCCCAATCGCTTTCAATGACAGTTCGTGTCAAATAAATTCAGTGTGAAGTTCGTCAGCACCCTTCAAACGTCAAATTGAAGGGGATCGCGATAGATTCAAAATTTAGACAATTAAGCCCCTGTTTCGGCAGGGTGTCGGAATAGCAAGCCTCCTTCATGACCAAAGTTTTCGGTATTGGGGCCGCTATAACAATATCTCACAGTAGTCTTGGAGGGAGATGTGGTACTGTGACATTACTTAAGCCCGAAACCTCTGGCCGTGTCGAAGATGAACATGTACTATTGTGGGATTAGTTGAGTCCGTAACCTCTGGCTAGCCGTGCCGAAGATGACGCTATTCTAGAGTAGGTACCTAAATGTATTAATCAATGGCAAAATCGGCTCTAGAGGTACACACGACAGCACATTACTCGGTTACGTTACGGGCAACTTTACAACAAAAGTATACACTCTGACGTGCTGTCGTGTAGACAATTATTGAACCGTAAGTAAATACTTTCGATATTAGGCAGAGAAATTCTTTTTTAGTTAAGGATAAAAAATGATAAATAATTTATTTCAGACCAAAATAATATGTTACAATACTATTGTCCATAAAATACTATTGTCCATTTTAATATTGTCTCTTTTTTGTAACTTTACCTCAAAACTTATGTCTCGCCGGAGCGTAACAATGCGTTAATACAACGAAGAAGACACGAGGTTGTCAAGTTATTAACGCATAGGAATCTCCTAATTAATATCCCGCGTGCAAGAAGTCAAATAAATCATTACAAATTACACCGCAGCCAGCGAACGCTGACTAATTATTTTGTAGCACTCGCTCCGAGGGCGGGGACAAAAGCGAACGCTAATTGAATGCCACTGAAAAAGAAAAGGGGTGACGCGATAAATCAGATAGTAGCGCCTGCACGCGTTTGAATGTGGGAGACGACGGCGGTGTTGCATATTCATCTTTCAAACCCGCTTCGTTTTGAGCCGCAGAAATTCGGAAAACGCGGTTAAAACGCCGAACAGGCAAAATGGCGGCCAAACTAAAACTCGGCATGCTTTTGTTTGCCAGCAGCGCCCTCTATTACGACGAAGCGGCAGAACTCGCGCCGAGCAAAGTTTTAAGTGTTTACATTCCTGTTCTGTCGCTTTTTGCCAATTCTACTTAATGGGAACGCGCGGAGTTTTCCGGCACCTCGTTTAATTTGGCGGTTGTGAGTTGTATTTTAGTATTTAACCAATCGTCAAGGGCCAAACGCGGACGCATGGTTTATTAAACTTTTCCTTGTGTTGCCTACGTAAATTATTTCCTCATTAAACTTGAGTATGCACACTCTGAATAAGGATTTATACGCAGTTAAGTAAATTTACTGGGTGGATGAAGCGTATTAAATTTTAATGTAACTTTCTTAGCATAGGACGAATACCTCTACATGCAAAGGACGCCTGCGTGCCCGCGAAAACAAGAATACTTCTACGCGCTACGCCGTAGCGGTTCTACGAAAAGGCGTAGCGCTCCGATTTTATGCTACTTGACCCAACGAAAAGTTGTTACTTTGGAAGGTAATAAAATTCTATTGAACATTTTTTTCAATATTTCGACAGTAATTTTATTGATATAAAAAAGTCAAGATTTGGCCCTTGAAATAAGTCAGCCCTCGAGTTTTATTTTCGACGGGCAAGGTGACTCGTTTTCTTAGGTCGTCGCGCGTAAAAGGTCTGGAATTAGACACGTTACATGGGTTTGGCGGAGTGTGAATTTACGAGCATCTAGGCGTCCTCGGGGCTGACAAGAGTGCGTGATTGGGCACAGTGGCAACGCCGTTGGCCTACGCAAGCGAGGTCCACAATAACACTAAATTAACCAAGATAAAGCTTAATCAAACATCCCTTGTGTTCAATTCACCGCATTTATTGCCCAACAATATAGTTCTGATTTACGATTTAGGTTGCCGGGTCTGCGATGCGATTGTTTATATTATTTGCACGACAATTGTTGCCAACAGCAATATAACGAAGTTTTAGTATTTAATTGTTAATCGATAATGGAAACTACCAGACGGGATTCAGGTATTATATCGATCATACATTTATAGCCCCATCAAGTTTTATCTTATCCTGATAATACCAAAATATTTAAGTTAGTATAAATACTCATTAATTCGTAACAGTCAAGACCACGTTTCCGCTAAACTAGCGGATTAGCATTAGCACCCTTCTCCCTTGAGATTAGAAGCGTGACTTTTACACAAAGCGTTTCTTGATTAGGTGAGGGATAAAAGTGAACAAAACTACTATCCGCAGTGGGCATGCGTGATTAGAGGCCGAAAGGACCATGGCCATATTGGGCCCACTGTCAGTTGACACTTGATATCAAATTTTACACAGTCGAACTGAGTGCGTCTGTTGTCTGTATGGACTTCTGTCTGAAATACACTAATTAAAAAAATATTTTTCCGTCTTAACTTATAACCTCTGGCATACCGTAGCAGAGGTGGCGGTTTCAAGTCCTATCTCGAAAACAAATCTTTATGGTTTCCTACAAAAGAGGATGAATTTACTACTTAACTTTGAAATGAAATGAAATTAACTTTAAGCGCTAAAACATGAGTTATTTTTTAGCGGTTTGAATTGCTTGGTTAGTTACATTTGGATCGCTACTCTACCTTTTGAGGATTATAAAAAAATATGTTAATTTTATTGTTCAACTTACCCACAACGCGCATGAAGGCGCTTTTGTAGACTGTGTGGAAGAAGGGCGCGTCGGCAGAGACCTCGCAGCGGTACCGACCGCTCAGCGAAGACGCGGCGCCCCTTAGCACCACCTGCTGCGCCCCTGACCGTGACACCTGCACACAGGGCCGGATTAAGGTCCAACGATAGCAGCGTGGCGGTGGAAATTTTTGACAATTTTTAAAATGTTTAAGCTAAACCGAGCTATTTTTGTTTAGCAATTATTCGAGTCATAAACTAGTTTTTTGGTCAGTGCCACTGCTTGGTCGACCAGAACACATAATCGGTTGAGTTATTAATGTTTACAATAACGAAAAAAATACTAATTTAATACCGTGAACGAAAAATCGTTGAACAAAAATAGCTCAGCTTAACTTCAAAATAAAAAAATACTGTGAAAATTTTGAATTTTGCGCCACGCTGCTATCTTTAGACCTTAAGGGATGTATATGCCCTAGATGACACCTAGCACTAGCAGCGGCAGCCTTCGTAAAGCACCACCTGCTATGCCCCGACCCTACCGCGACATCAGCAGGACCAACTTTAGGGATGTTTGAACTTCGATAACGACAAAAATGCCAAAATAATTGTATGCATCAAAATTGTAGAATCAATACAAACCAAATATTTTTTTTAAAAGCAGAATAAATTAATTGTTAGCCAGAAAAATACCATCCCGAAATACCAATTCTTTGTAAAAAAGAATATAAATTGAAAATACTGTAACTTGCTTTTTTCACAATCGGCAGGGCGCCTACAATGTCTCAATGGATAATACGGGACTGTCTACACACCCGCTAAAGATCGACAGATAGCCCTTCGAAAAAAACACTAGCTCGAGGCTACGTTGCACAGAGTAAGCAATACGCCTCCGCATTGGAATCGTTTTAGTGTTTGCAGACGGGCGATTGGTTGTTTGTTTACTTGAAATATTGGAACGTAAACTTTGATATACTATGAAATCAATGTTCAGTCATGATAAGCGCTGAAATATTGATAGGAACGATTGTCAGTTTGCGTATCAGCTACCTATCTATCATTGAATCAGGTGGGGCGCACGGCGCGGATTGCCCCGCACGTAATTTATACGCGAGTTGTGGAGTAATTCCATTACTGGAGTCGTGTGCACTTCACAGTACGCTGCTGCCACAGAGCGGCGCTCACCTAAAAGCTTCGATCCATCTTACGGAAAGTCGGTCCACTTTGAGAAACCGCCGAACTAAATCATGCCTGTCGCGCTTCGCTGACGTCTGACCCGATTTTCAAGGGCCACACTGCGTCAGCGGCCGAGAACATAGTAAGTCATGTCTCGATGCAAACTTGGAGTGTTCGTTATTCAACGGAATGCTTTTTAATGTATTATTTTGGCACAATGTTATAACAGCGATGGCAGAGCGCCAACAGCTAAAGGTTTAACGTGCTCGCCGCTCAACGAGATTCTTAAGTGATTTTTTGCAGCGTGCACTAGCTCAGAGCGGGCAAGATGTCGCGAAGCCATTGACCCATATATAATCACAGTATGACGTTGTTTATTATCTGCCCGTAAGTAAGCTATTTGTGTTGTGTACTTTTCGTTGTTCGCTTTTATTTATGAACTTCCTTACTTGAAATGAGAAAGTTTATTTCAATTTTAACCGTTGCTTACTTCGTTGTGGGTTCCTGTTTTTAATTGTGTTGGGAAATTGCTTTAAGGTCATGACTGGAATAATCGATTTAAGATATGGAATTATAAACGTTTCAGACGGTTAGGTCTGGAGCGGAAACTCATTTGCTACGCGTCACCGTCGCAGATTGTTGCGGCCATAATTTAAAAATTGCTCAAGCACGGACCATTGAGCTAATGTTTCTGCGCCATGTTTCGTATATTATTATTATGACTGCTATTTTATTATTAAAGAGCTTTATGTAGTGTGCATTGAATATTCTCATAAAGGCTAGTGATGCATAATACGTTGCTTTGCATATTTTATCAACACAAATACCTGTATTTTATTTCCTATTAGGTTATGGACATCAGCGTGACCAGAAGCAGTAGGATTCCAGTTTCAACGTGTATTGAGTATATTCACACCGCTATTATTTCAATATGGTTTATGTCCTTTACGATAAATTGATTTCGGAAATCACACGATCCGCGGTCTGAATAGACCCACCTGTATGTTGCGAGCCGGCTAGGGCAGTTAGGATCAGTGATGATGGTATTCATGATCTCTGCTTTATGCTGCGAAACGCATTAGACATTGGATACCAATCGGAATAGCTCCCTGCTCCGTTTAACTAATTCTCTGTATTACATTATATACTTTGTGTACCGCCCGGTACACAAAGTATATGTATAGCGTAATACTGAACACCCAGTGAAGTACGTAGCGGTGAACGATGCCTGTACTCACATCACCGCTGATACCAGTCTATGGGTGGTATTACAGAACGCTACGGGTGGTATTCTAGAACGCTACTTAAACTCAGTTTAAACAGAGTTCAGACTGTCGATAAAGCAGTGCATGTTTTGATATGAAGGGAGGGATATTCAAATCCAAACATGCACTGTTTTATCGACAGTCGACATACTAAACTCTACTTAAACTGAGTTTAAACAGAGTTCAGGAGCTTTCTAGTTTGAACTGAGTTTAAACAGAGTTTAAGTTGCGTTCTAGTTTGAACTGAGTTTAAGTAGCGTTCTAGAATACCACCCTAAGGGTAAGGGTTGTTTACAATAATGAAAAGAATACTGTTTTATTGCCGCGAACGAAAAATCGCTGAACAAAAATAGCTCAGTTTAGCTACAAAATGTAAATAACTGTGAAAATTTTGAATTTCCCGCCACGTTGCTATCGTCTACCCTTAAAACATGCACTTTTTTATCATCGACACTACTAACAAATATTTAAGCTCCGACTGGGCGGGAAGAGTTTAAACTGTTATCTAGGAGTGTTCTGTAATACCACCCTATAAGAAGACTCTGGTATTGGGCAGCTGCTTGTACTCACATCCACGCTGATCCCAGTCTGCGAGAAGACCCTAGTATTTGGCAGCTCCTTAGGGACAAAGCGGAAGAACTCCTGCGCCCCGTGGTACCACTTGACGGTGTAGAGAGTACTCACATCCACGCTGATCCCAGTCTGCGAGAAGACCCTAGTATTTGGCAGCTCCTTAGGGACAAAGCGGAAGAACTCCTGCGCCCCGTGGTACCACTTGACGGTGTAGAGAGTACTCACATCCACGCTGATCCCAGTCTGCGAGAAGACCCTAGTATTTGGCAGCTCCTTAGGGACAAAGCGGAAGAACTCCTGCGCCCCGTGGTACCACTTGACGGTGTAGAGAGTACTCACATCCACGCTGATCCCAGTCTGCGAGAAGACCCTAGTATTTGGCAGCTCCTTAGGGACAAAGCGGAAGAACTCCTGCGCCCCGTGGTACCACTTGACGGTGTAGAGAGTACTCACATCCACGCTGATCCCAGTCTGCGAGAAGACCCTAGTATTTGGCAGCTCCTTAGGGACAAAGCGGAAGAACTCCTGCGCCCCGTGGTACCACTTGACGGTGTAGAGAGTACTCACATCCACGCTGATCCCAGTCTGCGAGAAGACCCTAGTATTTGGCAGCTCCTTAGGGACAAAGCGGAAGAACTCCTGCGCCCCGTGGTACCACTTGACGGTGTAGAGAGTTTCGCCGGTGTCGAGCGCCCAGCGGCAGCCGAGCGTGGCGCTTGCGCCGACGCCGACGGCCTCCGGGACCGAGAGCTGGACGTCACGGAGGCCGAGCACGCCTGTAGGATACAAGAAGAATAAGTAAAGAAAGAAAGAAAGAAAGAAAAGACATTTATTACACACAAACACACCTTAAATTTAGAAAAAAAATAAAACTGTTAAAAATAGACGTAACTAAAAAGAAACACAAAAACAAAATATAACGTACTAAACAAAAAAATAAAACATAAAACAAGAAAATTGCTCAGGTAATGTCGCGGTGTGTTGCAGTGCAAAGGGCACTAACTCAGCATTGTGCTGAGGGTGGGAGCCCTCAGCGCTGATTTTCAGTTAGTGCCAGTAGTGATCGCGCGTGCCACAAATTGCTGTGCGGTGTGCGTATAATACTTAGTAAGTAAGTAACTCTTTATTGTACAAAAGATATCATTTTACATATTAGTTCAAGAGTTGTAGCATAAAAGTACAAATGGCGGTCTTATCGCTAAAAGCGATTTCTTCCAGGCAACCTTATATGTTAGGCACTGACATGGTACGAAAGGTCGCGGACTGATTTTGAAGTACGGACTTGAGCGACAATCGTCGTTAACATCGAGACACATCTTTGCATGTTTATATGTATGTTAGCCTAATTTGTATAATCCGATTGTTTATTAGAAACTGTCATGGAAATATGTACCTAATATGTCGAAACGAAAATTACAATAAAAAATTACAAAAATCATTAATTGTTAGCTTTAGAAAACTACTAAATACAAAACTTACAGACCCCCGATAATAATTTCATCTACAAAGGCAAAGATTGCATGTCATACATATTAACACGTTAAAAATAGAAAATAATAATTTCGTATCAACGGGTCTCGATTGCTCAGGTGAGAGCGCCGGCACGGCATGCCCCAGAGGCAGAAAGACAATCACAGTGCAAAGTGCAGCGAAAAAGGAGAATACTGATAAAGCAAAGCACATGTTTGAATGCAAATACGAACAAAAATAAAATGTTCACAACATCGAGAGTAACGATGTGCCTACTCAACTGTCTTGTATATTTTTATCCTTGGAAAAACACAACGCAAAGACTTTGTTGCTGCATGAGTACCTACCATGTATCTCTACGTTGTAAAGTTTGTTTATAGTTGCAGTCTAGTAGTTGTCTTGTTTCCGCACTACTTTCATGTGGGTATTATTTGTGTAAATTTATAATTTTGGTAATGTATGGTACGTCTTAAAAAGTTATTATAATTTATTGTTATTGAGAGGTCCACTCACTGGCAGTTTTTCATGAATCCTATCCTACTTATATTATAAATGCGAAAGTTTGTGAGTGAGTGTGTTTTTTACTCTTTCAACAAAACGGCTTGAGGGATTTGGATAAAATTGGGAATGGAGACATCAGAATAACACATAGGCTACATATAATCACGCTATTACACTTAGGGGAAAGATAAACCACATAATTCTTTTTCTGAAGTCCACGCGGACGAAGTCGCGGGCAAAAGCTAGTGTACCTATAATAGTTAATTCATATTATCTGCTGCAAGAGCTTTCAGACAGATACGTCATATTGAATACACAATCATTCTCTCACGTAGCTACCTATTCGTTCGTGCAATAAATAATGCTAATAACGAATGTACTTTCTTTCACCCGCGGCATTCTCAAAACTCCCGCCGAATTCCACTCGGAACGGGTAATCAAATCTTAGCCTTCGGGGCATCAGCTATACTAAAGGTGGTCGGAATACATAAATCAAGTAAACGGAACGTGATCGAATTCAAGATCAGCCCAACGAAATTCCGCTCGTCGACATGAACTCATTACAACGCAACCAAATTCAATTTATGACTCCGGCCACATCATATTTCATCCCATCTATCCGCGGGTTTAATGTATCATACACATACATTCCACTTGGCCCCTCCAATAAGAATAAATGCTTTTGGCTCGCTCACTGCCGAAATGTTTAAGGTCGCTAATAAATGGATGGGTGTCCTCGTGGGAAGCTGGATTGCGAGATTGTAAAAGATCGATGACCTCTTCAACTTATATTACAGTTTTCTTAGTTTGTCTAGGCTCTTGGCGAAATATTGTTATTGTACTGTCCTTCAAACCAAACAAAACATGCTATGTTTTGGTAGGATACATCATAAACAGTATTTATTGATAGTTATGGAGAGGGTCAGTGGTTTTATGTATTGCTTGTCTAACAACATTAAATAAGTTTATGTTCGCCTATTCTTTTTTTATCACGAAGGCATAAAAATAAGATGTAGCCTGTACAATTGTACATGTCCCACTAGCTGGGCAAATGCCTTCTCTCAGAGAGAGAGTTCGAGCTTAATCACCACGCGTGCTCAATGCGGGTTGGCGATTTTTGCGTTGAGGGTATAATGCCTCACACGCTCAGGTTTCCTCACGATGTTTTCCTTCACCGTCAGCGAAGGCATAATTTGATGTAAATAATAGTCGAAATGGAATTGGGTTATGTAGGCACTTATCGAATCGTATCTTCAAGCACGGCTCTTTTGGTTACAATTTGTTATCGCGACAAATTCAATTTAGAACATAATTTAATTTGCCCTCACTGCGTTCACCTCAAAAGTGTGTTCCACAAGGTCGTATCTAGAAGTGTAAGATCGAATTAAATTTCAGCAATTGAAATAGGAAAGCAATTTCGAAGAGCAAACAAGGAAAAAAGCAAGTATTTTTCATGCGTAACTCAGTTCAACGAGCATTTAGTGTATTCATTCTAGATTTCAATGTATGGGCAAAACGGCAAAATTTATAATTAAAATTTATTGCTGCTATGTTATACCTATATACGAGTACATTATAATACACAACTCTCCCACCCCCTCCGCACGCCGCTTAACCCCTCCCCCCCTTGAAAAGTGTCCCGTTTTATAGATTTTCTCAATTTTCAGGAAAACTATACAAGCTAGGACAAAATAGTCAAAGACTGAATTATTTGTCAATAAATTACCAACAAATAAGTATGAACATTCATTTTGATACGATTTATAGTTTCCAAGCTATGGTGCATCAAAGATTACAAAAACGTGCGCTTGGCAGAAAAAAACATTTAATACACAAGAAACCATAAACATTTATTATTTTTACAATAAATCCTGTCCGAAGATTTTCTTGCGTGGTGTCATTGTAATAAGCAACTCATTACGAGAATATAAGCCAAATTTCAGCGCCCTAGTTTAATTAATTAATAAGTTATTGTCCTGAAAATAGGTAAATCCGGAAGTTACCTGCAATTGTGGAGCAAATTGACGATTTTGCCGTTATAAAGTTCCTTATCAATGAGGAATAAGCTCCGAAAATCTAAATTTAAAAGGTGGGAGCCATTTATGGGGATCATTGCCCTTCCAAAACATTGATTTATTAGTGGCATGGACTTTTAAAATAATGGAGAGAGTCGATTGAAGATGTCCCCCGCCCGAGATACCTTTTTGACTCCACCACATCGAATACATCGGAAAAATCGATAAAGTTGTATTGGAAGACGCCCGGTTGAAAAACAAATCTCTATCTGCATTAATTGGAGTATCAGAAACCATAATTTTGAGGATACTTAATGAACATCTTAGTATAAAAAAAGTCACTGTAACATTGGCGCCGAGAATGCTCAAGCCCCACTTCAACACTTTTTGGAGGTCTATGGTGGAGAACCAAAAGGCGTTTTGGCACTCATGGTGACTGAAAGTGAAAATTTGGTTCATCATTATAAATCCGAGTCCAAACAAGAGTAGATACGCTGGCATAAAAAGGGTAAAACCCCCCCTTACAAGTTTAAGGTGTCAAAATCAACTGGCAAGATGATGGCGACGATTTTTCGGGTCACTGAAGAAATTTTGTTAATAGACTACAAATAAAAGGTGTCAATATAACCGGAGAATATTACGTTTCACTATTGGGAAAAATAAAGGAAGCCATCAAAGAAACTAGAAGAGAAAAATGGTCTCAGGGTGTTGTCTTTTTGCAAGACAATTAGCCTGTTTACAAGTGTTACACTGCGATGGCCTTACACATATGTGGGTTTGAGACACTAGTTTACTCTCTCTACAGCCTAGACCTGACCCCCAGCAATTTTGATTTATTTCTGAAAATTCAAAAAATACCTTCGAGGAAGAAAATTTTCCGACGATAGAAAAAAGAAGTCAAAGATGCCATTTTGACCCATTTTCAGGGCAAGGAAGAATTTTTTTTTTCAGCGTATAGAAAATCTTATTCTAAGATTCAAAAAGTGTATTGAGCTTCAGAAGGACTATGTTGAAAAGGAAAACTAAAATATTTTTTTCATCTCCCATGCTCGGAAAGTTTGCTGTTACTAGTAACTTACGATCGTGTAAAGGCCGGATTTAAACTATCTGCATTTTTGTGCGCTTCGAAATTTGAACGCGACGCTGGGACAGTCTTTCCTGCGCCCTATGGTGTTGAAAAAGAAAAAAACACTGGCCGTTTAAGTAGATGCCAGATCCCGACGGAAAATAAAACCTCATTCATAGTTCGTTTACACGCGTACTTCAGCGAAAGCGATTGTTCGTGCCCATTCTCTATACAAAACTGTGAATGTAAATGGTGCATAAGCATCTTTTAAAAAGGTAAAGTCACGGAATAGAACATTCAGAAACGCGGTTTCTTCTTATAGTCTTTTCAATATTTTGTACACATATTTATTTTATAATACCAGTAAATAAAAAAAATGCTTCGCTTCTGTGTTATCAAATAGATAATTATGTTTTGGTTTGTTAAATACATTTTTTCAAACGATATTACTAATTTCATTTTTTATCTCCTAGAAATTTTTAATTTATATGGTTAAAGTTCAGAATGCACCCGGAAAAAAAAACATTCTTTTATTTACATTATTTTTGTGTCTGGATAAATAAACTGCAGGAAATTATTAATAAAACGAATGGTTTTAATACCAACGAAGCTCAAAACTTTAGTGCGGCAGCCGTAACTACAGTAACATATGCTTTTAAAAGGAACTTATTTGACTCACCTGTTTTGCCTGTAAGTAGTTGTCTATAGAGTTTTTCCCGCTTGGCTAACAAATTCATTTCCTCGCTTCTGTGAGATGAAAAGTTTTGTGTTTCGCACGAATGCAATATTATTTGCGTCTCGTGCTTCTGAATACCTCGCTACGCTCAGGTTTCTTTTTTTGAACCACTCGCTACGCTCGTGGCTCAATTTTAGAAACCTTCGCTAGCTCGGTTTTCAATACAAGCACTCGCCGCAAACAATAATTTTGCATTCTTGCATAACAAATAACTATTTTTATCCCACTTACAACCGCGAACCGCGAACTTAATTCCGCGAACTTTTGGACCTCTCGTATATTTTCGCCTTGTATGGGGCAAACCGAAAAAAAGTATAAACGAGTTACGAATTTGCGATACGTCTACTTCAACAAATACGTTGGCCACAAAGTCACCAGCTCCACAGTTGATACTGAAAATAGTAGGTATCATGCAGGTTCAAAAAAGCCTGCGGAAAAAGATGTCGATGTGTCAATGCTGGATTGCGTTGTTCCATCATGTGCAACTATTGCCAAGATAATGATGACGATACTGATTCTTTTAGATCTCAATGCATGTCTTGTAAAAATAATAAATATTTATTGTTTCTTGTGTATTAAATGTTTTATTTCCGCTAAGCGCACATTTTTGTAATCTTTGATGCATCATAGCTTGGAAACTATAAATCGTATCAAAATGAATGTTAGTACTTATTTGTTGGTAATTTATTGATAAATAATTCAGTCTTTGATCATTTTGTCCTAGCTTGAATAGTTTTCCTGAAAATTGAGAAAATCTGTAAAACGGGACACTTTTCAAGGGGGGGAGGGGGTAAGCGGCTTGCGGAGGGGATGGGAGAGTTGTGTATTTTAATGTACTCGTATATAGGCATAACATAGCAGCAATAAATTTAAATTATAAATTTTGCCGCTAAAAAATTTAGAATGAATATACTAATTGAGCATACTCATATTACCAACCGAAATACATAATTTTCCTATCATGTTAATCGTAAGTGAAATGTATGGAAAATGCACTAGCCTCGTACCTAATTATGCGACATTTATCGTCTTTGAACACCAAGTATTGGTTAACAGTGAACAGTATAGGTTACACGCATATTATATAGTAGAAGTAAATTGAAACATTTCCTCCCACAAGCGTACTTTGTCATTAAATTATTACGTAATCCCGCAACGCTAGTTAAATTTAGGTTTAATTTGCTTCACCGCTTAATATTTAACCTAAAATATTGGTATTGCTGTGATTACTTCTCACGACCTTAATTCTATGTTCTAAGTACTTCCAAATCCCAATCCAGGGTTCTAAGAACTCAAGACGAATAAAATGTAGGCCCGGCGCACATTGCGTTACATTATACAACAGTTTTTGAGACTCAACAGCTGTGCTGTTTGTAAAATGTAAAGAAAAGAGAAGCATTAACAGGTTGTTGCAGACTTTTAAGCGGAATACCTATTGTTGCGTCTTAGAACCGTAGTAGCACAATAGGCAAAGAAAATAGACAACTTTAGTTGTTGATTGCCTTTTAGATTGAAAAGAAGTGTACGCAAATTGAATAAGAAAATCAACATTACAGTGAAGCAAATAACGTATTCCTGGCACAGCAATAAAACCTTAATAAAGTGGAGGAAAACGTAAATAAGATGGAACTCCACAGATCTACTCTCCCAACAACCCTTCTCATAATAAATCCTTTCAAAAAGCAGGTTTATAGCTTGAAACTTCCCGTGTCATCAAAAACCGCCCTTCGCCACAATAGTTGCAAACGGCCGGGGGAGAAATAACTCACCGAAATACGCACTTACCAGTCAATAAGGAGCCTTAGTTAATAATACAATGTAAACTATTGGAAAAAGACGTATAAGCCGTGCCAATAGAGAAACGATATGAAAATGGCGGCGGGTACCTATGGTAAGGTCTGAAAAAGAGGTTACGAAAATATGATTTCGGTTCATACCTAAAACTTTCTTACATTTTTGGTTAGGAAATATTGTTTTACGATGCTTTCTTTATTGTTTAGGTAATTGTTCTACGTTGGGTTTGTGATTAAACAACAATCTTTATGAAAATAAGATCAAAAATATTAAAACGTAGTAAATAATACAAACCTCAACAAATAACAACACTTAACGTAAACTACAATATTGAAATAACTCGACAAACATAAAAAAAATCAATAAGAGGCGAACGTATTTTGGCGTGTTTTATTAGCCAAGCGTAGGTGACTAATCAGGACTGCCTCAAATGACTTTGCTAACGTTACGTGTGAGTATAGACGAAGATATGATTAAAGCGAGAGGGCGCGAGAGTGTCCGCCATTTATGTTATAGCTCGGAACAATACCTCGCCTCTACCGCAACCACGACGCGATAAGTTAGCGAAATATAAATATTTTATTTTGGACGTGCTCGTGCGTGCTCGACGAAGCAATGATTCCCGACATCTCGGGGGCCAGAGAGATTGGCACTTTACAGAATCTTCGACGTCTTCGGTGTCCTCGTAGATTTCCGATAATCAGCTTTACTTAGGGGATTGGATTCGAAAACTCGATTGTATCCGGAGTGATTTTAATAATTCATCACTTCTGTAGTTATTCAGCATTATCGGGACGTCTGATTGAAAAGCTTTGAGAGGTTTCTTGACGAATGAAAAACACAATAAGATGATAAAATAAAAGTAAAATCGTTTGACGGTATCGCTAAAGCGTTCAAGAGGCACTCTGCAATTTGTTAGTATTTACTGATTATTTTCGCATCTAATTGTGAAGAATCGTTATAATCGCTCCTTAAATCAAGAGGACTTGTTAATTTCCCAGTAAATGTACAAAATTTTATTAACGTACGTACAATGTACATACAGTTATCAGACAAAGACACTCCAGCCCTGTATTCTCTAAAATATCCACCGTAAAAATAACCGTTTTAAAAAGTAAAAATAAAGATTGTTCATTTCAATAAGGGTTATTTTTGTGTATTTTGACGCTCAAAGGTTGAGTGGATTTTTTACCTAGTAGAAGCGGATAAATTTATAATTCACGTGAACGTCACGCCGCCGTTAACTGCATCAGCGCGTGCGTGCGATGCCTACAAAGACCTTTAAAACTACTGTAGATGATAGATTCTAACCTAAAACCTCTGGCTTGAGAGTCAATTTTCCTACAAAGAGTATTTTTTAGCCCCGCCGATTCAGACCTTAGGGCGTTTCCACACGACGTTGATTTAAACGCCCGTTCGCAATCGATGCGCAATTAGAGTTTTAATGTGGTCTTTTTACTGAGACATTGTAAATAAATAGCGTCGTGTGCAAATGCTTTAAGGTGCACACTAGCTAATATTTTACTCACTGCCGGCAAGCCAGAGCAGCGCGGTCGCCAGCAGCGAAGCCATCCCGCGTGCCACGTCACAAGTTAAGTCGCGGCACACGCGCGCCGCCAGCTCTCCGAACTCTCTTCCATTTTTAAACCAACAAGCCAAATATTGGATTTTTTCCTGTCATAACAAAATTGAGTTATCCCCCAAACGCTCCGCGAGACTCCTTCACATCTCGATGCCCTTTTTGCGGCTCACGACCTGCAACAATGAAAATTGATTGTTGTAATTCCAAAGTTCTCGCAGCCAAATCTGAATACAATTCCAAATTAATGCTAACTAGTCGTTAACCAATAGTTTTAGAGCGTCATTAGTTTTCATTAGCGCCCGAGTGCTGAAGCTGAATGCGCAATATCAAGGCAACAGCTTCGGACAGCCGTTTATTACAATTTAGAAGATATTGCTGTAGAATCGGACAAACGTTGCCTTCGAGCAGTAATAAAACAGAGAGCAGAAGGATCTTTTCATTAAACGTATCGTCGATGTCTGCGATTTATCGCCTCGCGAGACACTCCATTCACGGCGTACGTTTTGTTGTCCCGAGATCGATTGGGACCGAATAAAATACATTCGCCAATTGAATGGTGCGCGGCGCGGGCCCACCGCCGCCGTCGCCAGCGCTGCTAGCGGCGCTCGGCTATGTTTCACGGCGGGCGACACTTTTTCAGCCGAGAGGGACAACTAATGGCTTCACGCGCTGCCCTCCGACTTTCAATAAATGCTCGGGCCGTTCGTGCCTCTCCCCCAACCGAGGCTAATCTATCGGACGCGCTACATTTTTTCCCTCCTGATTTTTTGCCTGTGTTCATCGCCCTAGATGGAAAACTTCGAGTTGAGAGCATTCTCGTCGCATAATTTCACTGTTATTATAATGTCACGTCGTCAACATTCTTATGGGCGAAATGTCGTTGTCTCGCAAAACGAGCGCCTCTCAGGATTCGCATTGTAGCCGAAAAATAACTTTGAATGAGCTCTCTAATTCGAATAATGTTGCTATTGCGTTTAATAACAGCATAACAGCGAACGGTTGAAACTGCGTTTGCGTAGCGGTAGTGAACAAAGCATTATTAGTGCAGCGTGGAATATTATTCACACGTTGAGAGTTTATAATGTGTCGACATGGTAGGCTAATGTGCATTTTCACTTAGGTAGGTGGGACGAGCGCGGGGCAAGCTGGGCGGGGGGGGGGTTATGGTAGGTTATCTATTCATGTAGATTGCGGAACGCGCTGAGATGCAGGCAAACATCCAAGGAACGAGAGCTTGGTTGTTCGCATGCCGTAGCGGAGGTACTACGCGTATAAATTACGGCAGAAGCCGGGAAACTGCTCGTTAGCGGCGCACTAGTCAAACGTGACCAGTTATCAGCATCCGTGACTCAAAATTCGTACTTGAAATGCGTGTTTGCGGCCACGCACGTATGCTTTTCGTCACGGTGTACCTACAAATTGTACCTATGCCTCATGTCTCGTAAAATAACAAAAAGAAGGTGATACCTAGTTAAGGAATTAAAAACTAAGTTCATGATCTAAAAAACTTATGCCACTACTCACTCATTCTTTCATATCTGAGTAATGGCAAAAACAATTAATTGAATAACAGTGATAACACTGAAAACAACTTATCATTGCATACACCGGAATAAATTATTTCGTCAGCAGCTTCACTTGATTGGTATGTTTTTGGTCACATCTCAAGTCTCTTTATGAATCAGAATCAGAATCAATTTGTTTTATTCAATACTAGTTGTGCCCGCGACTTCGTATGCGTTTTTACACATTTGACATTTAATTTAAATTCGACTGTGGAGGAAAACTCAAAAGGAAGGTTTTTTTTTAACCCTTGACCAAAAAAGAGGGGTGTTATAAGTTTGACAGCTTTGTGAGTGTGTCTGTATAAGTGTTTATGAGGGTGTGTCTGTCTGTGGCACCGTAGCTCTTAAATGGGTGAACGATTTGGAAGCTTTAGGTTTTTTTTATTTTATTTGAAAGCAGGTTTTCTAGCGAATGTTCTTAGTTATGTTTTGTCAAAATTGGTTCAGCAATTTATTAAATATGCTTATTCGAAGCTAAAATGTCGGGGGTATTTTAATAGTTATTATTTCTTAACTTGCGGTAGCAGGGCTCAAAAGAAAGCAATAGAATAAAATGGAATAAAAACCCTAATCTAAATAATACATTTATAAATTTAATAATAAATATGTATTGTTTACATTAAGGTATCGCCCGTGATAAGATACCAGGAAGCTTAGCATAAGAATTGATTAGGAAGTAAAAGGGTTTATAATATGTATCTCCCTCGACGTAGAGTGGGATAGATAAAGTTATAAGCCCATAGATAAGGTCTTACTCATTCTCATGCTAAGCCAGCAAGCAAAGCATACGGCTAATAACTCTGTCTATCCAGCTCAACAGTAAACAATAGTTATTTGTTATGCAAGAATGCAAAATTATTGTTTGCGGCGAGTGCTTGTATTGAATACCGAGCGGTGTTAAAAAAGACCGCCAACAAAGTGGGAGACCACATACAGGGTGTTAAAAGACCGCCAACAAAGCGGGAAACCACGTATTTTCCTCATCATAAGGAACATTTTTGCCCAAGGAACTATGCCTGGGAAATCAACGGTTTCCGAGATAATGAGGTTCAAAGTCGGATTTTTCAAAACTTTTTTTTGCAGAAATGTATTCAGTATCTAGTTCTTAAGAATCCCCTGAAGCTCTGCAGCCCTCTCGCTCGCACTTTTCAACATTTTAATTGATTGTAAGAGAATGATTAAACTTTTGACGATAAAATATAGTTGCAGACATAGATAATAAAGCTATCGACATGTGGACACACTGTTGATTTCATATTCCTACTAATAAAAAAAAATATCACTGAACTTCGGTTAAAAGTAGTAGTTCAGTAATTTATTGTTTAAACTATAAATGTGAAATTTAAAGTATGTCTACATGTCGATAGCTTTATTATCTATATCTGCAACTATATTTTATCGTCCAAAGTTGAATCATTCTCTTACAATAAATTCAAATGTTCAAAAGTGCGAGCGAGAGGGCTGCAGAGCTTCAGGGGATTCTTAACATACCTTTTCAAGAAGCCATATCAAAATTATGAATATTTCTTACAAAAAACGACGTTAAAGTTGCAACCCGCAATGTATTCTAAACATCGGCACTTCAAGCTTAAGTAACATAATCTGATACCTACGCTTGCGCAATATGACTTCTGTGCGTTACACGTCCATTGCGTAAAAAATATTTTTCATAATTATAACCTAAAAAACCAAAATAATTTCCCAACAATAATTTATCGAAAAAGTACTTTGTTTTGGTGTCTAGTGGCTTTCGGGTCTGTTGGCGTTCTTTTAACACCCTGTCTAGTCCTCATCATACGATCATTTTTGCCCAAGGAACTATGCCTAGGAAATCAACGGTTTCCGAGATAATGAGGTTCCAAGTCGGATTTTTTTTTCCGGAAATGCAATTTTTTTTTTCGGAAATGTGTTCTGTATCATGTTATTAACATATCTTCTCAAGAAGCTATATCAAAATTATGAATATTTCTTACAAAAAACGAAGTTAAAATTGCAACCCGCAATGTATTCTGAACATCGGATAGCCTAGATTGTTCCCGGAACCAAGACTTATCACGGTCCTAAATTTGACTGAAAACTGTTCAGCGGTATTCGCGTGATGAGGTAACACACAGACAGACAGACAGACAGACAGACAGACAGACAGACAGACAGACAGACATAAACCGATTTTTTTGCATTTTTGTATTCAGAATAGTTTACTTAGTAACCCATGATAGTTTTTTTCTAAAAATATTCAATGTACAGAATTGACTTCGCTAGAGTTTTATTATAAGTATAGATATAGATAGATTCCATCAATAAATTATTTACATTGAACGTCAAAATATTATCTAAGGTAAAAAAAGGTATATAAATCAGATACTTATTACTATCTAATACTAAGTATCTAGCTACTTTGTGCTACTATGTGGTCATTAAGATAGTCACTACCACATAAAATATTACTGATTTTCTCTATCTAATACCGATTGACTATCTAGCATTCCATATAATATGGATAGTGCGCGACAGCAAAATTTGTGACCCTATCAAAAAGTGCGACCCTGCATCGTGCAGGTGCTATTGAAAACTATGGAAAAGTGGATGTAAAGTGTCTGTAGCAGCACTACAACACGGTTGTTCTGTTTGGCAAGCTAACTAATTGCCACGTTACTGTCGCGTCGCGCACCATGTTTGTGCACCTTCGATTCATCGCGCTACAAACTTGTCGTCTTTAGTACAACCGAGCGAGATAAACCCCTAATGCAACGCGCTAAGGTTTACTACCAACCTTCTAATTAAGCATGCTCGCCCGAAGGCATAAGTCAAACTCACTGACAAGTTGCTACAATATTCGATGTGCATTGAATATGGATTACGTTTGGATACAGAATTGGTGATAGGCACGTTTAGAATGAAGTACCTAGTCGGCTAAGTGAATCGGATAATATATTGTATACTGATACGAAGCTTATTCTGAGAAATTAATTACATGAATAGACCATGCGATGCAATATTCAGCGGAAAGTCACCCAGACTTAAACTGTTCCCCGAAAAAGCTATTATTCACTATCCCTAGTGAGGTGAGGGTGTGTGTAGAGCACACAGGCGGGCGCGTAGCGCTGTCAACAACTGTGGAAAAATAGTCGTCGTTGGCGACCCGCGCGCGGCGGAGATACGTCACAGCGACGTCACGTCGACGGCCCGCTCGCTGCCAATATTCTGCTCTGACAATTTATTTTATTACTCGTCCATTCAGACGCCACCGCGCCCGTCTTAAACCGCCTTGACTGACAATTGAACGGGAAATATTGCTACGGAAGGGTTGCCCCGACAGTCTTTTGTTTCTGATGAGGTTGGTTGAGGGCACAAGTTTGAAACCTTATTCTTTGTAGTCTTATTTTTATCCTAAACCGGTATGTCGTTGGTTTGGTTCGAATAACTAATGTTATTTTTCTAATGACCGACTGTTCTGTGTGCCACTGTGGTATGGTAATAGAAAATAACTGTGGAGAACTAGAGAGAAAGGAAACGCTTATAGCGCTCAAAACTTCCACAGTATTTATACGAGAAATTTCGGCTAATTACTCGAGACAGTAAAGATACCCAAGCGTAAACGTAAGCGTGTTTTTCGCACAAATCGGCGGGTTAGAGTGGCAGAAACAAATGAAGGCTTATATCATCAAACGGCTGTTTGTCTGTGGAAAAGTTTGCGGCACCTCGCTCGATGTTTCGACGTCTACGCAGCTGTAGCGGCGGTCGAGCGGGCGTCTAACTTTATTTTATTACAAGTTAAACTTAACTTTGGCGTTTCTTGAAACGTTTCCTTTTCCCCAACTTTCAGACATGTTCGACACATCTGCGAGGAACTCGCTACAGCCCCGCTCTCTCGCCTCCATGCAGTCATACAATAATATAGGGAAGTTTATGCTTTTACTCGTCCCGCCATCAATTTATTTTAAAACAGCAGTAATTACTAGAATAAACTAGTTTATGTGGTAAGGTATTCTCTAAAAGCTTGGAATTTAAAGAGGTTTTTAAGATTTTGTGCGATGTTTACTATTTATACGCAAATCTGCAATGGCAAGTAACGTAAAGAAACCTGCGCGCTACCATCATAATTTCGCGTAAATAATACATGATAGCACGCATCCATAAACAACTGAAACATAAACTAAAATTAACCGTCTGCCTACGCAGTTAGCTGCAATGCAATAATACAATGATATCGGCAAAGACGGCTACAAAGAAATAATACCTTTATTACCTTTTGTCTTCATTTTCGCACACGAGCGAGTTGGCTACGTGATGGGAATGTCAATACATCAACAAACGAGCGCGGGCGCGCGCCCATAATATTTACTAGCCACAGGACGTTGACTTTGTACAATACGTGCCACGAAAGAAGAGACTTGATCGCACCTCCCGCACCTCTTTCCGCTGCGCCGATGACGCCCGGTCTCTTCCCGCACTCAAGGGCTTAATTGTATAACTTTTTAATTTATCGTGATCCCTTTAAACGGTATCGGGATCATGATCGTGATTGCGATTTAAACGTCAAATTGAAAGGGATCGCGATAGATTCAAAAGTTAGACAATTCGGAAGCCAAAGTTTTTTGTTCGAAAGTCCGTTATTGGCTTAATCTTATCTTTAGACAATATTGAGAAACTAATTTAAATATTTTTTATTTTGGTCCAATAGTTTTGTTTTTATGCGCTAAAATGTTTTGTTCCTATGACCGCCAACAGTATGCAGACCGTCGCGTGACGTCATAAAACCGTAATTGAAACGTCTTTGAAACGTTGTAAAATCCAAACTACTGAACCAAAATAAAAAATATTGAAATTAGTTTCTCGATATTGTCTAAACATAACATTAAGCCCATAACGGACTTTCGAAGAAAAAACTTTGGGTTCCGAATTAAGCCCCTGACCTTATACCACTAAAGATATAAATCCCATGTGAAAATGGTTCTCAAGTCTTTTCTTTCGTGGCACGTATTGGGCCCGTCTGCTACAAGTTTGTGCCCGCCCGCCCCCTTTGCCGAGCTTTCTCCTCCTTCACCACCGGCGACCCCCGGTTAATGGTATCAATGCGGTGCAGTGCGAGGAAGTGCGTGGCAAGGGGTGCTAAAGCGCGCGAAAACAAGTACTTGATTAGACTCTTAATCTTTTTCCATCGTTTCCCGACGTCAGCCCAACTGTCCGTTTGTCAAAACTGTTTTTCTAAAAAAAAAATTAGAAAATAAGAGGTTTTTTTTATTTTTATAAAATATTTACTGAGTTATCCTTCTCTAGGTAATATTTGGTAGCCCACGGGAGAAATAATGTGTCAATACTTAAGTGAAGAAAAGTAACAGCGCAAAACTATTATTAATCGCAATTTTGTCAAAATATTCCTTTAAAAAAACAAACATCTTCCACATTGCGCTGTGATATATCAGATCTATTTCTTCATTTCATGTTATCTGAACAAATATGCTCCTCAAAAACCTATCCCACTAACATTAAAAATGGGAAAGTTTGTATATGTTTCTTTCTCTTTCGCGCTGAAACGGGTGTACGGATCTGAATTGGAGATAGCTTAGATACCGTACCCTGGGTTAAGCTGTACATTACTAGGTATTTCGCGCGACTTTATCTGTTTTGGTACCGATAGCGAGAAGTCCGCGCGGACGGAGTCGCGGGCAAAAGTTAGTATTAATAAAAATAATTTTCTAGAGGCAAAGTTTTGTCCTAACACAACATGATGGAAAGTCGGACTCTTTGTTCTCGCATGATTCAGACATTATTCTAAGACGACTGAAATGTCTTCGATGAAGTAGATACAATATTGTAAAAAAAATACTACGATGAAACTACGAGGAACCTTTACTAATTTATTCACAGTGACAATATAATCCGCGCGCTATGAGAATGGTACGGTCGGCCACAGTCACAGATACCCCATGGCAGCTCTTAGCGCGCGCGGCATAAGGGCGCTAATCGAACAAAAAGGGGTATCCTAGCTTGTGGCCGACTGTACCTTGTCAAAGTCAATCCAAAATATACTTTATTTTACTTTGACAAGTTTCGACGCGAGTTTGCTCACCGCGCGCGTCTCAGTTCCAAAAGGTCGCATCCCATTCTCATCCCGCGTGGATTATACTATTTTCTAGGAAATTAGTAAAGCTCTAAACGTATGACAGGGTGTAAAGTTGACACGCAAGGCAGCCAAAGATTTACCTACTTTAGTCTTCAGGGAAAATCATATTTCGTTCCGTTTAGAGCCTTAGGTAAAGGATAATAAAACCCCCATAAAATACAATACGCCATCGCATGTTGGATATTCGTGCCACACGTAGATCACAAACTAAGGTTTACGGATGGTCAGCTCGGTTGAATCTATTTATGGGAACTATTTAGGCCTCTGTTAAATTCATCACAATACAACACCAATACGATGTTATTAAGACCTAAAATTCTATTTTATCTCAGCTTTAACCGTTACAAGTTAGTTACTAGATCGCTTGTACTTGAGTGTCAAAGAATGACGTAACAAGCGGGAATTCCATTACGAAATTAGTGGCATGAAATTAATTTCGTGAACCAACAGTTTCACGTGTAATTTAGTAGTTTCGAGATGCTAATTTCGTAATGTAATTCCTGCTTAAGTTTATATGGCGAAAGTACCAAGCACAATACAATGGCGAAAAGTATCAGAAAGGAAAATCTGGCCTGAAGATCTGAGGTAGTAAAATAGGTTCAGATTCCTAATACCCAAGCGATACCTCTACTCACACGGGATGGGTGAAGTGACCACTCAGTCGCTGTAGTGTCAGGGACATAGGCCTGGTTTCTGAGTTGAGAATTTTGCTAAGCAAATGGGTAAGTATCGTCCTGTCTCTACAGATTTCTCACAAAAGAGCGTGACAGAGCGATACGTAAGTATGTGCTTAGTAAAATTCTCAACTCGGAAACCGGGCCATAGTCGATAAACCTCGTAGTAAACACTCGAACTCAAGTTGACCATAAAAATGAAGAAGATTTGCTACCTAGGACACGTGCTTCGCCACGGCAGGCGTCTTCAAGTGATCATGATGGGCAAGATTGAGGAAAAGCGGCATGTTGGTAGAAAAAGAAAGTCGTGGCTCAGAAACATCAGTGAATGGACGGAGATAGCCAACGTTGAACAACAGTTTCGCTTGGCAAGGTATAAAAAGTATATGAGGAGCTGACGACGAAGCTCCATTAGTGGAGAGGCACGCCAAGAAGAAGCAAACACTGCACAATATATAAATAACTAGGCGAAGCTTCTGTTGTATAGACATTTGAGGCAGCGGCATCGTTGTGTATCGAGAGACCGTACACACGGCCCTTGGCCGCGCGTGACGGCTTGCAGCAAGTCCCCATGTCACGTCTGACGCGTTGCTATCTACGTTCTACTGCTGCTCGGCTAGCACAACATACCTGTATCAAGCTTGTTACCTAAATGTTGTACCTAAATATCTATGTAAAGTTGGAGGTACTTGGGTCTGCTAACGAGTTTGCAAATAACATTCGCGTATACAGGGCAATTTTTAAATAGCTTTATTCCTGAAACACGTCAACTTTTAAATGTGATTACCAACAACTTTTGTTCTACGAATTTTCGAATAGCTCAATACTTTTTATTTATTGAACGTTTCTTGTTCTTTAAAGTTCGCATTTGTACCATTTCAGCATAGCCTGTGTGGCGGGCATTCGTGCCCCTCCATTTTCTACCACCTTTTAGCCTCTCCTGCTTCTATTTGATTATCCGCGGCGGAAATAAAAAAAAACATCTCCCAGGCTTGGAAAGTATGCCGTTTCTAGTATCATACGATGAGGCAAACGTATTTTTTGCGCGCTTCGAAATATCAACGCCGGTGGTGTAGAACAATAAATAAACGAACTCATTCGACTCATCTGTCACTTGCAAAGAAACCACAGCTAGCTGTCTATTGTTTTTTAGTGCATCTAAGTAACTCAACAACGGTTTTGATAACTCAACGATTTCCTCGCTCTGTTTAGCACGGATGAAATATTATTTGCGTCTCGTGCTTCTGAATACAAGCACTCGCTGCAAACAATAGTTTTGCATCCTTGCATAACAAATAATTATTTTTGTACGAAAAAAATGCGCTTTAATGTTCAAAAAAGTTATTGGAAATCACATTTAAAAATGGAGGTGTTACAGAAATAAAGCAATTTAAAAATTACCCTGTTTATGAGTGACTGACGTATTTTACTTTAAAAATCAAGGTCCCTATCCCATCACCAATTGAAACTCTATCCGCTTGATTGGACAGCTTTCGATCTATCCATAAAACTATAGGTAGTTCTAAAATTCCCTCAGCTTTTACTTTGAGGCCAATATGCGGTTGTAACCTCAAAATAAATTATGATCCATATACCTACTGTACCACAATAAAATAAATTTGTTTGTATTTATGTGTTCCGAGTCCGTGAAAACAGTTTGATTAGGTTTTATCACGGCAATATAGAGTCAATGAACAAACGTATAGAGTCAACGAACAAGCCGCAGGAACTGTCCACATATTACACAATTTGAACACACTTTATCTCACGCCATTAAATTTAAAGTGGCGAAATGATGTGACGTTTTTAAGTCAATAATAATGAAATGTTAAATTATAATTAATTCCAACGTCGTTTTCACGCATTTCGAGGGGAAACGGAATTCATTTTCATATTTTGGCGAGTTTATGGACAATGCAATTTACAATTCCACTGTTTCCAATATTGTGACTCTGCCGCCAATGTTTCGCTCGGAAATCACGTTATTAACGGATATTCACACGCGAAATGAACATCGGCGGTACGTAAAGCACCTCTACCGAAAGACATATAGGTACCGATACGTAAACCCATCCTAGAATCTGACTGCTGAAATATATGATTAGGTACTGCATATTGTTGATGATGGTGACCATGACCAGAGACATGGTGATTTCGAACCAGCTTTTATTGCACAAAATTCGTTCTATGGTATACACCGTGGAATTTTAGTGGTTTTAAAGCCGAAGGTATTTAGTTGTTCTCGTGATTCTGAGCCAAATTCAAAAATTTTACTTCAAATCGAGCGAAAAAAAAAACACTTCCAATACAAACGGCTATCGCCAATCGACACCATTTGTATGGAGAAGTGAATTTTTTTTTTGCGCGTTTTGGAATGAAATTTTGTCATTTGGCTCAGAATCACCAGTGCAACAAAATACCTTCGGCTTTAAAACCACTAAAATTGCACGGAGTATTATGGGGTCGGATTATTGGTCACTTCAAACCTACAGAGCGTGGAAAAACGCGCTGCTAAGACGCAATATAAACCGTTCGGCTACATATAGCTAAAACGACGTAGTATTTATCAGACTGAAAGTTCTCCTCACGGTTGAGTGTGTCGCCGTTTGAAACTACCCAGCGAAATAACGATGCCGGTGTTTTGTGTAGGTTAGGTTGTGTGGCCACGATATCTTGGGTTGCCCAGGCCTTGTATAAGGTACTTACTTTTATTTTGTGCTGTATTTTGCCTTGAATTATAGGTACTTGTTCAAGGAGCTCTTACTGTTGTGCATTAACGGCCGAAGTTTCCTGAGCTTCCGTTTCTTTATGGGCAAAAGCATCACTACTTCTTTGTATGTCCTCTACGTTGCCTACGGAGAACACACACTTTTTATATCCTGGCTATAAATACAACTTGCATGAGAAGATCATGTATGTAACCAATGATGAAATAATCGCTATTTACTGCAACAAAAAAAAAATCCTAATAAATACGAAAATAGCATTGACTTTTCTTTTGAGACGTAAATTTCAGGTGTAATGATAGTAATTTCCCGATTTTTTTTTTGTGTAAAAAGACAAAAAACCGTAAGAAAAGGGATTTTCCCGTTCTTATATCGATTTAAATGTTTCACTTATTTTTATTTTGTCGGAATAGCCGACATGTTTCGACCTCGTCCGGAAGTCTTAATCATAGAGGAGGAAAGGACGACGCGTTCGTCACGACCGTTCAACCGCTCACTGCGGGCTCGTTGACGATGCGCCTGCGCGGACAGCTCTTTCTAGTGTTACCGGCAGACATTATCTTAAAAGTTATTATATTTCCAGTTATACAGAGTAGCTACCACTAGTGCGTAAAAGCTGTGCCGGACGTCTGTCATGTATCCTAATACTATAGTAGTAAGGTTGTTTATCCAACTTATCACTTTCAGTGGCAGTGACAGTAAGCACTCGTGGTAGCTGCTCTGGTAGGTTTGACCTCGGATTCCACTGTGTTGGTTATGCTATGGTATCATAAATACCTAATAGAATCAAGTTTATATTGCACCGAAATTTGTGAATGAATTTCTAACCGAATGGATACCCCAAAGAGCTAACAAACGTTCCAAAATAATTCAATCCCGAGTGCAATAGAAGGTAAAGTTCTCGCTCCTGTAATCAAAGCAGTAATTACTCGTAGAGATTCCACCCACACCCGATTACTCCAACAAAAGGCCCCATATTCTCTGTGAGCCATGAAATGTGAGCAATAGTGGGCATGAATGAATGATTGTGTTTGAATTATAATTTTGCTTGCGGAGCGAGCGGTTGAGCTATTGTCTTTTTGTTTATGACCCATTTTTGCATATTATTACTGTTACGCTTTATTAGCGAGTGGTATTGGTACATCTTTTTCCGTGTCATTAAAGAAAACATTTAGGATGGACTTCAAGACTATCGTTGTCTCGATTTGATTATGTTAATTAGAGCGAGAGGGTTTGTGTTTTCAAGTTCATCCTATTTTTTTTCTTTAATGACACGGGTTATAGTTCCGTCTCCTTTCGGAGATGGAATCTTATGGAGGTCGAAACATTTGTTTAGGCTATTATGTCCTCATGTTTATCTTACAGTTAGTAAGCAGAAAACAATTCCTGCGTGCAAAACAAGCATCACAAATAAGTGGCGATCCGTTTCCAATTACTCCGACGGCGCCATTATCTATACCAAGTGTCGGTCGCCTTGATTCCGTAAGCAAAAAGCAATTTTCGGTGTCGATCTAGATCTATAGATTAGTTTGTGAGCCTTCTCTCATCGAAAGCCTCTACACATTCACGGCGCTCAACTCCGCGCATCTATGGGCAGAGTAAGTTTTGTATAGAAAAATGAACCAAAGGGCGGCGTGTAAAGACTTTTGAACCTGAATCTGAATGAAATCTGAAGATATGAGATGTTCGAAATACCGTCGGTTTGTTACTTTAGATTTACTATTAGGTACATAGTTTCACAGTGAATGCCAGACTGAAGTCCCACGACGAGCAAAGTCTCTGCCTCGTAAACTCTACATTGTATAGCCCAACTCCATGTCAGGCTACAGAGAAAGCTATGCTTGGAATAGAATATACTCGTAGTCTACTTTTCACCTGGAAGTTTGGTAGGTGGTCATGGTCATTGAATTGAAAAGCTATTTTACGGCGGCGCATGCAGCAGGGCTGTGATTTAAGGGTGCACGCTGGCCTACTACATGTGAAGTCGTGTATCGAGGAGTCGATTAATACGACTACACGTGTAGTATTTCGTAGCACGCTCAAAACAACGCTTGTACAGCACATAAACCCTTACATTTTCGTTGTAAAGTCACCCGTACGCTTTGCGACATGCACCGCCGTTCCGAATTTGCGATTGACAATTTTCTTTGTTAAGTTTCTACAAAAATACGTCTCGATGTGTACGATAAATCCTTTCGATGCCCTATTAATCACGTATTCGCTAATCTAAATTCCATTTCTCAGAAACTTAATTTCATCGAAGTAACGAGAGGTTTATTTTTCCTTTATAGGTATTTAATTCAGTCGTGAGAGTCAAAGGAAAATAACTGGCCCGTGATTAGATACATTATGTAAAGTAAGATGTAGCCTGTACAATTGTACATGTCCAACTGCTGGGCAAAGGCCTTCTCTCAGAGAGAGAGTTCGAGCTTAATCACCACGCGTGCTCAATGCGGGTTGGCGATTTTTGCGTTGAGGGTATAATGCCTCATACGCTCAGGTTTCCTCACGATGTTTTCCTTCACCGTCAGCGAGTGGTATTGCTACTACAAATTCACAATATACCGCACCGGGATTCGAACCTGGGTCTCTCGCTTCCGAGTCCATTGTTCTACCCACTAGACCACCACCGCCTCATTATGTAATGAGTGAAAATAAGTTTCACGTGAAATTAAGAAACTTTCCAGATGACCATCCATTTGTGCTGGTAATGCAACTAATAAGTGGGTGTCACAGTAGCGTTTTCTCCATATAAACCCAGTCCCCGATTTCCTCCCTGGATAATGGCACTAGAGCAAATATTTTTGGTATACTGGGACATCTCCACCCCCGGCATGTCGCACTGTTTTGATTTTTTCGATAAATTACTCTACTGCTACACGCTCTTAACGCCCAAACGGTTTCACAGAAAATTAATGTCATATTTGAGACCGTGTGAGGACAACACTTTTATTTTTGTAACTCTTAGGGTGGTATTCTAGAACGCTACTTAAACTCAGTTCAAACTAGAACGCTACTTAAACTCTGTTTAAACTCAGTTCAAACTAGAAAGCTCCTTGAACTCTGTTTAGTAGAGTTTAGTAGTGTCGACTGTCGATAAAACAGTGCATGTCTTGATTTGAATATCCCTCCCTTCATATCAAAACATGCACTGCTTTATCAACAGTCTGAACTCTGTTTAAACTGAGTTTAAGTAGCGTTCTAGAATACCACCCTTAATGTTTCGCGATATTCCCATAAGATTAACTGCGATTCGACCCGTTTCAAACTAAATTATTGTTACTGTCCACAGGAAATTTAAGTCTTTATTGAAGTCTTGTTTTAAAAGAACGCTTTTGTAGCATGCCGTTTATAGAGACGCGACGAGATCAGGGGTTTAATTCTCGGAAATCCCGCATTCGACACATCTCGAAGGAAAAATCTCATGTCATTTCGATCTCGACTGCTCTCGATCCCTCGAGTCATTTCGAGCGAAAAGGGCAAACATCTCGCAGAAATCTCGTGCCTTATGTCGAGGATGAATTCGTGAGAAATATAAGTGACTATTGCCGCAAAATGAGATTTTTCCTTCGAGATGTGTCGAATGCGAGATTCCCAAGAATTAGCCCCCTGCAGGCCAGCCATGCCACGCCTTACGATGCCGATAGTAGCCACAAGCTTACGTCACTGGCCGTCCACATTTGTTTATCCAGCTAGCCGCGATCCCATGGTCGCCTAAACTCGTTTTAGTATTCTTGTCGAGGGCCGCAGAAGCGGGCTCGCTACGTGACTTCCCGTCTTCCATTCCGGAATGCATTCGGACAGTTTTGCTGTACTGGAATCTCATAAGCCATCCAATGACATCTGTGGAATATGGAACTCGCGCACGCCACTTTAGGCATGTGGGGATGATAGAAAGGCGGAGTGATGGCAAGGTTATGTGACGCAGTTACCAAGAAAGGAACAATATTAGGGAAAAAATTATGACTGAAAATTATTCTCAGGCGTCTAAGTTGTGCCCGATTTATGATAACAGTTTGCTAGGTGCCTATCAAAAAGTAGAATATAAGAAAGCGAGATTTATTATAACCACGAGAGTTTACGAAAGCATGTTGAAAATATTCAATTAAGTAACGCCTCTACTGTTAACCTTTCTGAGATGTAACCATAACATAATATCTGTTATACAGTTACCGCCTGTTTCTGAAATAAGATCCCCACTAACTATTTAGGTATCAATCATTAAATTTTCAGTATTCTTATAGAAATTCTCAACTCGAAAAGCGTCAGTAACTACTTAGGAAATTAAGAAATAAACACATTATTTATATTAGCTCGAGGTTGTTAGTGGTTTCTAGTGGATTTCTAATGTTTGTACGGTCAAATAAGGTCACGAAAGGTTCTTCCATAAGCAACTTTACGTCAATATATTTCATAAAGACGGCATATTTCTAAACAGGCATGTTTTACCGAAGCTCCATCTCCAGAATACCATCCAGATTGGCATCGGTCATTACCCTCCGGTTCTTCTTATGTAGGTACAATAAAACGGGATAAATGTTGGAACCCGTAATGCATACCTACTCGCTCCACTTGACATCTTGCCTCTTATCCCTGTGTATTTATTTGTGTTATCTTTACATATAAAACGAAGGGCCCTGATTGTCTGTTTGTTTCTCTCTTCCATCCAGATTCGCGAGTAGATTGTCAATATTTAACTTCCACACCCTAAATCAAAAATTTAATCGAAATCGCGCAAGAAATACCTATAGTAAATGAAACAGTACGTAATGACGATATCGTCCAACCATCGTGCTGCTGGTCTTCCCACTGATCGCCGTTTAGTTCTCGGCCGACACTGTCACGGCCCTTGTCCACCTGGGTCCATAGATGCGGATGCCGAGGGGTAAAAGACCTAAGCCCAACAGTGGGCAGAGGTGGACTGATGATGATGATGATAAAAACAGTAGACAAAATTAAATGTACTTGTAGTCAGTAGCCGGTAACGGTTTAATTCACGTAAAATGTTACCGGCTCCCCTTTTGATATGTTACAGAGTACGTAATTCTGGATATAAAAACCTTAGTCTTGCAGTTCCTAAAAAATATATTTTTAAAGTTAATTTCTATTTACTTATATTCTACAGCCTCATTTAATTGCCATACGTCGAAAAATATACCATGAAATGTGACTATACACTCGTATAAGATCAATTGAAATCACAAGATTTAACCGGTTTTACAAGTACACACAACACACATTTCATGGTATTTTTTCATCGTATGGCAATCTGTCGCCTATCTTCATACTCTCACAACTGAAGTCTTAAAAGGCTGTCATTATCAGAAGTCTATGATTTGACAGAGAGGAGCCCCAAATGTTTTCTGTGGTAAAAGGAAAAAGCTTTCTGCCTTTCTTTTTATAAGTCAATAATCTCTCTACTTTCATTTGAAGTACGTGGGTGGGGCGAACAAAAGCCTCTCAATACTGTAAACGAACGTTCTTAACGGATTAGGCACAATAGGGAATTTCTTGTCCCTTTAGGAATTGACTTATTTTGATCACGTGTCAGGTCAACGAACTCTTGTCTACCTGTCAATTAAAAGTCAGTTGTGTGACAGCTCTAACGTTGAACGAACGTAGAATTTAGGAATGTTGGACCCGAATGTTTGAACAGAAAATTTACAGCCCGTTGAATTTTACCCTCCGAAATACCAAATAAGCCTTGGACTAATTGTTATTTAATTGATGCTTCTGATAAGCTCTAAGGATAATTAATTTTATTGTTTTAAAGACCATAAATTACGTCTAAAAGCACTGCTTAGTCGGTTTCTGTTTTAAAAGCTTAGTCCGGCGAGGAACCATGAATATTGAATCATGCCCATTTGTAAATTGTATGTAGGTAACCACTGTATGGAACAAAAATAATAGGAAAACAAAAGTTTTTATTGACCATAGCTAATTGTGTGTAATTACATTTAGCCACTAGTTCGCTATTTTACACTTTTTAACTATATGATTGTATGTTTTTCCAAGTACTCGTATGTTGTGCGTAAATTAGCAAGATAAAAATAAAACGAATTTTATGCTAAACTGCCTACACAATAAATACAGAGGGGACTTGGACAGCCACCTACAGATGGGTGAAGTGACCACTCGGACGCTGCCATGTCTTTGTGTGTAGGTGTGTTTGTCTATAACATAGGTTATTCTACCCATCCTTTCAGCTTAATCAGCCTAGTCTAGAAGAATATGTGAAGGGCCAATTGAACAACGAGTTTCCGCACGACATTAGCGATAGTTACTAAGGTTGTATTATGACTACAAAATCACAAATATACGGTCAGCGATACTCTAGGATACCCTTTAGTAGCTCTAATCACGGGCGGCATACGTGCGGCAATCGAAAAAATTATATCTCCTTTTGCTAACTGTACGCGACTATGAAGTGAATTTAAATATATACTACCACCGGAAATCAAACTTGGTCTCAAGCTTATGGCATGCTTAAGGCAACCGTTCAACCCAGCCGGCCTTTATCCAATACATAACGTAGCTAGTCATCATTATACGTAGATTAAGTACCTAATTATATTTCGATATCCAATAATCCAATAAAATTAGCAATTTACCATCATCCAGAAAAATCCGGATCCAAAGATCACCTCCAGAGTACAATGTACTAATCAACAGAACTCACAAACAAAATTTAATGTTTCGAAAAACACTCGGCGTAACAATAATTCAAAAGCACTTCGTCCGTTGGTGGTGCGTAGAAGCGCTACGGCGTAGAGTTGCTACGCGGCGTAGACGCGCTACGACGGGCGGAGAGCGACTGAGGCGAGTGAAGTGGTCGCACGATTGCAGCGAGCTTGCACGAGATAAATACACCCAGAGGGTTCGACTCGGCTTCTTTAATCGAGTTTGAGCCGTATGACAGAGCAACAAAAACGAATAGGTAAAAATTGCTTCCGGAAAACAGTTCGGATAATCGTTCAAAGATACGAAAATAAAGGTAATTTTCAGTGGCTAGGCAGCGTGGCGATAACATTTTGAAACAATTTCTGTCCTCATATCAAATTGCTTTCAATTATAGAAATTGCAATTGCTCACCCACATCATCATCATCATCAGCAATTGCTCATCCATCTTCTTCTTTTGGTGCCATCTCCTATAGGAGGTCGGCTATCAATACAGCCACTTTGGCCCGTGATGTTGCGGCTCGGAAGAGTTGTGTGTGGCTTGTGTTGAACCATTCTGCGAGATTTTGTAGCCATGATGTTTTTGGGTGGCCGTCACCCACGCAATGGTAAAATACCACGTCCTCTGTACCAGTTGGTTAAAAATACAAGAAGCTAAATTTGTTTTTAGTTTTCCGCGTTAAGATGAAATAAGACTCACAACTAGCGCCGCCAATGAAAAAAAAAATCATATCTTTTTTTGGATGCGTTAGTAGCAAAAAACGATTCTGCGATTTCTCAACGCGAGGCTTAACTATTTTTAGGACCTAAGGTTTGGATTCCAGATCCTAGAACTTAAGAATGGAATCCAAACCTTAGGTCCTGAAAATAGTTAAGCCTCGCGTTGAGAAATCGCAGGAGCGTTTTTTGCTAAAAACGCATCCAAAAAAAAAGATATGATTTTTTTCCATTGGCGGCGCTAGTTGTGAGACGTACGGCGTCTTAATCTATTGCAAAACAGACAAAATACATTTCTGGTAAGCGAGTAAACTCTCTCTGTGAAAATTTACCTTGTTCGACGGTACCTCGGTTGCACCATCGTAGCAAGCGCGCTTCTTGCGCGGAATGCACAATCGGGTTATTATGAAATCGGCTTTATGAATATTTCATTAAAAAATAACAAGCGTCTCGCCCGAGTTTGCACACTGTAGGTATGAAATTACCTTTTGCGGGCAACTTAATTTTGTAGTTTGCTTTGATGGCAAGGAAGAGGTTTCTTCAAGTGGCACTTAGAAAGATCTTCCAAATCTTAGGGTGGTATTCAAGAACACTACATAAACTCAGTTCAAACTAAAACTCTGTTTAAACTCAGTTTAAGTAGAGTTTAAACTGTCAATAAAATAGTGCATGTTTTGATTTGAATATCCCTCCCTTCATGTCAAAACATGCACTGTTTTATCGATCTAAACTCTAAACGACAGTCTAAACTCTACTTAAACAGAGTTTAAGTAGCGTTCTAGAATACCACCCTTAGAGCCAAGCACTTCAGATTAACGTTTATAGATAGAAAAATAGAGATAGATAACACTTTATTGTATACCAAAAGTATTATTTTTACTGAAGGGACCACCATTTCAATAAAAACCATAAATGACAACGTACCGTAAAATAGCCAAATCACAGAATAAATACGTTACGTTAATACAGTAGGTACGTTGTTATAATTTTCCAACCAAAAACCGTAAGCACTGCACATAATATTTATTTAACCATAAAAAAGTAAGTGAAATCTTTAAATTAATATAAAAACGTTTTTCATAAAAATTGCAAATTAATTGCTAAACCTACGATTTTAAATATTATATTCTGGGTTTGCTTATAAATAAACTAGATACATAATATTGTTCTCCTGATACGACATAATTATACATACTTACAATTTGTTGGCTTACTTTACCAGGAAACATTTATTGTAGCGTTCAGTTTTTCTAACATTGCGGTACTTCAGTATAAAATTCAGTATAACAGTTCTCAACTCGCAATAGTAATTATGGGCGGCCACAAGGAGGGTGTGTGAGATTTATAAGCAAGGGTTGCTTACTTTTTTTGTCAGCTAATTTTCCATTTTTAATCAACTCTTTGGGTTAGCAGAAAGAATAAGGCTGTCGTCAAATTTAAAAGTAAAATGTTTTCATCGTCGGCCCAGCATTGAACCTCAAAACAAATGAAATTCCGTAACGATATTGAAGGAAATCCCCAAAGCTGACGGTGGCTTTATGAAAGAATTTTATAATAAAAAGTAGAATATTATTCAATTTTTCTCGAGAAACGAAGGTGTAGCCGAGAGGAGCCCTTCCCCCGCCGCCCACCTGAGGCTAGTCGAATTTATTAGCATTCAAATGATTTATAACTAGCGAGTGGCAGCTGAATATTTTCTGATTCGTCTTAAATTAAATTCTTTCATTCCTTTGACGGGATTTCATTAAGGGTAACGAAATGCCACGAGGAGAATGAAAAAGATAATCTCTCCGCTGAGGCGCGCACCACGAGCGTCAGCCGCCATCCGCTCATGCACGCACCACACTTTGTGAACAAACTGCGACTCCACTCCGCGCTTTCAATTGTTGGCCAATTACTTTTTCTGCACATCATTTCCTGAAAGCTAGCAGTTGCTAGTTGGTCTTCAAGGTCTCTTCGGTCAAGGATAAAACTAGATACAACAATGAACTCTGAAATGTGTCTGGAAAAATAGATGCCCAAATTGCCTTTGGGAGCTTATTTGCTCGTTTTTTTTTATTTTTTTATATAGCCTGTATTGTGTCCCACTGCTGGGCAAAGGCCTCCCCTTGTGTCTTCCACACTTTTCTATCTGGGGCCACCTCTTGCCACCCCGGTAAAAAGGTTTCGAGATCGTCCCGCCATCTCCGCCTTGGCCTGCCACGGCGCCGGTGTCCATTTTGAGGCAACCAGTCAGTGGCGATTTTCCTAGTTCCACTTTAGCTTGGCAGTCGCAACTCCAACATCGGCAATTTTGGTTTTCGAGCGCAACGTGGTGTGCTCGTAGTCCATGCAATTAAAGTAAAACTGTACACTAATGCAATAAGGTTGACATTCGAATATTAGACGTATGGCCGAAATGATGTTTCGTATTGTCCTATTGCTGATATCTTTTGTTTCTGTGGGGACAAGTTTTTATTGTGATTTTATACGTAATGCGGATTCTATGAGATTTAGTTCGGTGCTAGCGGTATATGAAATCCAATATATGGGATCGATTCAAAAATGTTACACATTATATTATTATCGGTCCATCATACACAAGTATGAAGTAACCCTGCCAAAGTAGGGATAAACTTTCAATAGAATTTCATAAAAATGCTGAGATATAATATTTTCTTCAGTTTGCACGGTTTCTAATGTAAAAAATATATACAGGGTGGATTTTTGAGACAGGGGAGTAAGGGCAGGTACCTTAACCGTTATAGTTACAGGAAAATGTTCTTAGGAGACCTTCCATAACTTTTTGAGATATTATGAACTACATTCACAGATTTTGGAAAAAAATACGGTCAGCGAAAAAAAACTAAAATACAATTTTTTTTTTCATGCCAAAAAATTTGTGGTATTTTAGCATTTTTTTCGCTGACCATACATTTTTTCCAAAATCTGTGATGCAGTTCATAATATTTCAAAAAGTTATGGAAGGTCTCTTAAGAACGTTTTCCTGTAACAATATCGGTTAAGGTACCTGCCCTTACTGCCCCGTCTCAAAATTCCACCATGTATAAACGAGTGTTAAATAAGTTAAAACTGATGTTTAATTATGCGATAGTATGTTATACTCATACTGCGGTGACCCTTGGTTTCATACTATTTCTAGGACGAGTAAGCAACTAAGAAGTGGAAAATATAAAACCTTTAACGAATAATGGCTCTAGTACTAACTCAAACAAAAATTACACGTGCATTTTGTACATAGATAGGAACATCTTACGCCTATATTTCATGTTTATCATTTGAGATGTAGTTTCAAAAGCATAGCTTGTATAGCTCTCAGTGTAAGCTCAGAAGTGAGACTGACCGCGTTGCTCTCCATTAAATTTCATTTTTCCTCGAATCAATTCGCCATTATTTCAGCATCAAAAGTAGAAAATAAAAGCCGGCGTTGGCGAGGGTTAGGCGCAATGGAAATACAATGAATTTCAATTTCAAAACATGGCACATGAGAATATTTCCTGTAGTATATATTTTTTCCAGTGATTTGATGAAAATCAAAAGCTATTATTGAAATCATACAGAAAGTTACAAACACGTTCAAATAAAATGCCTATGAACATATGCAAGTTTGGCACATAACTAGGCTACTTAGCTACTTCTGTGCCAAATTTCATTCGATTTTATCAAATAGGTAGTTTTAACATGGTGGATTTTGTGAGAGAAATTCACATAACTTACTTTAAAATCCTAAATTTTTTTAGAACATAAGGTTCTTCTAAAGGATTAGTTACGATGCCCTCTAGCCAAAAGAAATAAAGGAAACGCTATACATGAGCCACCTTGTATAACAATCGTTAAGGCATGTCAGAGGCTGTTTGGGTGGTTCTCTAACACCAGCCGATTATGTGTTCTGGTCATAAACTAGTTTTTTTGACAGTGCCACTGCATTGTCGACCAGAACACAAGAAGAAGTGTATTCTATCTTTCTATCTAACACATAATCGGCTGAATTATTGTTGTTCTGTTGTTTATAATAATGAAAATAATAGTATGTTATTGCCGCGAACGAAAAATCGCTGAACAAAAATAGTTCAGTGTAGCTTCAAAAAAACTGTGAAAATTTTGAATTTCCCGCCACGTTGCTATCGTCCAACCTTAACATAGGTTGGCTCTATAAGTACATACGTTTCAAGATTTATTTTTTTTCCAAAAAAACATTATTTTAGCAGGCTTGTAAGCGGCCGCACTGATTAGCATGCAACAAAAACACCCGCAACATATGTTAAGCAGTCCTGTCTCATGCCATTATTAAAATATTTAACGAGCCACCGGCACCGAACAAAGGAGAGCACGATGCAGCGTACTTGAATATAGAAGGATAGCTTTAACTTGGCTTCATTTTTCTCATGTTTTATTTTTCAAGCTCCGACGACCCCGATTAGTCATTCTCAGATTAAGTCAAATGCCCGCAGAACTCCGATCAGAATCGTGAGGACGATTTTTTTTTGACGCTTATCATAAAATCGTCAAGACTCAAGACGCATTTTTTAATAGATTGTTGGACGAACGGATGGTGAATAACCCTTTCATACGGTACCGGTCATCTCACTTTGAAATTAGCACCCCAAATTTTTTGTATTTTTTCCCCATTTTTTGTGATGTCATTAAGATTTAGCGGTTTTTGAATTTACTTGTGCTGTTTCTTGCCAAATTTCATGATTCTAGGTCAACGGGAATCACCGTATAGGTTTTGATTCCCTTGGAACATGCTGCAAAATGCTGCACAAACGGTGGCCCTTTCTTTTGATTGCGTAGAAGCTTGATTTTTTCACAACTCTAAGGGATTGCACACCTAAGATTTCAACTAGAGAAAAGGGATCTTGACAGACAGACGGACAACAAAGTGATCCTATAATAGTTCCGTTTTTTTTTCTTTTAAGGTACAGCCCCTGTATTATCTAAAATATCCACCGTAAAAATAACGGTTTTTGGATGTCAAAGGATAGATTGTTCATTTTAATAAGGGCTATTTTCGAGTGTTTTGACGCTCGGAGGTTGAGTGGAGTTTTTACATAATAGAGGCGCAGAACCCTAAAAAACAAAAAACTCTTTCGTCAACTTCTGTTTTATTCCACATTTGTGCAGAGCCGAGTGTTTAGCACCAGCAGCTGTCACCTATTGTGGGTCTCCGTCATTAAATTCGACGCTTTTCTGAACTCTTCTTCGTTAACTATAAAAGCCTAGTGTCAATACAGACGTCCTTGTGCGACAAGGATTGTGCGGACTTTTGTAGTTATACAGGGTGTTAAAAGACCGCCAACAGACCCGAAAGCCACACAAACTAGAGACCAAAACAAAGTACTTTTTCGATAAATTATTTCTGGGAAATGATTTTGGTTTTTTTGGTTATAATTTTGAAAAATATTTTATTACGCAATGGACGTGTAACGCACAGAAGTCATATTGCGCAAGTGTAGGTATAAGTTTATGTTACTTAAGCTTGAAGTGCCGACGTTTAGAATACATTGCGGGTTGAAATTTTAACGTCGTTTTTTGTGCAAAATATTCATAATTTTGATATGGCTTCTTGAGAAGGTATGTTAAGAACTAGATACTGAATACATTTCTGCAAAAAAAAAGTTTTGAAAAGTCCGACTTTGAACCTCATTATCTCGGAAACCGTTGATTTCCCAGGCATAGTTCCTTGGGCAAAAATGTTCATTATGATGAGGACAATACGTGGTTTCCCGCTTTGTTGGCGGTCTTTTAACACCCTGTATACAATAAAAGAGGTAATTCAATCCGATAGTGCGCTGTTGGTACAATCACCCTTCATAAAGAGCCTGTTAATCTCGGGGTAAGCTTGGGAAACGCGCTAGTTCTAAAGTGTTGGTAATCACTTCTTAAAAAAATACGAGTATGTTAGGTACATCCACTCACAGCCACGATTGTGGTATCTTTGTTTTTTCATTATTTTATAAGCAAAAATAACAACTTTTTCTAAACTTGACTGACTAATTCTGCGAAACTGTAGCACAATTTATCGGCAGACACTATCTTTTCATCGATATGCATCGTGCAAGCGAGCTAAAAATTCTAGCCCCAAATAACGCATAACCATTGACTTCCCACATCAGCAAGCTGTACGTAGTGCACTCTTTTCATAGCTTGTCACTTGCCTCGGGTCTTTGATCAGTTTCCAGCAATCCCTCCCACGTGCATACGTTTAGAAAAATCCTCTGCAACGGTGCGACATTGGACAAATTGAGCGCGCCAGTTTCCATCCGGTTGGCGGCACAATGCGTGTCTCGGCGGTACGGTGTGTAAGCCAGCGCGACAGGCAACAAGCACCCTAATTACCGAGCGGTAGGCTCTTCACTCGCACCGTAATTCAAAGAGCTGCGAAGCTGTGGGATGGAGTAACTTGATACTGGATGAGGAGGGGTAAAGACAAGACGCTATGGGAAGTGCAATGACGTCATTGATTGAGTAAACTTGGAGAATTTTATTCAGGTCGTTGAACGAGCTACGTTATATTGTTTTCAAAATTATGTGCCCTAGAGATATTGCAGTATTGCTTAGTGATATTTCAAAAATATATGTCACCCAAGCTTGATAGCGGACACGGTAGGATAAACCATAGAAGTTTTTACCGAGCGCGGCATATTATAATTATTATTTAATTCTTTATTGCACATAAAATAATTTATGTACAAAGGCATACTTAATGCTAAGTAGCATTTTCTGCCAGTCAAATTTTGGTTCTGCAGATCGTCATGGGTAGCACGCAAGACAGCACACAACAATACAAAACTACTTATAACTAAGATAGTATTATTATATTATACGGCATAAGTTCGTCAATCGAAAAAAAAAGTTTATCCTGGCGTGTCGCTGAATAAACGAAATGGAACACAATTAGGTAAACAGTGAAATCACTAATGCATTATTTTATTTTGATATTTGTTTGCGATAAATTATATTTGTTTGCAGAACACAGTTTATCAGTTTAAAGGTCAACATTTCAATTGTGATAGAAATGAGCTCAAGTTGGGTCTTCGAGAGGGTGGTTACAGGAAGCGTGTTTGATAATCGTATAGCGACCCTCTCTACTGGTCTTGACTCTTGACACATTTTCCCTCACAACGGGTGTGAATATTCGTACATGAAGGTAGCAGCCGGGCTAATGAGCAGGCACAGAGAAGTCTCTGCAGACAAGTCGCTCCTCGGGCGATGACTGTCGATGCGGTGACGCTCAAAGTGCAATGACGTCATCACTGCGCGGTCGGCGCAAGAGTTGCTCTATCACTGTGTCGCCTAATAATTAAAACTTGTCGGGGTTGTTATTCTGAAAATCTATCTCCTTAAGGGTAGACGATAGCAATGTGGCGGGAAATTCAAAATGTTCACAGTTTTTTACATTTTGTAGCTAAATTGAGCTATTTTTGTTCAGCGATTTTTCGTTCGCGGCAATAAAACAGTATTCTTTTCATTATTGTAAACAACAGAACAACAATAATTCAGCCGATTATGTGTTCTGGTCTACGACAAGTTTTTTGGGCAATACCACTGCTTCGTAGACGAATACATAATCGGCTGAATAATTGTTGTTCTGTTGTTTACAATAATGAAAAGAATACGGTTTTATTCTCGCAAACGAAAAATCGCTGAACAAAAATAGTTCAGTTTAGCTACAAAATGTAAAAATCTGTGAAAATTTTGAATTTTCCGCCACCTTGCTATCGTCCACCCTTAAACTGTACTTTTGCATGAAACAATTAAACTAGTAGCTCTGTGAGCTGTAGACCCCGCGAGTCTGTCAACTCTGCAAAATGCTTAGAGCTTCGCTCAAAGCGGGACTCGGCCTTCGGCCCCGTGATACGGAGCTGAAATTTCTACAGCTCAGCCTTCGGCGGGTATTCGGTATTTCGGAGGTGTCTGATGGGAGGGTCAAAAGCTTTTGACAGTTATATCTCCCGCCGCCATATTGAAAATTCACGATATCGTAATTTTCTAGTAAGTTTACTGCGGTATCTCAAGTCCTTATCGACGCTATATCGGTAGCGCTCTGTTTTACAAACAAAACGAAAATGTCAAATTTTTAATAGAACATTTTCAAATTTCGAATTTAAGTTTCTAATAGAAGCAATTGTCTATGGCCATTCCAAATTTGAACGAAATCGGACAATAAACAAAGTTCGTCAATACCTTCGACATTTGCGAGTGAAATTTTCAAATCTGATCACAAAATTACACAAGAATCGGTTGAGAAATGCGACTTGTAGAGGAGTATAGACACATATACATCCGCCGAACTGACGGAAGCACACTTCGTTCGCTCAGTCAATCAAGTACTTATTGCGAACAAGACAATTGTTATTATCAATTTATTTCCTGTCTCTTCCGTTTCGATGTTAATTTCTCGCGCTATAAAGAAGCATCATTAAAAATGCGTTCAGGAAGCCAAAGTCAAAAGAGAATAAATCTTTTTTTTTTTAATTGAAGTTTTTAATGAGCATCGGCTTCAATAAAAGCTAAAACAATGGCGTATGTGGGCGAGCATTGTGGCGCCTTTGTCTCGCGAGCGAAGTCATTAAATTTTTTCACTGCAAAATCTAATGAGTTAACGTTATGGGCATGATTTTAAAGTAAGTATATGATGGTCAATTCATGGGTTGCTTTTGTAGCAAAATTTACCTACAGTGCTTAATTGTTCCAAGTATACCGCGGATGAATCCACGGTTCGCATACATAATCAAACTTTAGCTACTTTGTAAATGTCGGCTCTTCGTAACAAGACATAACTTATATTCTAACCGTTCACTCTTCTTGGTACGAGAAAGGGAAGTATTTATCAGCTCTAGATAGCCTGTATTTAAGATATTGTGAAGAACTTCTTTACAATCCAGTCTTTTCACCAGATCTACACGCGCCTATGGTAGTTAATTTCCTGCAACCGGAAATAAAATGTCATTCGATTAAAATAGAGCCTGCTGCTGAAATTCATGTCACCGGAGAAACGTAGTGAGTGAAGGGGGCAGGGTGGATCATTCGGCTCAACAAAATTTCAGGAGGTCAAGCAATCCTCGCAACTGACTGGTATGTATGAGTTACGGGCAACTGTATTAACAGGGCATTATTAAGACGCAATATGTCTCACAACTAGCGCCGCCAATGAAAAAAAAAATATTTTTTTTGGATGCGTTTTTAGCAAAAAACGCTCCTGCGATTTTTCAATGCGAGGCTTAACTATTTTTAGGACCTAATGTTTGGATTCCAGGATTGGATTTCCTACGAATGCGCCAAAAGTGGCCACTTTTGGGGAGAATAGATTGTATTCTTAAGTTCTAGGATGTGGGATCCACACCTTGGGTCCTAAAAATAGTTAAGCCTCGCGTTAAGAAATCGCAGGAGCGTTTTTTGCTAAAAACGCATCCAAAAAAAAGATATGTTTTTTTTTTTCATTGGCGGCGCTAGTTGTGAGACGTATTTAATCTTAATATGGATCGATCATTTTAAAACTTAAACTTTCGTAAGCACTGCACATTTTTAAAGTAAGTGAAACCGTTAAATCGATAAAAAAAATTACCGATCATTATGATATGAATAATGACCAAATACGTCGGTCAGATTGATAAACTTACTTTGACCGGCCTATATTAATAACTTCCTACGGCCCTTGGTCCATTTAATAATGACAACTAACTAAACACGGTATATTAAAGCAACTGTACTTCTGAAACTAATTCACTGTGTGTAAAAATGTTGCTTTGAATTGAACATATTCCAAAAGTTGATACAACCCTTTGAGAATGTGCTCGAAAAGGCTTTAATTTTGATGGACAAGGCTTCCAACATTACAGTTATTTTAGACAGTGTCTGCTTGAAATATTCACAGAATATTTAGTTATAAATTCACTTTAAAAAGAAATAATTCAACACCCATACAACAGACATGATTTTTTTGCCGTTTTCATAGATAATGGCACAGAACCCTTCGTGCGCTAATCCGACTCGCACTTGGTCGGTTATTTTTTGTACGTTTCAATATTAATCGTTATAAAAGTTGATATCATGTACAAAATCATCTCTTTTATTACTTTGCTCAAGAAAATTTATTAGACAGTTTTATTTACATTTCATACTTGGTACGGACATTATGTATACAGACCGGTCGTTTTCCATAGTGACCGGACTCCTCAAGTTATCCGTAACCACAGACATAATATAGAAAGTCTGTGCCCGTAACATTATACCTATTACGATTTCGGAGATAAACCGACGAGAATTTTAGAAAGCATTTGCGGCTGTCAAATTCAGTGAGTTTGTGTATTATTCACAAGAAATCTTATTAGAAACACTTTTAGCTGTAAATCAAGATGCCCAACAAAACCTAACAGACCATTACATTTCACGAGAAAACAAACGCCCCGAGAAAAACGGAGACCATCCAGTGTACACTGGAGGCTACACGGTTCGTGTAAAGGAGCTATAACATTAAGGGTAGACGATAGCAAGGTGGCGGGAAATTCAAAATTTTCACAGACTTTTACATTTTGTAGCTAAACTGAACTAATTTTGTTCAGCGATTTTTTGTTCGCGAGAATAAAACCGTATTCTTTTCATTATTGTAAACAACAGAACAACAATAATTCAGCCGATTATGTGTTCTGGTCTACGAAGCAGTGGTACTGCCCAAAAAACTTGTCGTAGACCAGAACACATAATCGGCTGAATTATTGTTGTTCTGTTGTTTACAATAAGGAAAAGAATACTATGTTATTGCCGCGAACGAAAAATCGCTGAACAAAAATAGCTCAGTTTAGCTACAAAATGTAAAAAACTGTGAACATTTTGAATTTCCCGCCACACTACTATCTTCCAGCCTTAAACATGGTAGGACGGCAGCAGAAGGGGCGCGAGGTCCATCGCATGGAGCGGAAATAATGACTGCCGCTCTGTAATTGGGACGGAACGGTGCAGACTCGCTGCACTGGCTCACTACTACAGACTGTAGCCGAAAAGTGACCTTTGCATTTGTGTACATTTATTTATATGCAACTTTGTACTTTACACCAAACGTATATTTGAGTATGAGGCGTCTTAATACCCCAACTGCCGATTTCTGAATTGAGAAATTTGCAAAGCAAGCACTTAAATACCGTTCTTTCGCTGCAGATTTCTCACAAAAGAACGTGACAGAACGGTATTTACTTAGTAAAATTCTGGGCATCGTCAAATTCTATTTTTATTCTATAAATCGAAAATATAGACAAATATAAGAAACTAATTTGAATATTTTCTTAATTTTTTGTGTCAATATTTTTTTATTAATTCGGAAGGCAAAGTTTTTTGTTCGAAAGTCCGTTATTGGCTTAATCTTATCTTTAGACAATATTGAGAAACTAATTTCAATATTTTTTATTTTGCTTCAGTAGTTTTGTTTTTATGCGCTAAAATGTTTTGTTCCTATGACCGCCAAACAGCGGCAACAGTATGCAGACCGTCGCGTGAAGGTCATAAAACCGTATCTTTGAAACGTTGTAAAATCCAAACTACTGAACCAAAATAAAAAATATTGAAATTAGTTTCTCAATATTGTCTAAATATAAGATTAAGCCAATAACGGACTTTCGAACAAAAAACTTTGCGTACCGAATTATTTAAAATTTCTAAAAGTTTAGTGTATGACGTCACCACTGGCATTATGTACTAAGTTCATGGCATTCATTCATGCTTTTAAAAAATAAAAATATGTTGACGTTTGACAAATGTCAGTGTCAAGTCAACAAGAAGGTTATTTTCTCAGTTATTTGACACTTTTGACAGTTGTTGTTGACGAATGTATTTTTTTTAATATTTGTAGGCAATGGAACTACCGCATTAGAGGCTATGATGACGTCATCGAACGAAAAATGAAGTAAACATTTTTGGCGATAAATATTAATAATCCGTTTTAATTTTACTTATTTAAACCCTTTATTTAAATTTATTTAAATAGTAATCAGTATCCCTATTCCTCGAAATGGTTTTCAATTTACGACAATTGATGCCTCACTGATCAATGCCCATTCCAAAAGTCAGTTGGAAATGTTATTGGTAAAAGAAAAACATACATTAATATTATTTTATGGTCAGGAATGTCAAAAAAAAACAGTCAAACATACACCCACGAAAGCACAGGTGGAAAACTCACTTCCCGGTAAAAGATCTAGGTCTAGGATTTTCCGACTTTGTACCTACGTACTGGTAGCTTTCTAGTCAGAAATTATTATTATTTGCAACGTGGCGGTCATAAAAGACGGATTTGTACCTGGTCCATGGTCCCATCCGGCAGAAGGTCTGAAACTTGGCACGAACGTAGCTTTCATATGTACGCTTCGAACTAGAAACTACAAATTGTTTCTCTCCTTTTCTCCCCTTTTTCTGTCATCAACGTTTTTTTTTTTCGCGATAACAATTTATTGCTTAATGTTTTTACTTCTGGATCGAAGCGTACATATGAAAGCTACGTTTAAATCCAAGTTTAAACCTCCTGCCTGACTCGACCATACATTACGTTCAGGCCCCCCGGAGTAACCGTCCTATTTCCAGACGTGGGTGAATTTGCACTTTGGGTCCAGATTCTGTATAACAATGGAGCAGGTAAAGAAAAACATTGACCTCCAAAAGTAAGGTACGTAAACGCTGTAAACGTGATCGATTTAATTCTATAAGAACTAAGGCCGTCAGCGCAAAAGTGGCCTATCTTTTCCAGACACAATACATTTTAATTGTAATATTTTGCGCTGACGTCCTCAATTCCAAAAAGGCAGTGGATTGTTGACGATTTCATGCGTTTTTAAACATTTCACGTAGGTAAGACTAAGTACGGACCAATGACCGAGGCTGTGTCAAAATCAAGACAAAGACAAATGAAGATCTTTAATTATACTTCCAAGTTATGTCCAGTCATATCCGCCACAACAATTAAACCATCGCTGGTGAATTAATGATTGAAATAGTAGAAACGCGGCTCGCCTCGTTGTCTGCGCGCAGAGCCTGCCGGAAGATCAGGGAGTTCCGCCCTTCGTGCTCAGGAAATAATGACGTCCTGCGAGCAACGTCCGTAATTGAAACACACCGCTCGCCCTCTCCCGGTGCATAAGTGAATCACTGACCGATTGGGACCGAGGATATTTAATTTTGCACCCATTTCCTTACTCTCCATCGGCCTAAAATGTAGAGGTAATGGAATGGGGGGCTATATTTTAGAAGTAACGCAGTTGCGAAATAATCATCCTGCGCTGAGCCACTCAAAGCCTGTGACAAAGTAGATTTGTATAGCTTCCTCTAGTTTATTTTCGCAGGTATTGCCTTTGTCTATACCGACGCGACGGAATCTCTTTCAGAGCTGACATTTTTGCAGATATTTTCATAGACTGTTTAGAATTCTTATGAAAACTTTGTCGGGTTTTATTTCGAAGAAGAATGGGACTTACTGTGTTTCATTCAATGCAATTTGTCAGTTGGGAAGTAAACTCATTTCTTTACAAACTAAACTTGAGAAACCGCTGTTGAAAAGTTTTGCAAATACAATGTCTATCTGTCTGCGCTCTATGCCTTTCTATGTGAGTGCAGTTCTTCCGCGATTGAAGGACGCATCGTAGGGAAATAAATTATGAATCAGATCTTGTGTAGTCAAAGGCGCAAAATAAGGTAAATAAAAACATTACCTACCAGTATGTAACTGGTAGGTAAGCGGAACATCGTTGAATTTGAGAAATCTGGGGGCACGGCAGTGCCCCCGCCAGGTCGAGCGCGAAGCAAACACTGCCGTACCATCCTTTACTGGAACCATTTCGCCGCATTTTCAGGCCCCTATTTGAGAACCTCTGGATAAGACCAGAACGCAGAAATTTTCGTCATCCAGTAAGCTATAATCACATACTTATAATCCAACATTTCAAGTCTGTAGGTCATTTAGTTCCGAAGTTAAGCGAAAGCAAAGTTTCGCATTTATGACACAGTACCCCTCAACGGCAAAGTCACACAACATTAACTATAATAATAAAGAAATCGCAGTAAGGGACATTAGACTTGGCACGAGTTTGTCTAGATTTCATTACTTTTTAGAGATAAACAAGCAGCTCCATCGAGACTTGGCTAGTTTTTTACAGAATGTTTTTGGTGGAATGTATCTTTTAGGAAATGTCAGATTTTTCTCTAGGACGTAGGTATAACATTCAAAATTAGTTTTTAAAAAGTCTTTCAGTATTTCAGTCAGCCGCAAAACAACATATGTTATCTTTAAAATGGAGTCCTGATTTCGTTGATTCCATTTTTCTGTATTAAATAATTAGTAATAAAATATAGTCGACACTCCTTTGCTTTTAAAATCTATTTATTTCCACGTACCGAGTAAAATAAAGAAGCTGTTGATAAAATAAACTTATTGCAAAGAATGCCTTCCTGAGACGTTACTGTATTTTGTACAATTCGAAATTAGAAGATGTTGGCATTTTAAAGTCTTCTCTGAGTTTTTGTAAGAAAAACATCAAAGAACAGTTTATAATTAGGTACTAGTCATACTAGTCATATTAGTCATTAACTCATTTACTTTTCTTAAAATCAACTCACTATTCTTAAATTAGTGAGCAATGCACGGCCGCATACGGCCGAGGTCTTATGCAATTCCAGTATTGTTTAAAAAAATACTTTATCGGTATTGCAATAATTGTTTACAAATTCTCATGTTTGATACGAGTACATATGTTTGTTTTGATTAATTGTTTTTACTTTGAGTACTTTTTTGATGCATGTACTTACCTGATGTAACCAAATATTATGAGAAATTATCGGTCTTCATAATCTTTAAGATATTTTAACTAAAACCATTTACCAGTTTGTTTCTAAAATAAACTAAAATAAATAAAATTAAATAAAACATTAAATCTTGGTCGCACTACAAATGGCTAACTTTACGCAACTCGTTACAAAAGCGACCCTTATCAAGTGAAAGAATCTGCATACAAAGTTTTATCTTTAGTAAATTTCTATTAGGTACTTCCACAATCAAAAGTGATATTTTATACTTAAATGTAACCCGTAAAAGTCGATCGTCTCGAATGGGAGCATCGCGTCACAAGGGACACAAGGGACTTGCATCCTTCTTAGTCATAATAAAGCCCATAATATTTCTCGTAAAATTTGTCACAATCAAAGTCGAGTAGGAGTCTACTTTTTAGTGTATATCATAAAATACTTTCGTACTAAAGCTAGAGCTTAGATGTTTTACGCCTTTTTGGTAGTAAAATTAACGTGTCGTGTTTAAGTGCCCTAACTAATGATCGCTATAAAATTATTCGCGTAACAAACGTCTAGATATAGAAAAACAAGAAAAAGTCAACGGTCTGTTTCCATCATGGTATTTACTTACTGTAGAGGTTATGTTTATTATTTACTTATTATTACTTGCTTTCATGGTCAACTAATTTCACAAAGGTCAAAACCGTAAAACATACTTACCTAAATAGTTTATCTAGTAAGCAAACATATTTAGATTTAGATGTGTAGAATTTTATACACAATGCGAGTTTCAGTTAAATTAATGTTTCAAGTAACTATCTATATTTTTTCTTTGCTTTGTCCACCATCGACGTCGTCGTCGTCTGTCCACCGAAGCCCGTGTCGGTGTCTCACTGTCCACAGAGCACAGTATCCCGTCAGTACATTGGCCTCCTTGGCATCCCCCTAATAGGTGGCGAAGGGTTCGTGACGGGGACCTTCCAGCGAGGATCTCAGCCCGTGGAAATTCCAAATGAATTAAACGAAAGAGCACGGAAGAGCACGGAAGATGGGATTATCCACAAAGTGCTTCGCTGCAGGTAGGTAATGGGATACCGTCTGTCTTGACTAAGTATTGGAATTTCACTCCTTGCTTGTCTTTGCTTGTGCTTGCGAGTGTTGTGCTTAATTTATCGATTCCTTTTGAGTAGTGGGTGATAAATAGTGGATATGGAGAGTCAAAGTTGATTAATTTACGAGCCATAAGACAAGCGTGCTTGTGCCAAGCGAAAGGTCTTTTTTACAAAGATGAAAATGAAATGAAATGAATAATTAAGGATCTGTAAAGAAATTCCTACGCGTAACTTGTACTTAGTACATAGATAACTAAAGTGTAGGTGCAATTAAGGAATTTATCACATCAACCCCGGCTATTAGGGCGACGACAATTATTCACGAATATAAACGTCATGTCACAGTGGAATTAACTCTGTTAGCTCGTAAACATGTCCTGACGTTGATTTATTGCATTAATTCCACGACGCCAGCCCACGATTATTTAGAATCAAGTATTTTAATAAACCGCTCCCGGGCATTATTGTGTCAAATGCTGTTTTATGGCATTAACAATTAAATTTAAAGCCTAAATAGTCACTGCGGGGGCGCGAAGATTATAACAATTTGTTATGGGTTACACACTTTCTAATAACAAGGCGAGGCTACATGGAGTGTAAACGTAAGTACCTACTATCTAATTGGAAAATAAGTAAAACAACTGAGAACAAAACTCGTACATTTTCCATCTTGGCAGGTGTTTCGAGAAAACGGCGTTCGCAAGAAAAGAAAGAAAAAATAATTACCCGCCTTTGATACAAGAGTTGTTGAGAGCGTCGTGATTAGATTACTTTCCGGAGTTAAAATTTTTCTCTCATAACCGCGAAAGAATTCGTTGGCACTCGCCTAGACGCCCGAGTTCCTTTTGGGTTTTGTGAGATTTTATTTTTCACTGTACAGAATTTTAATTAAAAGGCGCCCAACTATGCCTCAGAGAGTAGCATTGCTGTTCCTTATGATGGCTGACTTAGAAAACAGAAACGGTAGATACCTACCTACTATCAACTCCGTTCGTACGCGGGAAGTTGCGAGTAAGTATGTCGGTTTCAGATTTTGATATTACACATCACTCAAATACCTAATAAATTATCATTTTTATATTTATATTTAGAAATCTTAATAGATACAGCGATACTATAGATAGGTATTGTATTTCTACAAGAATATTCTAATGACCTTACGGTGTTTTCCTAGTAATCTAGAAAATGAAACTCTTACAAGAAAAACAACGTCAACTAATAAACAGGTAGGTCGACGCACCGCAATTTTCTCCTCGTAATTTTTACAAGCGGCCGACGACGGGAACTGGCGGAAAGGAGAAAATTTTCGACAATAAATTAAATTCGCGAAATGAAATCGATTATATTAACCCTCAGGGAGAGGAGCGCCATACATCAACGTCACCGAGCGGCAGCCGACTGATCGCCGAAATGAATCCCGCTGCGTCCTGGAATTCGGGACGATTCAAACGTGCGGTGTAAATAAATACGTAGGTTATTGCCTTGTGTGCACGCCCCACCGAAATTAGCTCTATGGGGTTGTGAGGAGGGCTTATCCACTTTGCAGCTCGGACCGCACAAAACAATCACTCGTACTGAGGACCAACCAGGGCCCTTAGCCTGTAACACAATGGTGCCAAAATGGGCTTCCGGTTGACGGTTTTAATTACGATTTATTGATGCTGTCGGTCCAGTTTCGGTCCTTTGAATGTTATTGTAGTACAGCAAATAATATTAAGAGTCTAATCCTAGAGGATTAGTTCGCTGGTTGTAGGAGAACAACGAAAAAATCCCGGTTTTGTCCTTCTACCTAGGACGCCATTGATACAGGCTAAGGCCCCAGGGCCCTTAGCCTGTAACACAATGGTGCCAAAATGGGCTGTCAGGTGACGACTTCAATTACGATTTGCTAACGCTGTCTGTCCTTTTAATGTTTTTGTAGTACAGCAAAGAATATTTTGATTCAAATTCTAGAGGATTAGTTCTCTGGTTGTAGGAGAAAAACGAGGAGAGCCCGGTTCTGTCCTTCTGCCGGGACGCCATTGACCCGCCATTGCGTTACAGGCTAAGGGCCCAGGCCCTTGTAACCAATCCCTTAAATGTACATCTGTGGAATTGAACCTGTAGCCAGCAAGAAAGCTAGATCAACAGAGCCTAATGAGTGGCTCAAATAGAAAAACGTCATCCTAACACCCCTAATTCAACAATTTCAGTTGGAAATCAACACGTCATCCATAATTAAATACCCATAACGTCCAGCAGCGGTGCTCGAAGACGAAAACAATCAGTAAAACAGAAAAGATAAAAGCATTGTCGCCTTGGAACGTTCACGTTTTTGCCAAGGGTCCCTCGTAAAACTTTATTAGGCGCATTAAGGTCGCGGTTGAATCCTGTTTATGTAATCGCCTCCGGGAACCTTTAGCAGGAAAAATATTAAGTGAAAAAAAGTACACACAATGTCACCCTAAGTAAGATTATATGTAGCTGGGATATTTACGTTCTCTTGATTCCACTCTGGTTAAGGAAAATATGGCTGGGGGAGCATTGATTAGGTACGAGGCCTGGAGCGGAAAAGCTCGATACTATCTTTGTTTACAATATCGTACTAGTATTACAATAGAGGGGCTAGCGCGGTTACATGACAAACAAAAGCCTAGAGATTCAAAAAGAAAATTTAAGATGAAATACGTCTCACAACTAGCGCCGCCAACGATTTCTCAACGCGAGGCTTAACTATTTTTGGGACCTAAGGTTTGGATTGCAGATCATAGAACTTAAGAATGCAATCCTGGAATCCAAACCTTAGGTCCTAAAAATAGTTAAGCCTCGGGTTGAGAAATCGCAGGAGCGTTTTTTGCTAAAAACGCATCCAAAAAAAGATATGATTTTTTTTCCATTGGCGGCGCTAGTTGTGAGACGTACGGCGTCTTAAGTGATATTTCTATATAATTTAAACACAATTTTTAACGGATTTAACACTCGTTTTATTAACTTTTTAAATTTTCCACCGTTTCGAGACCTTAAATCCGTTAAAAATTGTGTTTAAATTATGTATAGTGCTCTTGCAAACCTAAGAAAATATTATGATATTGCTATAATTTACTAAATGCTATAAAAGTGCAACTTTTAAATAAACCAATAGGATTTTAAGTTTGAACCCGGGACCTCACGCTTATAAGGCGATGCACTGGGCTACAATCTAGGCTATCTATAAGTGGTTCTATAACCCTTAAATATTAACAGAAGTTGGTTGGCACATCCGAAGCGAGATGTAAATTGCATGCAGACTGTTTAATTAGCTATTTCCAAGATGCACCTAACGCCAGCGACGAACTAAAGACCAGCACATCTGCATAATTATTTATGTTAATAATGCCGTCATATGCACTATTGGCTCAAGGAGCGATACGCGTCACGTACAAAATTACCATATTTGTGTTATAATAACGTCATCGGTTCACACATGGTATTATCTGTAGTAGGTACCTAATAATTATCTCTGCTGGCTTCTTATTTTCGCGAATAGCACCAGAGGACACCGCAGTAGAGCGTTGAGTCCGTATTACAGACTACACGGCAAGAAAATGCAGTTTTTCACATTTTCCTTCGTCGCGACAAGCATTTCTTCGCGACGCGGCGTGATTGGAGTGACATCACATGTTTTAGCGGGCACTGTAAGCCAGTAAGCGGTGCGCGGGAGACAGTGACAAGTGATCCGTCAGCTGGGTGTCGGAGGCGTCTCACGCCTTTAGAGGTCAGACCACACTCTCAGATGTGCATGCATGCACGAAGCGAAACGCATTGCCATGTTCCATCGAGCGGCGTAACCAGGGGCACTGGGGCAAAAAACAAACTGGGGCCCCAACTAAACTGTACAGATTATATCAAGTCAAAAGCCACGGAATAAGGAGAATACTATCATCCTGGCCGACGTTTTCTTTAAGGGTGGACGATAGCAACGTGGCGGGAAATTCAACATTTTTAAAGTTTTTACATTTTGTAGCTAAACTGAGATTATGTGTTCTGGTCTACGAAGCAGTGGCACTGCCCAAAAAACTTGTCGTAGACCAGAACATTTAAGCGGCTGAATTATTGTTGTTCTGTTGTTTACAATAATGAAAAAAATACTATGTTATTGCCGCGAACGAAAAATCGCTGAGCAAAAATAGTTCAGTTTAGCTACAAAATATATAAAAAAACAGTAAAAATTTTGAATTTCCCGCCACTTTGCTATCGTCCACCCTTAAAGACACGTGGGCAGCGACCCTTAAAATTTGCCTTTTTTATCCGTAAAGAGCTCGGTCCGAGGGGGCCCGCTGGGCTTGGGGGCCCCGGGACATTGCCCGGCCTTGTCCCTATGTAACTACGCCACTGGTTCCACCCTATGTTCGTGATGTCGTTCAGGGCCCTTAGCCTGTAACACAATGGTGCCAAAATGGGCTTCCGGTTGACGGTTTTAATTACCATTTATTGATGCTGTCGGTCCAGTGTCGGTCCTTTTAATGTTATTGTAGTACAGCAAAGAATATTATGAGTCTAATCCTAGAGGATTAGTTCGCTGGTTGTAGGAGAGCAACGAAAAAATCCCGGTTTTGTCCTTCTACCTAGGACGCCATTGATACGCCATTGTGTTACAGGCTAAGGCCCCAGTGTGTGGCATTAGCATTATCTATGTTATGTGGCGCGACAGCGAGGCTTACACGGCTTGAGGCGCCCGCCCGCGGTCCGCGTGACTGATGGTCCTGTTGCACGAGGCGCATGTTACACGCTCAATCTGCATCTCAGATTGCGAATGAGCTGCATTACACGCTCAATCTGGAACACAGTGCTACGAATATTTTAAAGTGTAGTCGTTCACTGTTTTTTTGCCACCGGAAATGCTCTAGGAACTGTCCTGAATCTCATGAGAGTCATTTAGAGCCTGTTTAATTTATTTGTAGTTTTCTTTTACGTCATTATCGTAGGGGTATTATTTAGTACCTAATAAGTATGTAGTGTAGTCCTTGCTCTGTTTGGTAGTAGCATATTTGGTTGTAATAGTTCGAACTTTAACACATTCTGCAAGATCCAGCCTTAAACTCCCCGGTCCCCGGCATTACAGTTGCGTTAGGTTTAATGAAGTTAAACCATAGTTAAACTTTACTGATGCAGTTAGGCAAGTGCCAACAATTGCAAGTTTGGTGCCACGTGTAATAATTCGCAACTTTATAGTGTGTTCAACACAACATAATATTATGTGTAATTTCCCCGAGCGAAAGTTTTAATGACATTGCTGGTTTTCTAAATTGACATTTTGTTAACTTTTAAACCTGAACTAGCTAACCGCATAAGGTTCCAATAAAATTGTTTTCATTGTGGTAAATCTATAAAATTCATAACCTATCAACACAAAATGGCTGAGCTGAACATAATTACATGAGGATGGTTCGGATACCCCTTGACACAGGGCGTCTATATTTTTTTAGACTATAGAACCTTCCCATCTAATAGACGTACTGCAAGTACCTAAAAGTCATATAATTTACTAGCACGAAAAAACCATGACAATTTCTTTTAAAAATGGGTTGTCTAACCTTATTGTCTTACCTTTGTAAACTTTACTTAACCATATACCAAAGTTTACCAAATACTGTTTCAAAGTGAACATTGATTTTCATAAGCGACGGAAAATGTCATCATAATAATTTTTCGTGAACTTTCTTCGTCCTATTTAATAAGTACCCGAGGAGGCTTATCTTTTGAGGCAGATAGTCCAATTTCCGGGCGAATCCCGCCGTTATTAGCTTTCGTACATGGTTTCACTTTCGCCAAAGGTTCTTAACTGCTCAACGAATTACTAAGTATTATACAATTACGGTTATCTATGTACTTTGGAATGTTCCGAAGTTACTTCGGCTACTTGTTGGCCTAATTTACGGGGCTTTTCATATTTTTCTTGTGAAGATAAGCGTTTCAGAACTGTAACAAATAAAACTAGTAGCTCTGTGAGCAAAAGTGACCACGATAAAATATTTTATTCGTAGGTTCTAGGAAATCTGGAATCTAAATCTTAGGTCCTAAAAATAGTCAAGCCTTGGGTTGATAACCTAACGTTTCGTTTTTAGCAAAAAACGCATCCAAAAAGAAGATATGATTTTTTTTCCATTGGGGGCGCTAGTTGTGCCTATATTCACCTTAAGGGCGGTTGTCGAGCTGCTCGAGCTTCGCTCAGCGCAGGACTGAGCCTTCGGCTCGTGCGTGTCATAGAGGTTGGCCTTCGGCCTCGCCGAATTTTCTATACCTCGGCCTTCAGCCCCGCAGATTGGGTTGTCTGATGGGATCATTTAACCCGCTCCCCGCTTCGCTCTCCGCGAGACTTTGTCTACAGTCTCGTTCAACGAAGCTCGATTAGGCAATCGGCCGGTAAACAACAAAGTTCGACATTTGCGAGTAAAATTTCAAAAACTGAATCAACAAAAAAATCTACAAACCTGCTCACAAAATTTCACGAAACTCGGTTGAAAATGGCTAAAATATGTTTTTTTAACATTTTCAACCCCCATATCTCCGCCATTTAAAGTTTTTTCGAAACACTGAATAGACAAAAAATCCATACAATCATCGAATCTGCTCCCTAAATTGCACAAGAATCGGTTGAGAAATGCGACCTGGGCCCTTAGCATGTAACACAATGGTGCCAAAATGGGCTCCCGGTTGACGGTTTTATTTACGATTTATTAATGCTGTCGGTCCAGTGTCGGTCCTTTTATTGTTTTTGTAGTACAGCAAAGAATATTATGAGTCTAATTCTAAAGGATTAGTTCGCTGGTTGTAGTAGAACAACGAAAAAATCCCGGTTTTGTCCTTCTACCTCGGACGCCATTGATACGCCATTGTGTTACAGGCTAAGGCCCCTGTAGAGAAGAACATTAAAGACATCCGGACACACGATAGCATTTTTGCCCAAGATACGGAGACATTCGCTCACTTCGTTTGCTCGGTCAATAAAGATAACTTGTAATATTGGCAGACATGAGAGAAGCGTGATAAATAAAATTCTTACACATTACCTACTTGTGAAATAGCAAGTTTTGATAACAATTTACATAGGTACAAGGATAACTAAGGGTGGCATTAATAGACGTCAGCTCAAGTAGGTGATTTCAGAAAACAAAATCACCGACTTGAGACCTTGGCTAATGTCAATGTCACTCAAGCTATAGTATCTATTAATATGCTGACAGCAACTCAAGCTCGAGCTTGAGACCGAGGCAGAGCTTGAGAAATCTTGAAAAATTGTAAGGTTGGTATTAATAGTGGCGGTATTATTAATACAACCCTAAGAATTTTTCTATTAAATCACGGTTTTACTCACTAGTATTTTGTCGGTGTAGCCGACTAGTTTCGGTTCTTATTCGGAGTCCTTAATCTTGGAGAACGAGACCGCCCTCGCGACACCGCGGTTAGTCTCGAACTGCGTTTTTGTAGCCGCTGCGAGATTAGAAAAATGTGCAATGCTCACGAAATTTTTACCCCAAGAATTATTGGAACCTCTGCCTTTACTTTTATATTTAAATCGTACAGGCAAGTACGATTTGAATATAAAAGTAAAGGCATATTCGTTTGCCAGAGAGCCAAGACGTAGGTACTTAGGTACCAAGAAACGGTGCAAAACGATTGCACTGGAAAGCAAGCGACCCGTTCCAATTTACCTTCGCTTCTTTGAAGATACCTACTTCTCACGAAAAACTAGTCCCAGTAACGTTGTGACTATTAAAGTTTGATCAGTGCAAAACTTTTAATTGCCACTGAGCGCGCCGCTCAGCCATGACTCGCTGCACAGCCTCCCAATTCCATTCCACAGTTACCGATGGATTTCGACATTGCTGCACTATTCTAACACAGGCGATTTAAAAGAGATGCAATAGGGATATTACTGTGAAAAGTGGCTCAGCAGGGTGTCAGAATCAGGTGGCGGTTCGCTTGCAAAGGCTGCGCCCCGGCCCGTGTGCATCGGAAATCATTTGACGTAAAATAAACTAGCCAACTTTCAATATTCGTGCACTCGACATAAATGGCACTTCATTTGTTCGCTTGTGACTTTTATAAATTTTAACGTTGCATTCCCGTGAAATTTCAGGTTGTTTAACAGAAATTACCTACCTCATCAACTTTAACTATCGTTGTGTACGTATTTTTTAAGAAGAGACTTTTGAGATACTTAGTGCAAACTTTGCGACAAAAATAATGGGGAGCTTTTATACAAACTAGGCAAGTAGAGAAGTAGTTAAAAGCTCTAGGTAGTTAGTCTCAGTAAGTGCGTAGGCAGTGGCATATTTAACAAACTGCCTACACATAGTTGAGTAATGCGTGAGCATCAATAACCAGCCCCTGAACGTACTCTATACCGTAACCTAAAACCGTAGATAATTTACCACCAGGTAAGCACACTTCTCTACAGGGTGCACTCTAAGTCAATAGCGGAACTTTAAATCTACTGATCAATACAAACAACTTGTACTAGGTAACGAAAAAAATGGAGCGAAAAAAAATTCAGCTGTTCCATACAAAAAGTCGCCTCAGTACTGCGCCAAATGTATGAAACAGCTGATATTTTTTTCGCTCCATTTTTGTCGCCACCTAGTACAAGTTGTTTGTATTGATCAGTAGACATCCTACTTAAAGTTTCGCTATCGACCTAGAGTGCACCCTGTAGAGCCACCAACCCTCCTACGATGACTAAAATTCTATTTGCGTGATCAGCTTGGTAAATGCACGTTTCACGTAAAAAAAATAAAAAGTAGGCTGTATAAATGTACAGACAGCTCGTGGGCCCTTACACGCGTGCACTCTATTCAGTTACGTTACGGGCGACTTTGCAGCGAAATTGTAAACGTCTACGTGCTGTTGACTGTGCATGTCCCACTAGCTGGCCCGCGTTTCATATAAGTTAAGTGACATAAATATTTTATTATGACAATTCGATGTTCATTGATAGGTCGGTTTATAAACAAACCTTTTTTGTAACCTCATGTCAAATCGACTACGCAATCTATATCGAATTGTCATAATAAAATATTTATGTCAGTTATATGAAACGTGCACCTGGTCTTCTCATAGAGAGAAAGAGAGAGAGAGAGAGAGAGAGAGAGAGAGAGAGAGCACCGCGCGCGCTGCACGCCCACTGCGGATTGGCGATTTTCGTGTTGCTTCTTCACCTTCATATCAAAGAAATAATAGAAATAATATGACAAGCATTCGATAACAATGATGCTCGGCCAGTTTCAACACAAGGAAATGTTCATTCAATTTGTATTCACAGCGTTCGTTAACTTTGCCCCCAATGATTACCCTGGGGCAAATGCATGTTATGCATACTCGAACTCTGGGCAGATTACCTACTGGGTTAGTTACTTGGCGCCTCGATTATTAAGATACTTACATAATTAATTGTAAGCATAGTAATTCTACAAAATCTGTTTTAAAGCTATAAAAGTAAGATGTAGCCTGTACAATTGTACATGTCCCACTAGCTGGGCAAAGGCCTTCTCTCAGAGAGAGAGTTCGAGCTTAATCACCACGCGTGCTCAATGCGGGTTGGCGATTTTTGCGTTGAGGGTATAATACCTCACACGCTCAGGTTTCCTTACGATGTTTTCCTTCACCGTCAGCGAGTGGTATTGCTACTACAAATTCACAAATGTACGTAAAGATACATGCCCGCACCGGGAATCGAACCTAGGACCTTTCACTTCAGAGTCCACTGTTCTACCCACTAGACCACCACCGCCGCTTTATAGCTATATTAAAAAGAAAAACTTGGGCTTTTGGTACATCTACCTAGAAGAACAGATGTTTGATAAAGCGCCCAGTAGCATCTGCAATCACGCTAGGGTGAAGCGACAACTATATTTTTTTTATTTAGCCTGTTTTATGTACCGCTGCTGGACAAAGGCCTTTTTTCTAATAATAATCCGAAATAATAGTACGTACTCATAATAGTCTAGTTTTGGCCCTTCGTATTTTGGCAAGCTTACTCGTGTATAGCATGAGATATAGCAAGACCAAGTGATTTTTAGCATACAATGAGTTAACATTAAATAAGCAAATAATTTATTAACCATTCATCAGAGGTGACCACAACACTACTACTACATGATTCTGCTTGTTAATAAAAATTTCAACGGCAAAATAATTTAATATTAATAAATTGTACCACAGTATCAGGTCCGCCTATCATATTATTTTGTTATCAAAGTAAGTATTTTTCTTTCGGGGAGACCGGCCGGCGTTCACAAAACTCAGCACTGCATAATGTACTACATGATTCTGCTAGGTAATAAAAAAATCAATGGCAAAAATAATTTAATATTAATAAATTGTACCATAGTATCCGGTCCGCCTATCATATTATTTTGATACCAAAGTTAGTATTTTTCTTTCGGGGAGACCGGCCGGCGTTCACAAAACTCAGCACTGCATAATGTTGCATTTTAGAAGTAAAGTCCGGCGTCCGAGGAGCCGTTAAGTTTCGCTGCTCCTGTGTGACTTGTGTGGGATTCCCTCAAATATTTACCCTATTTTTCGAAACGGCTTCACGGGGAGGCTGCACTGCCTACTTTTATTTATAAGTCGTTTTTGGATTCTCTGTGAAACAGGGAATGTTTATTTAATCAACATACTCATATGAATACAAAAGCTAACATTGATATTGCTCTACGTGGCGTATTTGTCACTTTCTGTCTTACGAAACAATGTTAATGAAAACAGTAACGAGCTTTATTAGGCCTTTAATTTACAGCAGAATTCAGTAATTCAACTTACAAACTACGCTAGACACAATGAAGTGACATCGAGTAGAACCATAATGTTCGTACGGGTTGCTCGTAAAATTTTATAGCAGCCGCCATGCCGACGAAGTGTCCCGGGAGGCGCACGCCAAATGCCCTGGAACACTCTGGGACACGCATTTATCTAAGCGTGATTAATTTGTTTTATCATAGGACGCTCCGAGAGTTTTATTTCGCTCGAACGCCTGCTAAGTGTAAAAATCTTTGATGGCATCATCAAAGCGCTTCAGCGTTATCAAAGTAATTTCTTGTACCTATAATGTTGTCTGATCGATTGGGTGGCTTGGCTTCGCTCAGTAACGAAATCTTTCTTCGATAAGCAGGTTTATCGATACGGTATCTCTATAATATAGGTACCTATGTATCGCATACTCTCAATTCCCTATATCGTTTCCGCCGGTCGGTGGGCCGACCCCAGGAAACGGTGAGAAATTTGCGAGTCTTTTGAGAGCCGAACTGCTTTCCATAAGTCAGAGGGGATGGGGAGTGACGCGGTCGCAGCCACACGCTCGCGCCGCAGGGCAGCGGTCGGGTCCACTCCGCTACATTTTTCTGCGTCCTAATGGCGCAGATAATAGATATTTACAGTGCTGTTTACTACAATGTTTGTATCCGCGGGAGCACTATAAAAATAACATGAATTGCCGTTTAGGCTAAACTTTATAAAAGTTTTATTTTTTCAGCGAATTCCGTCGAATATTTATAACTCAAAGCCTTTATGGCAAAAAGTCCGGACGTGGAACTCCATAAAATGATTTAGTGGGAGTCTCAACTTGGGCCTACGCCCTACATCTGCTAATTGCTTCCGAACTTGTTTTCGAGCATAATTTCGGCTAATTGCAAGTTGCACTCGGCGCAGAGCCAACCAGGGACTACTGCCGGAAAGGAGCACGCTTTTACCTTAAATCAGGAACTTCAGAAAACAAGCTACGTTTTTATTTGTCGACCGGACAATCTGGCCGGATTGATTTCGCTGTTTTATATGCATTTCATGAGTTGTTCGAAAATTATAAAGCGCCAGAACCGGTTCCAACAACAGCCTAATTGAAACTTACCTATGTGTATTTATTCACCCTACCTCTAGTAGAGGAAATGCTTTTGTTTGGCGAATCATTTTGGCAGCTCGGAAAAGCAGTTCCTACGCGCGTAGTACTTACATCTGTTTCTATACAAGTGCCAAAAGGAAAATTTCAATGAGTGAACGGAGCTGGAACAATATTGATAAGACTATTTATCTACGTAGTGGTATTACTTATTTCTCCAAAAGATTTCATCGGTTGCGGGCAAATTGACATAACAATGACATCATGTCGAAAGCCGTCGCCAATTCACTAGGTGAAGTGAGATTTCTCTGCTTAGGGCGGGAATAATATGGACGAAATTGTATTGACTTGTTGCGTCACAATGATTGTAGGTAGGTATCTACGTATACCGAAGTTTGTGAAATGTCACGTACAATACCACCTCACCTTATTTACGTGCCACTTTATAGTACAGTCGCCCGTAACATTAAAATACTAAAATAGTTACTATTTCCCCTTTTGATCTACCTACACTAATATTGTTTGTTTGTTTGTTTGTATTGAATAGGCTCCGAAACTACTGGACCGATTTGAAAAATTATTTTCCATTAGAAGCCGAGATTATGCCTGATGAACATAGGCTACTTTTACCGCGGGAAAATGCTTCATTCCTACGGGAAAACGGGTAATAGGACAACGGGTAGTAAGAATTATCCTTCCCTACATAAGTAGTCTTTCACATAACTTCTAAACGGCTGGACCGATTGGATTGAAATTTTATATGGGTATTTTGATAGTTTTCGGGATGATTTAAAAATACAATTGGACCCGGTAGGTGGCGCTGCTGTCGGTATGCCAACTACTAAACGGCTTGACCGCTTGGGTTGAAATTGACGGGGGGAAAATAGAGCTGCAACCTTTTAACTTAGTCACCGCTGACGAAGTCGCGGGCGAAAAGCTAGTATGTTATAAAATACGTAATCCTGGATATCAAACCTTACAAAACCTAACCCGCCCGCAGCAACCATACGCAATTTCATATTTTTAGGGTTCCAGGCCTCAAGAGGAAAACCTATAGGGTGCTTGCGTTGATCTAGATTCTAGATCAACGCAAGCTAGATTCTAGAATCATGAAATTTGTCAAGATACAATGGCTTATATTATGTACAAATCACGGAAGAAATATGAAAACTGCAATATATTAATTAAGTACGTACGTCACAAAAAATGGGGTCCCTCCCTATACAAGAAATAGGTGGTACAAATTTTAAAGTGGGGTGACCGTATCATGTGGGGTATCCTATGCAAAGGCTTTCAAGTTATTGAGTCCGAATCGCAATTAGCCGTTTTTATTTTCATTATATTCGTTGCGGTTGGAAGTAAGCACCGGCTGGCATCGATATTTTTCCATAAATATCTGTATTTATCAATTTGATTACAGTTATTTGAACTCCATTAACAGTTCAAATAACTGTAATCAAATTGATAAATAATAATAATTTGGCAGATCATGTTTAAATTATGTAGTTACTACATTTATTGGATTTCATAATCCTTTAATCGGCGCAAGAATAATTTGCGAGAGCTACCATCTAGGTATAATAAAAGTAAACCGGGCCACAGGATTCTCTTTGAGAATTTAAATCGAAATAAACTGAACACCTTTATATTGCTATCGCAGCGGTTTTCACAGTTTTGAATATGCAGATATGGATTGCATATTGTGCAATTCCATTGAGACTGAGTGCCAATATCGATTTGTACCTTCTATTCATTTTATATTTTTTACACATAGAACACTCGCTTTTGAGAAATAATATTCACAATGTCTGCAACAGGTTTCGCGACAATCTTGCTGTTATTTTATTAAAGCCAACCTCGACTAAGTGCTGTGATGTTCGCGTAATGTTCCGTTGATTAATTTACCTGCCTTGTGCGAAATTTAAACAACACCTGTTCCCGGCACAAACACAGAACAGCCACCACGCAACCTAAACACAGGCGTTATTTATAATAATAAATGAAACGATTTATTTCATAAATGCAGACCTTTTCCATTGTGTCGACTTTTTGCCGCGCGAGGCTCGCCCGCCGCCCGGCACAACGCGGCGATCGCTTCGCGAGCCATGTTTTGATAACGCCGTGACATTGTTATCTCGTTTGATGAATGGACTTTTTGTTACAAATGGACGCTGTTATTCGCTAGTGAACCTTGTCCCTTTGGCCGCTGCAATGTCCGTTTTGTTTCTGTTCAATTTGTAAACTCTATTATTGGAATATGCCGCCGCCGCGTCACGCCCTCGTGGCGACTCTGCATACTTTCAAGTGAACGCGAAGACGATTCGAACTTAAGTCTGGCGTGCTGAAACTTCACTGGAACAAAGGATTTCTGAGAGGAAATGGAAATTGTTGAGGAAGTCATAGCGTCAAAGTACTCGTTTAAGACGGTGCAGTGTCACATTGCTTTCTTTGAACAGGCGCTTTGTCGATGCGCGGAGGAATAATTGCATATAAACTTGCCCGCTACTCTAGCCGTGCTTAATTTATTAACGGCTGCAATTAGAATATTATAAGTCTGCTAATTACCTCGGGAGGTAAATGTGGGGTTTCTCGCCTAGATTGTTTTCTGTAGCCAGCTCGTGTTGCGTACGCAAGCCCGCGGTGAATAATCCATCCACACTCGCGTTCAATTCGCGGCGACAGCTGACAAATCGCACGGTTCCGTCCGCCCCAATTTTCGATGACAAGACCTACATTAACCTTGAGAGCTCTCTGTCACCGGTTCTCTCAGCGCTGAAGAATAAATCCGGTTCGGGAATAAATTAAGCGCTTTGTGACGCGGAATGGTGCCGAGTTGACAATGGCGCGGCGTACCTGCGGCCTCACCTCGCGCAGGAAAAACCTTTTTAATTTGTTTTTAGGGTAAATCATTCTGAAATACTTTTTTTAACTTCATTTCAACGCTGCAGCATTAATTAACGAGTTAAAATTAATGTTTTAGTGCGTAGGAACTCGAGGGTACCAGAATGTTTAGATATATATATATATTTTTTTAATTCATGAAACAAAACAATGGTGAGACATGGTGCTGTTTTGGTCAGTGACACCCGACTCTGGGAAGATAGTTTTAGTAACGCTTGAAACTAAAAACAAGTTGTTTTTGAATTTTTTTTGTTATTTACAAATTACATTGTTTAACTTGTTCTATAATAACCGCGACGTGCGGACACACCCCCGCCCGCTCAAAGCGCGCGCGCGATGTGGCCCCCGATAACGCAAGCGTTACAATAATAGTAAGAGAGGCCACAAATTTATGTTTTTTTTTTCAATTTTTTTTTTGTTTTATTATCGTGTAAATAATAATCACCCCTGAGTCGGGTGTCACTTTAAAAAACAACACCTTGTATATCCAAAAGGTGTGAAGAACAAACCTACGTTTCCATAAACTCGTAACAATAAGATGTGAAAATACCTACCTACGTTCAGAAATGACCAATCATATTCTTCTCCCCGCTTTATGAACGCCATCGCATCTGGATATAAAATTTTGGCGCCGAGATTTTATGCGAAATTTTATGACATTGTCTTCTCAAATGTTGTCCGAGTTTTTTATTGGCCATCAAAATAAAAAGACCTGCAAAAATACATATGTATGTGGCATTATACGCGGGTCTTTTGTGTCGCTTACGACCATGGAATAAAATAAATTATGTAAATCGCGATATTGCAAAATAACGAACGAAATCCTTATTAATTTTGAAAATACATTAGCCATTTGATATTTTAACGCTACTGTAGCGCGTTATTGCAACCGCGTGGCTGTCGGTGACAAGCGAATTAATTAAGTTAAAAAGCAAACAAAAAGCCGCATAAGTTTTCTCTTACACTCCAATGAAAACTTTTTATAAAAATGCACAGAGTATTGTATCTTTATGCAAATAAACTAAGACGCTGTTTGCATTTTTCAGCATAGTGTGTTATGTACCCACTTGCCTTGGACGTGGTTTATTGTTTTAAAGTAGATATGTATCTTCATACATGCGTTCGCGAATCCGCTTATGTGTGAGTAAAGCAATAAAAATACAAGTGCACCTAGTATGATATTAGCGAACGAACCGCAATCTCTTTGTCTGGTTAAACACGCCCGCGAGATGTAGGTAGGTACAGCACTTTAGCCCACATTAATTATAGTCGCGAATTTCAAAACAGGCCCTAGCAGGTAGAGGTCTAGCGACGGCGTTGATGAATGACTCGACACAAACGCTGAATTATAATTGGTATCACTCGCACAAAATGTTTCATATTTCTTGAGGCAGAGAGTCGTTAATGGCCCAGCAGCCGCGAGAACGCTGAGTTCATTTTTCCATTATAACGTTTTCTATATTTACGTAGAGCTCAAAACGTTGCTCGCTGGCAGTTCAAAATTTCCCAAGTGTCTCGTCAGAGTAAGCTGGCCCATTATATCCACCAAACTGCTTTATTAACATTTTTTGCTGAAAAGCGTAGGAACGTTGGTAATTTGGAATGTAGGAAAGTTGACCGCGGCTTGCGTAGGTGAGTTGGCGGCGAGCCACGAAGATCGAGCGAGTGCAGCAAGCAGCAGCGCGGCCTCGCTGCACTCTGGGTCGACCCCGCGCCACACTACGCCCGGGCAAGCGACATTCACTTCCAAAATTTCACGCTTCCGTTCCTACCAATAGGTACGTCTGCCACTGAATCCGAATTGCGTTGCGTGACAACAGTTGCTCCTTTGTCAACCTACTCAAACTTGGCTTGATCCCAACCGGCGAACAATATAGAGATACCAGCATAACATTGACTACCGCAGCAACAAATATGTATTATCTGCTCCCATATAAAAACTCGTATTCGCGGCGTTTCCTCTATGATGTTAAGTAACAAAATAAGAAAAATATCGATGTTATTATTACATGTATACGCATTCAGAGACATAAACGATGCCCCAATACAAGAGACGAAGGGAAACTCAATTGGGAGAATTACTGTAATAATTTTTCCTCCTCTTCATACGTTTTTTTATAAATGCAATATCTCTCTGGTTTGATTTAGGAAGCGACATTTTTTACTTGTGAGATAAATTGTTGTTATTCCTCGTGGTGGCAGTTTTGCTCGTTAATTGGCGCTTGGATGACAAATTAAGAAGGATATAGTTGTGACGTAATTGACAGCCCAATCTGTGCTGTGGTTCGGGTTGATGTTACCAGGGAGCGCACACCACACAAGCCTCCCCGTGTCGCCTTTAATTATTAACACATAAATATCATATTCGTGCAGCCACAGTTTATTCATGCCCTTCTTGGAATGTATAACTGTAACCTACACAATTCTGCCCCCGTTAGTTGAAAAGGCGCATCTAACATTTTTTCCAAAATTGAGTTATATACACCGTTGGAATCAGAAAAAAAAGGCGCGTCGGCCAGTATTTTTTATTTTTCGCTATCTCGCTTCCTAGCAATTTTCCATAGTCAAAATAGGCGCTTATGCATCCAACTTTTCTACTAAATGGAGGATGAAAAGCCGAAATCGTCATAAACTTAGAAGAATAGCCGCATTTACACACATACTCCTTTGATCTTCATAGTATTTTTTTATGATCGGAAGTTTAATGGGCGCTTATTCGATATCGTTTCTAATGCTTAATAGATAGGTCGCAAGTGACCATTTGCGTCCTAAACGCTAGTTGAAAAGTATTATACTTACTTAGTAGAAAAGTCAACATCTGCCACATGCGCCCTTACTACTTCGTATTTTATGATTTTTCGATGCGCATCTGCCAAATATGTCTCAATTCTCTATAGGGGAAATAAAAGTATGGATGGTACTTAACTGAAAAGTCGCAAGTGTGCCAAAGCGCCTTTTTAACTACCGCTTCCTTAAGAAGCGGGGCTTGCGGGAGGGGAATATGTACGGGGTGACTGATCAGTTGCGTCTTGCGTTGGAGTGGCAGATAAGGCGAGGCATGTTACGCGCCGGCACCATTTTGCGACATTGCACATTGTCTTAGGTAAGATTTATACAATTTTATTTCATTTACTATTTGCATTATTCAACTCTCATTAACTTTTGAATTAGTTAATTAATTTATCACACATAAGGCTTATGTGAAGCCGTTTATTATTAACAATGGTATTATACTTCTAAATTATCTGCCTAATATATTTATTTCCACCCCCCCCCCCTCATCTCAATAGTAGTAATAAAAATGTAACTACAGGGTGCACTCTAAGTCGATAGCGGAACTTTAAGTGGGCTATCTACTGATCAATACAAACAACTTGTACTAGGTGGCGAAAAAAATGGAGTGAAAAAAATATCAGCTGTTTCATACAAAAGGTCGACTCAGTACTGCGCCAAATGTATGAAACAGCTATTATTTTTTTCGCTCCATTTTTGTCGCCACCTTGTACAAGTTGTTTGTATTGGTCAGTAGACAGCCTACTTAAAGTTCCGCTATCGACTTAGAGTGCACCCTGTAGATTAAATATCAAGGTCATTAGATTAAGGTGTAAAGCGTAGTTAATTTATAATTTTTATTACATTTATTTTTAGTTTAGCATTTAAGTAATAATCAGAGCAGCAAGAATCAAATAAACTTTATGTCAACCAAATTAGAGTACCTGCGATACAGGGTTTCCTAGTGCAGGGCTCACTGTTAATCATAAACTGTGTAAATCTTCCAGTAATAAATAAATTTTGAAATAAAAAATTTTGAATTTGAATAACGTGAAATGTCGATAGCTTGCAAAATATTGGAGCGGGCTTATACCTACTATGTTTTTGTTAGAATAAGGGTATAGTAACATTTATTTATTAACACTTTTAATGCACTTAAAAATATTTTACATTGCGGCGGACCTTATACTGTGTAGTGTAGACATTGCAAACAGGTAGATGCACTTATTGGTCTAGTCATCATAATTTTTATGTAGGTAACTAAGAAACCTTAGGTACTGTAACCTACATATAACACAATATTTAAACCATTATGTTATTTCTAATTTCAGGCAAAACAAAATGAAGCATGGTCGAAGTTTAAACTTAGTTCACAAAGTTTTGTCTTCCACAAGTGTTCCAAGTACACCAGGTAGTACTCCACCGGAAATTCACGCTCGACATTTAATTACTGACAACCGTCATTGTGACATAGCGGGATGTGGTTACAAAACTACGCAGCAAGATTGCGCTCTGAATGCCTGCGATGGTATCATCACCAACACCAATAAAGACTGCACCATCTCCGGCAGAACCAGCACCGAAACTACGCAGCAAGATTGCGCTGAGCAATGCTTGAGATAAAGACAGTCTCTTATATCATTCAATGGCTTTAGACAACCTGTAAACCGAACACACACTTAGTTTGAATGTGGTATAAAAAAACGCGAAGTAGGATTAGACAAGCACCACTAATTGGCAGAGTTGCATGGCAAATTATACCAAAACTCTCTTCGGTTTTCGGGCATTAGAGGGACTAATTTACTGATTATATCAGACTTGCGCTCTTGACTGAACTGATTGTTTTCTGACTTATTGACTCATTATATCACATCTGAATTGATTTTTGGTCACCGGTCTTGGGATTCCAATCTTGATATATTTCATTCTGAGAAAGTCAAGTACTACTTCGGTTCCATCAAAATCCGTATGCGTAAATTATAGTGATACGACCGCTTTGAAAAGTAGCCTGACACATCTTGTTCAGATAGACTCGTGGTGTTACTTGTGTAAGTTTATAGGCACAAAAGCCAAGTCAAATTTAAGGATGTTCACCTTGCTGTCTCTGACACACGTCGCTAAATAACTGTAAAGAATATGGATGTCAGAAACGTTTATAAGTTCGAAGATTGCTCTTCTGCCTATAAACTTACACATGTAACGCCACAAGATGTGTCAGGCTACTTTTCAAGGAGGTTCTTCTCTTCTCTGTACCACTATAACGTCCAAAACGGACTTTGGTGGAACCGAAATAGTACTTAATTTTTTCAGAATGAAAAAGAACAATATTGGAATCTCAAGACCAGCGACTAAAAATCAATTCAGAGGTATCACTCAAGAGCGCAAGTCCGATATAATCCGTAAATTAGTCCCTCTAATGCCCGAAAACCGAAGAGGATTTTGGTATAATTTGCCATGCAATGAGAACTCTGCCAATTTATTTAATGCATACGAAGAATTGTAGTGGTGATTCTCTATTCCTACTTTACGTTTTTTTATACCACAGTCAAACTTAATGTGTATTCGGTTTACAGTTAGTCTAAAGCCATTGATATAAGAGACTGTCTTTATCTTAAGCAGCGCTCAGCTCAATCTTGCTCCGTAGTTTCGGTGCTGGTTCTGCGGGAGGTGGTGCAGTTTTTATTGGTGATGATACTATCTCAGGCATCCGGAGCGCAATCTAGCTGCATAGTTTCGGTGCTGGTTCTGCGGGAGGTGGTGCAGTCTTTATTGGTGATGATACTATCGCAGGCATCTTGATGCGTAGTTTTGTAACTACTAAATCCCGCTATGTCACAATGACGGTTGTCAGTAATTAAATGACGTGCATACATTTCCGGTGGAGTACTACCTGATGTACTGGGAACACCGAATTTTTCAACTATCGGGGGCAGTACAGTAAATAAAAGATTGAATTATTATTATTTTTTACTTTCAAGTCAAGATTAAACCTAAAAAAGATGATCATAGGTACTTTTCAACTTAGTCAAGGGCTATTAGATTAATACTGGATATTGTGCAAAAAGTCGCATGTACTTAAATGCGCCTTTTCTTCCTAGGAAAATAAATAAAATTATACACTTGGTACTAGGGTTAAAAGTAATATAGAGCACATTCGAAATTGAAAGGGCGTATGTGGCGACATGCGCCCTTTCAATTGATTATTTCTCATTTATTCAAATTTTTAAAACTAAAATGAAAAGGATTTTTTGAGATTTTCCATATAATATATTAAAAATATACCTATTATTTTAAATCAATTGAAAGATAATAATTTTAACCATTTTTCGACATTTTCAAACATATATTATTTCGTTTAAATAACTGACAGCAAACAATTTAAGGTTTCATTCACTAAACATTTTTTTTCTCGGTTTTAGGTTCTTGTTACATGCGCCTTTTCAACTATCGGGGGCAGAATTATTCTACAAGCTCTGCTTTTCATAAATACATTATTTATCTCATTGTACCTACTCCCCACCTCTCCTACGACGTCGAGTCCACATCAATTCATCCATTTGATTGATGTTTTTTTGAGGGACGAGACATAATATTTTGTGATATTATATTTTGCCTTCAAAACCTAGTTTTTCTTGTGCAAAGTTCGGGCGAAAGTTTATTTGACTTCAGTGAACTGTATCATCATTTGTTTCAAACCTTGTTACAAGTAGCAACTCTGTCGGAAGTTTATTTTTTCTGTAACATCGTCGGTAGATCGATCTGCTCCCGAGCGTCTGCTTTATAACTATTTTCGCGATAGCTTATTTCTTAGGTAATAGTGGAGTGAAGTGAGCAGTAAATCTCTATTATAGTTAGAGTAGGGCGGATGGCAGAAGACGAAGTGAAAATTTACATGCGATGCGAAGATATTTTTCCTACTAATATTATGTCACTATTTTTCCCGACAGCATTAGCCTTTCACATTTTCATTCCGTGAAAAATATGAACATATAACGGCGTTGAAAGATGGCGCTGTTGAGGTGACGATGGCGAGCTTAGAAAAAAAACAAAAAGTGCGAGTCGGTCTTACGACGCACGAGGGTCTCGTACCGATGCACTAGATATTTCAAATAATTTCATGTTTTATTATTTGGAATTAGCACTACAATCACACCATTTCTCTTTGATCATAACTATTGCAGTTTAAAAAAATCAATACGGACACTTTTCCAGGGTCCTCCCTACTTTAATTTCTGCTCAGCGCTTTTAGCATATTCCGTGAAGATCTAACGATGGATGAAGATAGACGAAGACTGCTTAGGCTTAGTAATATGGTCTCGTTGGCACCCTTCGTGTACGGAACCCTAAAAACATAGTTTTTGTCGTGTCGAAGTTTAAAGTTAGACATGGTCCCTCGATCGTTCTTGCGTGTAAGTTTGGCTGGGGCCGGGGGATGAAGTTTATTCGCTCTTTCGGCAGATCGTAGCGCTCACTCGCCGCAGACGCCGAGGAATGTTTCGGCCAGTAGATGTTCCAAACATACTCTATCGATCTCAGTGTAAGCACTTTAATTACTTGGCTGAGATTAACTTGCTTCTGCTCAACTACTCAGGCTACACGAAGATTCTCAAACGCTTTCAATTGGATTTTAGAATACCCGCCTGGAATCTTGTAACAGACAGTAGTTAAGTCAGTTTTAATGACTCAATTCATCTTTATCTCCGAGGGAATAATAATATCGATCGCAATGATCTCCCCTATAAAGGCATTAAGATAATGACTTGATATCACATATAGCATGGCCGTTTCGCCTACATGCATATAAATTGCCAGCATGATTTGCTAGAGCACTCAGCTTATTCCGACGCCATAATGCTAGTCGTAAAATTTTATGGCACGTCTTCCGTAAGCTGATAGGCGGATCAAAGGAATACACGTCGTATTATAACACGCTAAGTTACACTAGTTCGGCCTACTTATTGAATTTCGAGCACGAAATCTGTGAGAAGTAAATGTTACGAGATGAGCGTCGATCGATAAGGACCTTAATTTTGGTTTTACTTTAGTCAGACGATAGGGCTGAATAGTCTTTGAATCTGTAGGATAAACTATGTGTTGAATATGTTGAATGCCTATGTATGGCATTTACGTGTTACCTATGTATTGTATTTATAAAACTAAAATTGAATATTTTACATTAATGGTACTTAGTTTCCTAAGTAGATATGGACGTCAGTGAAGCCTAAATGGAGCTTTTTCTTTGTTCGTAAAATATTAATTAATTATTTGCTTTAAATCCGTTAGTCCTCTTCCTTTACCAAGTTTGCTAATTCCATATTGATACTTAAATCGTTTATAAAAGACCTTCTATAGCATTCCCATATTGTAAAGGAATCCAATAAGTTTGACGAGCTTTATATCGCCCTATATCCCTGTCAAAACTTTTATGGTACGCGCGACCCTACTCATTCTATAAACCTTAGGGTATGGTTTATCCTTATAGCTATAAATAAATATGTAAGAAAACTTATTACGAAATATCTCTACACGATAAAGAAAAACATCTGCATGCTGTCATCAAATAATATTTCACTTTTATGAGTAGGTTGCTATACCTACCTACTTTGCAACATTTTATATCACTTACATAATCATGTATTCGCCTGTACAAGAAAATATTACAGCACTTTTTATTTGTAGCCTGAATAGAAAATTGCCATAAACAAGCGGCAAAGTATAACAATGATAAAATAAGTTTTTATCGGAGCGAGTCTCTGAGACGGGGACGAAGTGCATTTCTTTCCGCCGCTTGACGAACCAGAAAAATATAATTTTATTTAGAGGTTTCCCGAGACGAGCGTGTTACAGTGCTCAGATGGGAGTCTGCACTGGCTTTTATTATTTAACTTGGACAGAAAGGGGAAACAGAGACAGTTGTAAAGAAATTCATCAAAAGTTTTGATTGTATTACTTACACTCCGCCTCGGGTGCTACTTAGTTCGCCGGGCCCAACTCTTGTTGTACTTGCTACTTACTCAGGGGGTACACCTGAAAGGTGCTTGTTAGCAGCAAATTGGAACAATACACTTCAAGTTTCAGCGCAAAGCAAAGAACTTGAGATAATTACGTACGGGCATGATTATTGTAGAGCTTTCAAATGATGGACAATTTGCTCTCTTGTTCACAGCTAGGTATTCATCCATAACCACGTGAGCCACATCTTGGAGTTGAACGCTGGCCTTACACTGGCAGATACGAGATACTTAGAAAGTTCGCAATTCGGATAATATTTCGCGAGTCATCAAGGCGATCTCGCATTCGACATAAAATTGCACTTCCCACTTAATGTTCAATGGGGATTATCTCTATAGGGATCTCAATAGCTTGGGGTTCTCCGCGGCCGCTAATACCTACCTACTGCACTTAAAAGCTCTGACAGTCGACCGCTATAAAGAATGCTTTTGTGTCGCGCACCAAATCGCTTCTTGGAGTGCGAGAGCGGCATACGCTTGCTAAACTGATTTTGGCCATATGTGTGGGTGAGTGGGTGACTACACAGCGATCGTGGCTCGCTCCAGTTTAATTAATCTGGATTTGATGAGGGATTAGGTCGCTGCGACGCGTGACGGATCGGCAGCGACTCGTGCGCCCTGGCCCCGTCTACTGTGGTTTAAAGCGGATTTGCCGAGCAACCTCTCATTCCGGCTCCGCATAATTTGTACACACGCTCACGAAGTGCTATTTAGCTCCCTTAAGTAACGTTACAATATTAATCTCGGCTGTATTGCATGACCCACCTTTGGAAGTACGCGGAGCAATTTTCAACGAGCTTACGCCCAGGTTGATGTTTTAATATAAATCTTCGCAATTATACAGTTGCCGTTAATCACAATTAAATTCTCGGATTTATAGGCACTGCTTTAGTGTTTCATTCAATGTTGAATATTTTAATCACGGTGGACAGGCCTTATTTGAAAAGGACCCCGCTTTGACTTTGATTATATCAAATCCAATGGAGGTTGAAAGCGAGTTTTAGTGAATTAGCAGTAACTAACGCGCCACTATGAGCGTCGGTTATTGAGTTAGCTCAAATTCGCTTGTGTAACTGATGCTTTACATTTACTTGGCGATGTATTAATTAATTTAAACCTTTTCTGTACCAAATTAGGACGGAGGGTACACCAAATTTCGTTTATTAGTTTATTTCATGTAGTAAGGAAATAATCCCTGGCATTTTCCCTCACCTACTGTGATATTCCAAATAGATTTGAAACTTTGCTATATTTTGTTACGGAAAATGAGTAACACGTTTAAACGGGGGACAAAGTTTACAAACACTCAAAGAGTTGCACAAAATTCAGTTAAAATCCTACAACGAGTAGGTAGCGCAGTTTTCAGCGAGCGATGTTTCTCAAAGCGAAAGCTTTGGATCCGAGTGGCTGCGATGTTGAATCCTAGCAGAGAGAGACGAGTATTAACTACTCAACTTTCAGAGTTTATGAAGAGATACAACGCAACTGGATGTAGGAGAGTCAAGCGCTTCTATTTTACTTTTACGTATCAAGTAGCTCAGGCCATAAAGGGTGAAACTTCATTCAGCTATTTCACTGAAATTCAGGAACAATAAGGCTTTTTAGACAATAATGGTACGGAAAGAAGTGGCTATTATTTATCAAAATAATAAAAGAGTAAACGAGTCAGAAGAGCTTTATCATCCTCGTATTTTTCAATCAAAATCAGTTTTAATATCCCCACAGCGAAACTTTTTCAAGTGAAAAATTTTAATGCCCCTCACTACGTGCGTAGTGAAAAATGCGATAAGTTCCGGAACATGAAACAAAATCCATTACATTAATGTTAAAGAGGAGCCACAATACGTCACTGTCACGGGCGCGACGGGGCCGGGAAGTGATTTCAAAGGCGAAATGCCCGCGACGTGCTATGACTTACAATGCCATTACACTCGACCACTGTGATGGAGCCAGAAGAGCAATCAACCACGCATAGCTTTTTCCCACATTTTATATAATTCAGTCCTTAACAACTAAGGACTGAATTATATAAAATAGTTTTTTTTTAACTAACTGTACCTTTTCTTTTGTAGCACATGTACTTATATTATTTATATGGCACTTACTATAAAGCTATCATAAATTACTATATGTATTTGTAAGCATCGTCTAAACATCATTACAACAGGTACTTGAAATTAAGTTATGAGATGTATTTCGGATTTATATCGGGAACAGTAATTAGGTTGCTATCACAAAAATGTTAATCTGCGACTAATCCAACAGCCACTTGAGAATCTACTAAGTACTCAAATCAACTCATCTGAATAATTCACTCTTGAAAATATTTTAAGGAATACTGACTCCACCCCTGATTTGCGTTACATTAATATTTCAACGAATCATCGGACGTGCCCCAGAGTTCACAATTCAAAATTAATTGTAACTTGTCTTCATAAAGCCGGTGTGTCTCGTTTGCTCTTTGTAATGTAGACCCGCAATGTGGGGAATGCACTTAGCTTCTTATTAAAATTCATGAGTTCAAGACTGTTTCCGCCGCATGTATGTTATAGTGCCTTAAATAATCACTTTCGGCAAACTAGGTTACAGCCAATACCTAAAGAGGTTGTGGAGGTGCGCAGTGCGCTTTAGTTGTTCCACGAATAAATCCGAGGTTCACACAATAAACAGGACTTTTTATGTAATTCTTGAAAAATAGTGATGAAAAAATGGTTGAATAACAAAGCCATTCCGCCTGGCCCGGGTGTGAGGACGCAATGTTTCACTGTCGCGGGAATGCCGGGAGACGGCAGTAATGTTCCGCTTATAGTCAGAAATGAGCGGCCGACCCGGAACCTTAGACAATAATACGGAACTATCCCTGTCTATTGAGAAAACTTTGTGCCCTCGCGCGACCACGTCGCCATTACCGCCTTCATTTGTTATAGAAATTTATTGTTTCAGTTTTAAAAGTGGAAGGTTTCCTCAGGTCGTTACTAATTTAGCAAGACGCAACTCAAGGTGAGTAGTGCCGCGTAAGCGTGCCGCGGAATAACTCAGCACCAGGAATACCAGTGAGCTTGCGGCCGGGGCTTTTGTGTACCTACTTTGTTACATCGATACTTTGTAATGTGTGGCTGAGAGGACCTTCGAGCAACTCAATCCTAAATGTCATTACGACTCGAGTATCGGAGGCGCACAAAGCCGACGGATTCCGAGCGAGATATCGCAATGAGAAAACAAAGATAACTAAAGCTTTCTTTCTTCATCCTTTAATAAAATTCAGTCAATTAATCAATGAGGAACAATCTGATTGCAATCAGGGGCATGCAATTTATATTCCGTACCTAATCCCGCGTTACTCTTTGATTATCTCCAATGGAGTGTGATAGAAAAATTTAAATTCCTGGGACGTTTCAGCAAGACTACGCGGATGAAACAGACGCGCCTCGACGACGGCTGGAAGTAAATTGTTGAGCGGCATTTTATTATTATTTTACTCCAATCAATAACAAAATAATCAACCTTCATTCCTTGTTGTAGAGAAATGTAGTTATGTAAGTAAATCACACTGGAGCCTTGTTCGGAGGTCAAGAGAGATGCATCAAGTGCCCACCCGAAATTTTGTGAAACTGACTTTGTTTGCAACTGGCGGGCTGCAAGCAGTATTTGTACACTGAAAATTATATTTGTATGTAACCTAATTACTTAAGTGTTTTTGTCACCAACACCGCTACCCTAGCTCTCCCGTAATACTTAAGCTCTTAAATCGCAAACTAGTCTCTACTTTATCCTCTTAACGAGCTCTTTTAGTGGGCTTACTTTCGACTGTAATTAATAAAATTCAGGTCAAATAGTTAACGCTGCTTAGCCAAGCCGAGTTAGTAACTTTAGATGAGCCCCTCAAAAGTTATTCCCCCGTAATCTGATCAAGGCAGCGGGAGATATAAATCAATGAACGAATACCTATGAATGAATAAATAGTGGCTGTCAATTCGTAGACGATTTATCTTATTTTCGAACGAACTAGAATGTCAATTAGAGGTTTGTACCCGCCGAATCACAGTGATTGCCGATGTAGTGAAACTGGAGAAACTTCCACTTACGGGTTTCAGATCGGTTGTTTGTGGGGCGGGGAGGGGGCGGGCGGCGAGCTCGGAAGGCCGAAAGCATCTTGCGGAAGCGGCACTTAGATTCGTCTTAATCCGCCGCAACCGCTACCGCAACACAACTACTCTACAATCCATCATGCTGCCTGGATCAATTAAACTGAGATCCAACCCTCGCGAGGACACCCACACTGCACTCTTAATTAGCTCTGCAAATACTGAAATTTTTTATCTCCTTAGGCAAATAAAAGAAAGATAAATTATTTACCTCATGTAATATTCTACGAAGTGAATATTCAGTACTCTTTCCAAAATCCCAGAGAAAATTCAAAGTTTTTAAGTTGTAAAAGTGCCCGGCTTTTTGTTTTGCAGAGTCCATTTGTAGAAACGAAGAGCATATTCTTGTATGACAGATTATCATGCAGTTGCGTTTCCCATTTCACAGTCGGAGAACATTTCAGGATGCTCAGATGGTCTACCATCGTGAGTGATAAATTGACTCGCGGGATGGAACGGGACACGGTCTGAGTAGTTTTAGGCGCGTCGAGATGAGGAAAAAATATAACCGACTTTTGTAATCACGTTGCCAAGACAGATTTCAGGTTGCACAGTAGATAATTAAGTCAAAATTGAACAGGGATGCAGTAAACAAGGTCTTGCTTGGCGGTAAATACGGGCAGAGTGTGCGGGTGGCGGCGGCCCACATAAATATTCGCAAGCAAGTTATGCGCATTCTGTTCCGCAGTTCGGAGACACAAAAACACCTCCGAAACGTGGCTTTGATTTTAAATTCTAATTTTATGACGTCTATTTTGCATATCATAACGTATTTCGCCGAAGCCACGAGTAAGCACGAGTGGCTTAATATCCTTCGCGATATCAAAGCAAAGCTTATTGTCGAAGTTAATATTGTTGCTGTCTCGGTATGCGGTCGACAATTTTCACTTAGGTACGAACTTTTCCAACTTAACTATTAGGAGTTTAGGTAAGTGTCATGTTAATTAATGTATGTACCTAATAAATATGTATCCACAGATACTAATAAATCGGTGAGTGTAATAAAATTTCCCCTTAGGCGAAAGCCAACCTCAATCAATCATATGAAACCACCGCCATGTAGGAAGCCGCTCGGCGCGGAGAGTTTCGTCTTCCAATGTGAACTCAACTGGATAACTGCCATCACGATTAGGGGAGCCTAAAATATACTTTAGCAAAGTTGATGTGTCGAACGTTAAGTTTGAAAACAAAGGCTGAGCTTACGTCGACATAAGTCGGTGTAATTTTGCTGATTCGCGTCTTACAAAACGTATTTCCCGAGGACTTTGGCAAGTTGCGTAACTAATGAAGTAACTTGTGACACGGGCGCGGGCCCCGGGATCGACGTAATCAAATTAATGAGAAAACTTCACTTCAATTTAGGGTTTCCTGCCCCAATCTTAAGGATATTCGGCAGCGGTCAAGTACCTGAATAGGCACGATGATTGTAGTTACTTTTAAACTAACTTCTGAGGAATTCACTTGGTCATCCGGGCGGCGTCCAGATTTCGTATCATTTATTTATTTTATTTTTATTTTGTTTACTTAAGGAACGCCAACAAAAAATACAATAAAATTATATTATCATGCAGTGATCGTACCACCACTGCGCCACCACTTGCAAAACGTCAGAATACACTTTACAGTCATTAGGATTACACTCGACTAGCCCTTTTGCAATGTCTATCAAAATTTACAACAAATTACCAAAAACTTTAAGAAATAACACAAATAAAAAGAATTTTTAAGAGACTTTAAACATCTATTAATCTCAAAAAGTTACTACAGTATTAATGAATATTTAGATGATAAAATTAATTAATAGTAGCATAAAATAATACATTGTTTAATTTTGTGTGTAAAAGTAGCACTAACTTTTGTTACTTATCTAAAGTTGTAGGTTTTAAAACAAAAATAACAAAATGATATTTAATATTTATAGTAGATACGAAAAAATAAATAAAAAATGTTCCTAGGTATTTAATACTAATAGTTTTAGTAATAGTAATAGTTTTAAGATAAAAGATCTCAAATAGGTAACTACCTAGTTTTAAGATATTTCTTTTACCTAGCTTTTAAGTTTTGCTGTGCCCGACAGGGTCCATAGAGTTCCTCACATGTAACAATGTTATTTAAGATCTTATACACTTATGGTTGCAATAAAGAATTGAGTATTGAGTACTCTGCCGCCCTTCCTTATCGAGTTACCTTTAATGCCTCATAAAGTGGCACCCGGAGCAATAGGGAACTATTCTTTGTTTCTGGTTTTAGCGAGAATTTATTTCTGCTAACTAACTGCAAGATACGTAATCAAGGAACGGGTCGCTCGGCGGAGCCACTCGCCCAAAGAGAGTGCCTTCTGCGGTATAAAGGGTCAATATAGGTACCTACAATGTCAAGTAAGTACTAGGTGGTCTCACTCGAACCCATTAAAAGTGTTAATCTCCAGACTCAGATCCAGCCTCCTTGAGACATTCTAACTTCTATCCTAGTTTTCGGTCAGTATAATTAATTGCCTCAGTGAACAATACCAATAATCTACAAAAACTACAGTAAAAAAGTTTCCGGTCACACAATAAAAGTCGTCAAAACAGTGGTTTGTTTTATGTCGGCGTTAATAAAAATATTCGGAAACTGTGAATCTATCCGGGGCAACCAATAATTAAGTGTCTTAACAAAACCAGTAAAAATATAGCACATCGACACTTCCTGTATGTAGGAACATACAGGAAGTAAATGTCTGGTAGCTAGTCTGGTCGCCTATTTTGTAGCTGTAGCTTCTATCGATATTGTTCGCCGGAGCTGCAGCTTTAACAAAGTACAAAAAACCAAATCCGATAACAGTCTGTAATTGAATTCTAAAGTTCCATGCTGCCGATACCTTCAGCGGCCTGCAACTTTAAATCATAAATTCCGCTATTATCTGAAAAGGAAAAAACGGAACCATTATCGGATTACTTTGGTGTTTGTTCGTCAGTCTGTCTGTCAAGACACTTTTTCTCAGGAACGCGGGGAGGTAATAAGTTGAAATTCATATCATACACTCAAAGATGCAATACCTTGGAGCTGTAAAAAAATCACACTTCTAAGTTTACGCAATCAAAAGTTACGCATGTTTATGCCAAATATTGTTGCATATTTCAAGGGAATCAAAACTGGGTACTTCCCTTTGACCTAGAATTATGGAATTTGGCAAGAAGCAGAGTCTTATAGGAAAAATAAAGGAATAAATCCTAAAACCGCAAAAAATTAGGGTTCAAATTTTAGAGCGAAGCGATCGTATCATGTGGGATATCGTATTAAAGGGCTTGATGAACAAAAGCTAAAACAGATTTTTATAAATTTATCCGTTGTATACAACTGGGCCCTTACAAGTTTGTACGGAACCCTCGGTGAGCGAGCCCGACTCGCTCTTGGCAGTTTTTTTAATATAACTAGAGTATGTACTTCTTTAACAAAGTTTCCTGTCACCTACAGAAATTTGCTTCACTTCACTGCTCACACTGCAACTTATAACGCCCTGTTTCATTATTATAACTCTACTGGAATTAAGTTTATTAATGTTTCCTTAGGGCTATAGGAAAAAGGACCTGATGAAAATGGCAGTACGAAAAGAAAATCTGGATAGAGATAAAAATTGTAATATGAGCAAAAACCGTTTTCGAATGTAATGTCGTCGACAACGTACCTAAATAAGAATAAGCCCGCTCGATCCTGGATTTAAAGTGTGCATTGAAGGGTGAAATTCAAAAATCAACTAACATTTTCTAAACCAGTGAATCAGTCACCCCTCCACTAGTACTTCACTCGAGACGTGTTTACTTTTCGCTACAAAAATTTCCCTTCAAATAAATTTCCGTGTAGCTGTTTATTCGGCAATGTTTACACTAAAATTCTTTTCAGCTACGTTAGAGATTCCGTTTGTATTTTTTCCTGTGATTTCGGCTGCTTTTGTTTTTTGCAAATAAAGGACCCTCGCTGTCCCTTAATTAGTTAAACGAACGAAAATATAATCAAATTACCAAATGGCTTTTGTTTCTTTTTAAATGTAAGTGTATCTTTTACGAATTTCTAGAGGCACTTATACCTCCAGTTAGTCTATTAGACGGCTCTCCTAAAACGGATCCTACTATGTGAAGTGCTTGGTACATAGGACATGCAGTTTCTGTGAACGCCGCCTCGGCGTGTTTGAACGTATTAATAAATAGACGCCAATAACCCCGCACTTTTACCTTGCTATATCGCTGGCACCCCATTCGATGACAGCCAATTTAGGAACACATCCATTCGCAAGCTTCTCCCCGTTTCCTCTGTGTCATCGTCCATGTTTTGCACCCATAAAGTGCCATGGGCCATACATTGGATAATATAATTCTCTTAATTTAAGTCTTGGATATATTTTTAAATTTTAATTTACTGGGTATCATCCGAAGCGAAAAGGCTTCGATACATAACAGTGCTATAGAACAGACAATAATCTTAGGGGCGGTGATGATTGCTATAATTTATGACCTATAAAATCCTATTCGGATTTATCTATTAATAAAATATGTATTACTCGTAAGTACTTTATCTACGTAAATATACGTAATTGAAATTAAATTGTTTTCTTATCCGATCATATATTTCTTATTGTGCATCTGCTGCTACTGTGTTTTCGCTCTCAGTCCTATCCATCCAAAGGTTGTCTGGAAGAAATCGCTTTTAGCGATAATACCGCCATTTGTACTGTTATTTTTTAATGTTTATTTGTAAAATGTTTTCGTTTGTGCAATAAAGAGTTACTTACTTACTTACTTAAAGTCCCTACTTAGGTATCACCTCCGTGTGCATGTTAAATGACTAAACCTAAGCATTGGAGATCTATTAATATTGAGGTACCTGCTTCTTTCCCAGCCTTTTTGATAAAGTAGATTTACTTATCTTACTTACTTGGATAGGTACACTACGCAAAGAATATATTTCCCATTTTAGGGAGGCATTTTCATGAAACAAAAAGTTTATGTTTATGCAAAAGCATTTCTCGTGAGGTTATGGCCCGGCGATAGTTCGTGTATGTCCATAAATGTGCTCTTCCGCGCTGTTATTTCCATTAAAACGCTTATCTTCAAGATTCATGGCAAGCCCCGGCAAAAATTATGGTCGTTAAAGAAATTGAATACCCTTTACTCATGCTCCAACTTTCCAACCTCACTCCTTTGAGTTAATACGCTAGGTGTATATGTAATAGGGAACCGCATCTGTTACGAGATGGTTTCTTGTAAGAAAACGAACATTCTTTATTCTACTTTATTTAAAGAGCATTTATACGTAAAATATGTAGGTATGGAAATATTAAATGTGTTCCCGAACTATCCAACCTTCTAATAAGGACCAAATATTGGCAAGCATTTCTCGCATTCAACATTAAAAATTGCAATATTTTTTATTATAGCAATATGATCCAAAATAAGGACGCGAGGCCGAAGTAATTCCCTTTTTTTACACAAAACGCTGCCCATAAACGTATTTGTCTCTTCAGTTGCCACGTAAACTGCCGATGTAATCCAGGTATAATATGATACAGGCTAAAACAAAAAGGTCCGGTGAAACTTTAGAAGATTATTCAACTCAACAATCATCGAAATCATCAGCCTCTTAACACCCACTGCTGAGTAAAGGCCTCTTCATGCCTCTTCCTGAAATGTCGGAAAAATATCAAATAATTAGCCATCCACTTAGTACCTACAGGAAACGTTTTCGTATTGATGAGTAGGGACGCTCAGGTATGCCAGGACCTTTCTTTCACACCCTGTACGTCTGTGCTATAATAAAACATTTTTGGGTGGTCGTTTGCCATGCCAGATAAATCTTTAATGGAGACCGCGGTCGTCGCGAGCACATTATATGAAAATGTCGACGACGATAGCTCACGATGGCTCCTGAAATGAGCTCACGTGGCCGTGGCTCACTTGAAAATGTAATATGTTATCGAGAAAACTCCGCTTGATCGGAATAACTTTTCGCGGAGAAAAACTGTCAGATAACTAAAGTAATCAGTGTTGCAATATTGAAGAAATTCCACATGGAGATAAGAAATTCAAGTGACTACCAAGCAAATGATCCAGTAAAATTAACTTCGGACCTTGCGTTAAATCTGGTAGAGCTGGATTGTTTGCTGGCTTATATATGACTAGCTTTTGCCCGCGACTTCGTCCGCGTGGACTACAGAAAAAGGATATACGCTTTACTTTGCTCCTAGGTGTAAAAGCGTGATAATATGTAGCCTATGTGTTATTCTGATGTCTAAGCTATCTCTATTCCAAATTTTTATCTATATCCGTTCAGCCGTTTCAGCGTGAAAGAGTAACAAAGATCCATCCATCCATCCATCCATCCATCCATCCATCCATCCACACTTACAAACTTTCGCAAATATAATATTAGTAGGAAGTAGGATGTTGGCCCAATGAATAATCCAAGTTTGTGACCTCGAGCGCCAACCGGGACCTCGTCTAAAATAAAAATAAACGCGAAATATTCGCCTTTACTTCAGTTTTTGGCGATTTTAAGGCAGGACTACTTTTTTTTATACCTAGGTAAGCAGTACATTTCTAAAGCAAATAATTTTACTATAATCTAGGACTAGAACTATCTCTGTATGGTCTCCGAGCCTTTTTAGCCGCTATTTTTGTGACCTGTTTTACCCATTTTGAAGTAAAATTTTGTAAAGTAAAAATATACGTGTCGAATTGAGTTTGTCGTATTGTAAAGTATTAAAAACTAAACTTCAGATCAATTGTATGAAGAAATAAATAAAAATACACTGCAAAAAAATACATAGATAGGTACTCTGCAAGCCTCTGTTTTACACATAGGGATAAAATTTCAAAAAACGCTGAAAACTGACTTTACTGACTCCAATGACTTTAGTTCAAAAATTGTTATTTCAAACAGATCAATTAGACGAAAAACAACTCTATACTAAAAATACCAACTCGATTAACCTTTTTACCCAGGGGGTGAAATTTTGAGAAATTTAAACACACGCGTCTAATTAATTGTTTTGCAGAATACTTTTATCACGATTCCATTCAAACAAAAAAAACCCATTAAAAATCCCAACTCTAACAACATTAGATTTTTTTGTAGATTATTAAAAACATTCAATAAAGGTATTGATTACATACAAATTTCGCGATATATTTTTTTGACCAGGTTCCGATCGGTGCTCGAGGTCACAAACTTGTATTATTCAATTCATCCAGTTCAGCTCAATCCAGCTCTACCAGATTTAATGCACGCACATTCAAAATTAATTTCACTGGGTCAAAAGCGCACTGTGGCTACTTGACCCAGTTCAGTTCAGTTATTGACGCGAATAAAATAAAATGCGAAGTAAGTAGTACTTACTTCCGACCCTTGCTTGTAATAATAATAGATCGGTACTACGTAATATTTCCTTTTCGCATTTTCTTCTTTCATTAAATAAAGTGCATGACGTCAACAGCCAAGTTGACACGGCACACCTTGCAACATTTCACCGAAGGCGCGCTATAACTATACATTATCCACTGGCTCCCACTCTCTACATTGCAAGGTGTCTCCAACTTCAAAACTCTGGGATACAATTACACTCGTTACATTTTTATGTGGCTTCTCAGCTTTAAAGTCCGCGATTATTATTTTGGCCACGCTTCACTTCCATTTCGTATTTTTACGATTGCTTTTGTCGAGTTTTTACTAGCGGCGAAGAGGAAAAAGCATTCATTTGCGGGAATTTAATTTAAAGTTTTGATGGTATAACTTTTGAGAAATTTCTCGGATTTTAGGGAGTCCGATACATGTATCTATTGGATTATTTATGGTTGTTTGGAAGAATAATACAAAATAGCGAGGCGCCGACTCGGTCACTCTTGTACCATGTCAATAAATCGATCAGTCAGTGAGTAGCGGAATAGACAAAGTTACCAGATATCTCGTAAGCGACCTAATTATGATAACTTATTTGCCGAATCTGACAACGATCTTTTGTCGAGTGCCAACATAACTTTAATAAATCACAAAGATAACATAATTATCGGGTTCAAATGTTGCTTCAAGGAGTAGCTTCAAAAGGATAATACACGGCTTTGCCTGCTCGACTTTGCTGTCTGCGTTATTGTACTTAGCAATCCTACTTATATTATAAAGGCGAAAGTTTGTGAGTGAGTGAGTGTGTTTGTTACCTTATAACGCTGAATCCGCTGGATGGATTTGGATGAAATTTGGAATGAAGATAGCTGAGACATCAGAATAACATATAGGTAACATATAGGCTACATATTATCACGCTTTGGCGCTTAGGAGCAAAGCAAAATACACAAAGATTATCGTATAGTGGCTATTTGTATAAAAGTGAACGACAAAACCATTTACCATAGACCCTCTGTCATTACGTAGCGTTGAGCTATTTACTTTCCTAAATCCATCGAAAACTGAATAACGGTGAATTTTGATCTACCAAAAAGTCCGAAATGTGCCGCAACCTATGCATTACAATCAAACGATAGACAACAATGAAGAAGTTGTTTTTAATGATTGCTGTCATCCATCACTGTCACAAAAATGGTATCAAGAAAGCAATACAGCAGAAATCAACATTGTGTAATTATAAAAAACAGGCAAAAAAATATTGTTTCAGTGATAGCTACTTACAATCTGAAAGAGCCAATAAATAAATCCTTACTTTAAAAACTTCAGCATCCAGCAGTGTTTATCAAAGATCTTTACAAAGTTGCGGTCCGGCGTCCGTCCTGAGATCTCTTGGCCAGACGAAATGGAATGTCCGTTCAGTGCATTGCTGATTGCTGCTTATTCAGGGAAGAATAAGGATGCACCAGACCTCGAAGAAAACTAAAGATACGATGTTCTGACCAAAAAAAGCCGCTGTGTGTACTGTGCAAGTATGAAAAACATTGTAGAGTCTTGAGCGACCAAAGGCGCATAAAATCAGCCAGTGATGGTGTAACATGAGCAACATGACCACTTTATTTCCACTAAGTACCTATTGAGTACCTAGAAGGACTAGACAGGGGCACTTTTACATAATATCATAGTCGCCTATTCATTGATGACAACTCTGATAGGCTTTCCACATACTTCAGAAGTTCAGACTGGCGAGAAGATTGGAGCATGTGAAAATCCCCGAACCGCCTGGGTGGTGGTGTTGCCCGCATGAAAGATATGTAAGGAATAGAGCCAGAAGAGGTGTTTCGTGCCAATCTTAAGCTGTACCGACAAGGTCGCATCGTCTTAACTGTCCTGATGCTCCACAGTGCAGCTTATAGGATCTTTTGGAGGCGACCCCAGCGCGCTCAAGTTAGCGCGTTTCTGGGACGGCAAAGTGTGACGCTTTCAACACGAAAGAAGAATAAGACCGACGATTTAAAACCGTTGTTTCAGACTATGGTATCGTAGACGCTAAGAAGACGCATTAGGTGTTTCAGAAGGGCAGCTAATAGAAAAAAAATTACTATTCAATGTGATAGACATAATATGGATAAGTTTTTCTGATATTATGATCGTTGTCTTTGATATAGCATGATGCAAAATAAAATATATAAAAAAAACTACACGAATTTTCATATAGTTTTTTCTGTTAAGGGTGGACGAAAGCAACGTAGCGGGAAATTCAAAATTTTACAGTTTTTTACATTTTGTAGCTAAACTGAGCTATTTTTGTTCAACGATTTTTCGTTCGCGGCAATAACATAGTATTCTTTTCATTATTGTAAACAACAGAACAACAATTAGACACATTCAGCCGATTATGTGTTCTGGTCTACGACAAGTTTTTTGGGCAGTGCCACTGCTTCGTAGACCAGAACACTTAATCGGCTGAATTATTGTTGTTCTGTTGTTTACAATATTGAAAAGAATACTATGTTATTGCCGCGAACGAAAAATCGCTGAACAAAAATAGCTCAGTTTAGCTACAAAATGTAAAAAACTGTGAAAATTTTGAATTTCCCGCCACGTTGCTATCGTCCACCCTTAAGTATCTTCGTGCCTGTAATACAAGTAGGTAACGCTAACTAGCTCTGTTGGAGATCTTTTACAGAATGCCAGTCAGATGTTGAGACCTGTGACGTACCTACTGCATCGAATGCTGAATGCTGATATAATTATTCACACAACTGTGCAAGCAAACGAGATGTACTTGGGTTTCAAACTAAGCATTAGGAGTCTCTAACATCGGGAGAGGCAGTGTCCATATAGGACACAAAGGCACGAAGACTTGAGGCGAGACCAACTACAGACAACTACAACAGAGACAACCCAGACTGAAAGTTTGCAGAAAGCAGTAGCAGATTAGCGGACTCAAAATAAGAGTCGAAATATTCGAGTGTGTCTTGAAATGTAGGTAACCCACGTTCAATCAGTTAGATGCCGATAACAGTAGGTATCTGCATCTTTACTCCGTTGAGTTTGGAAGAAGCAGATAATAACGCATGGTCCACGGGAGCGAAGTCTGATAGCGCTGGGGGTCGGTTATAAGTACATTTAATACTACCTAGGTGGTAAAAAATGCTAGGTACAATTGCTAAATCACCACAAACTTTTATCCGTTTTCTTTTATCCACGTGAATGAAGTCGTGGGTACTATCTATACATTGCTAAGTAGGTAAAAACTTGGGGAAAAGCCCTGACTGACTTTGATGGCGGGGGAAAAATAGGGCTGCAACTGTTAATCTTAGTCAGCGCGGACGAAGTCGCGGGCAAAAGCTAGTTAATACATAAGGAGTCTATCTACACTAATATTATACTTAAAGAGAAAAAGTTTGTAATATGTAAGTACTAGCTTTTGCCCGCGACTTCGTCCGCGTGGACTACAGAAAAAGGATATGTGCTTTACTTTGCTCCTAAGTGTAAAAGCGTAATAATATGTAGCTTAAGTGTTATTCTGATGTCTAAGCTATCTCTATTCCAGATTTCATCCAAATCAGTTCAGCCGTTTCAGCGTGAAAGAGTAACAAACATCCATCCCTACTTACAAACTTTCGCGTTTATAATAGTAGTAGGAGTAGGATAGTAGGAAGTAGGATAGCTGGTGCCCATGACTTCATTCACGTGGATAAAAGAAAAAGGATAAAAGTGGTGATTTGGCAATTATTGTACCTAGTATATTTTTTACCGTATGTATGAAATGAACTTAAAACCGACCCCCAGCGCTATCACTTCGCTCCCGTGGACCACGCGTTGTTATCTGTTTCTTCCAAACTCAACGGACTTAAGATGCAGATACCTACTGTTAACGGTGTCTAACTGATTGAACGTGTGTTACCTATATTTCAAAACACACGCGAAGATTCTCTTCTCTTTTTAGCCTTATCCCATTATTTTGGGTCCGCTAATCTGCTACTGCTTACTGCAAACTTTCAGTCTGGGTCGTCTCTGTTCAGTTGGTCTCGCCCCAAGGCTTCGTGCCTTTGTGGCCTATGTGGACACTGCCTCTCCCGATGTTAGAGAGCCCTAATGCGTAGTTTGAAACCCAAGTACATACATCTTGTTTGCTTGCTAAGTTGTGTGAATGAAATTATCAGCATTCTCTGCAGTAGGCACGTCACAGGTCTCAACATCTGACTGGCATTCTATAAAACTGTAAAAGATCTCCAACAAAGCTAGTTAGCGTTACCTACTCGTATTACAGGCACGAAGTTACTTATCAGAGAAAACTATATGAAAATCCGTATTGTTTTAATTATATTTTTTATTTCGTATCATGCTATATCAAAGACAACGCTTTTAATAATTGTGTTCTGACACCAGAAAATGACAGATAATATCAGAAAATACTTAACCAAAACCATATTAGATAATATGTCTATCACATTGAATAGTTATTTTTTTTTCTATGAGCTGCCCTTCTGAAACACCAAACGCGTCTTCTTAGCGTCTGAAATAACAGTTTTAAATCGTCGATCTTATTCTTCTTTCGTGTTAAACTTGAAAGCATCACACTTTGCCGTCCCAGTAACGCGCTATATTGATCGCGCTGGGGTCGCCTCCAGGAGATTGTTTCAGCTGCACTGTGGAGCATCAGGACATGTATGATGATGCGACGTTGTCGGTACGGCTTCAGATTGGCACGAAACACTCTTCTGGCTCTATTCCTCACATATCTTTCATGCGGTCAACACCACCACGCAGGTGGTTCGGGGATTTTCACATGCTTCAATCTTCTCGACAGTCTGACGTATGTGGAAAGCCTATCAGATTTGTCAAAAATGAATAGGCGAGTATGATATTAAGTAAAAGTGCACCTGTCTATTTTAGTCCTAGGTACTCAATATGTAGGTAGGTACTCAATAGGTACGTATGTACTTAATGGAAATAAAGCGGTCATGGTGTTCATGCCTGATGTGATGCGCCTTTGGTCGCTCAAGACTACAATGTTTTTCATACTTGCACGTACCACACAGTGGCTTTTTTTTTGGTCAGAGCATCGTATCTTCACTTTTCTTCGAGGTCTGGTGCATCCTATTCTTCCTTGGATAGCCAGCAATCGTTCCATCTCCAAAAGATCTCACGACGGACCGCAACTTTATAAAGAGCTTTGATAAACACTGCTGGATGCAGAGTTTTTAAAGTAGTGATTTACTTATTGGCTGTTTCAGATTGTAAGATCACTGAAACAATGTTTTTTGCCTGTTTTAAGTAATTCAACAATTTTGATTTCTGCTGTATTGCTTTCTTGATACCATTTTTGTGACAGTGACGGATGACAGCGATAATTAAAAACAACTTCTTCATTGTTGTCCATCGTTCGATTTTGATGCATAGTTTGCATACATTGCGGACTTTTTGGTAGAGTTTTCGATGGATTTACGAAAGTAAATAGCTCAACGCTACGTAATGACAGAGGGTCTATGGTAAATGGTTTTGTCGTTCACTTTTATACAAATAGCCACTATATGATAAATCTTTGTGTATTTACTTTGCTCCTAAGCACCAAAGCGTGATTATATGTAGCCTATATGTTATTCTGATGTCTCAGCTATCTACATTTCAAATTTCATCCAAATCCGTCCAGCAGATTCAGCGTTATAAGGTAACAAACACACTCACTCACTCACAAACTTTCGCCTTTATAATATAAGTAGGATGTAATCTCCAAAACTAATCATCCGATTAAAAAAAATCTTTCACTAATGGGAAGCTACGTTATCGCTAAGTGCAAATTTTTATTGTGATATCCGGAAAAAAACTAAGTCTGCGCGTACGAAGTCACGGGCTAAAGATAGTACGAGCATAAAGCGTAAGCTGTTCTTGAATCTGATAAGTAAATAGGTAGGACTTACTTAAATTTGTATTAATTTCTCCTTATCCCAAAACTAAACCAACGAGTGTTCTCGTTTTCCTAGGCTGGCAAGTACCTACTATCACTAAATAGGAGGGAAAACTAATATTGTTGATTACTCCCCAGTGACCTCCTTTCCACCCACAAAGCTACAACTTTCAAAAACCGTTTGTTTAGTAAAATTATTTATTCAACAGCCAAGGGAGTTACTCTTAAAACTTTAAATTTCACCGCCCCGATTCAATTATATCCATAACCTAATAAAATTCAAAAACAAATAAGTCAGGTTTTTTTAAATAAACGACGACAACATTTTGTACTTTCTGTTAACAACAAAATGTTGGTATTTGCAAGAATGCACGTAAAAACCTAGTTAAAATTAAAATTAAGCGATGTGTGCGGAACCTACCGAGAATCAATCGTATCGCCTCCACGATCGAGAAAAAAAAACTAAGTACGAGTATGTATAAAAAGAGGGATTATAAATTAATGTACTTTTATTATTTATATTTTCGGCGCTTTTAGTAAAAAACGGCCGAAAAATACTAATGGTAACGCAGATCCATGATTTTCATAAAAAAGTTGTAAAGTTGTGTAAATATTAAAAAGAGTTTTTTTTTGTGTCTTTGTCTAAAACGGCCTATAAGTAGAAATTCTAACGCAGTTCAAGAGAAGCCCGCCAGGTTCCAGGATTTATCTCGAGCTAAAAGCAATATAAAGTTGAGGAGCGTTTTAGCGCGTCTGTTGCTAAGCACACATAAGTTGGCACACGTGACCGCGCACATGGGGCCACGTTTTCGGCCGTGCTAAGTGCTTGCTGGATGCGGATAACGTAGCAACGCAACTGGCTAAAGGTCCTAGCACATGAACGTAGAAAGGCGAGGTTGGGGGTTCCAACGAAGTCCTACATTTTCGGCCCGTACTTAGGCTTGCTGGGTGCGGATACCGTAACAACACAACTGGCTAAAGGTCCTGAGCGTACTTCGTAGAACCTTTGTAGCAGTTCTTTCTTACTTCCTTTGTAGCACTCCATAGTATCTTCGTAGCACTCCGTAGCGTTAACTTTGTAGCACTCCGTAGCATCTTCGTAGCACACCGTAGCATCTTCGTAGCACTCCGTAGCGTTAACTTTGTAACACAGCGTAGCATCTTCGAAGCACTCCGTAGCGTTAACTTTGTAGCACTCCGTAGAATCTTCGTAGCACAGCGTAGCATCTTCGTAGCACTCCGTAGCGTTAACTTTGTAGCACTACGTAGCATCTTCGTAGCACTCCGTAGCGTTAACTTTGTAGCACTCCGTAGCATCTTCGTAGCACTACGTAGCGTTAACTTCATAGCGTAGCACTCCGTAGCATCTTCGTAGCACCTTCGTAGCACTCCGTAACGTTAAATTTGTAGCACTAGTAACGCCTTTGTAGCAGTTAGCAAAGCTTTTTCAGTTTTACATTTGTAGCACCTTCGTAGCACTTTATAGCGCCTTCGTAATACTTTGCTTCGTAGCGGCTTTATAACGCATTCGTAGCACTTCGTAACGCCTCCATAACGCATTCGTAGCACTTCGTAGCGCCTTCATAACCCATTCGTAGCACTTCGTAGCGCCTTTCTAGCCCTCCGAAGCGATTACTTCGTAGCACTCCGTAGCACCTACGGCTACATTCAAACTCCGTGTTAACCTATCAGCATACGTGTCACGGCGGCAGCGTTGTAATGTGCTACGATCTTAACTACGTTCGAGTCCGTTCATAGATCCCTATTAAGCTCGATAGCTCAATAGCTGGCGCCCTGTCCCCCTCTGTGTGCTTAATTAGAAAGTGTATCGACTAGTGTATCGAGCTCGGTTGAAATTAACCAGGGAGGAGGTGTAGATATACTTGCGGTATTTATTTCATGTTACGCGGTTGTGGCCACCCCGGCAGATTCCCGCAGGAAGCTGGACCTAGGTATTTCATTAAACCATTGACCCCATTTTTATCCACGTTGATATTGTCCTTACTATAGCAAAAAGTCTCCAAGGTTGGTGACCAGAATCAGTCTGTGGTTTTGTTACGTGGACATTACCAAGGATTAAAATGTTATTGGTCGACTGTTTTCTACAACAATGTTTTCTTGTTCTAACCGCAAAAGCAAACAACAAACTTGTAAACAAGATAACTAAACCGGCTCCACTTCTTCTTTGCGACTTAACACGACAAAACTTTTCAAGGAGTTGTGTAACATAATTGAACGAATTCAGTAAACCTAATAAATCTCACAAACGATGAAGATTTAACTAAATGCTCTGCTTTGACACAATAAAAGAATAAGGAAGTGGGGACAAAGAAAACGTATAGCGGGAGTGCGAGGTATCTACGGACTGAAAACCTTATTTATTGCCTCCTGTACTCCTTGCGCTTGCTTATGAATGTTCGAATTACAACACCTGGGACAGGCGAAACCCACCACTCGGAACTTCTTTTAAGATCCATTCTCACTTGCCAAGAATAAGTTGTTAAGACTTATCAAAGGCGGGATCTAACGTAATGTCTGTGAAAACAACGTTGAACAACACCTTTAAAAGAATAATAGTTTACATTTCCCATTCACTCGCAAATTCACCGCTTTTCCTGAATATTTTTTATTTGTCAACGCTTTAAATGCGCTGTCTTAACTTTGTTAATTTGATAACAGGTACGTCGTCGTTGGATCATGAACATAATAATATTCATTAGAAAATTTCGTACCTAAAGGAAATTGTGTACAATGTTATCTTATATTGGATATTGGACACACTTATTACGAAACTGCAGAGCTTATCGATTTTTTAGTCTTTTCCCAGGAAATTGCGGCATGTACGGCGCGGGCATTATTAACAGATTGCTTTTTATCGACAAAGGCATAAGGGCTAATGAAGTTGCGCCTTAACTGAAGATAGTCGCACCTACACGGCCAAGTTGCCGGCGGCACATAAACTGAAACTCCGTTAACTGTAAACAAGTCTTAACAAAGTTGTGCGGTTACGTTAAGTTGTAGACAGTCTCTTTGGACTTCACCGTGATTCTATTGTGAAAATTCGGTCTGGCTGGATGCTTACACAAACAAATACAAAGAGTAAAGTTTTTTGTTGTCTCAATTTGCGATAGGAGCCATCAGAGAAAGTTGTGGTGTGAAAGATATCGCGAGTTTAAAGTACATGGTAACTTCCACAACGACGGGACGTGCAACCCAATATAATTATGCCAAGAAGATTTGCTGAAAACTTAAGATAACAGGCAGATACAAAAGTGATCCTATAATGGTTCCGTTGTCTTTGAACACCACACCGAAAGGTGTCGTGTCACATAAAGTTGGAAAACTTTATTAATTTGTTTAGCTTTCGCTTTACCTACTTTTTGACGTTGAGTTGAAAATTGTATTGCATAATATATTGTATGGGTCTCGTCGCTCCAGTCTTTAACCACGGCAGCTCTGTATTTTTTAGGCTTGTATGCGACCTTGAACTAATAAGTAGTAGGCAGTAACTAAATTGTTATTTTAGTAATCACTTACCTCAATGTGTCATCCGACCTCGGACACAAGTCAGCGATGTTGGTGATCGAATCACAGGTCTCAAGTGGAAATGGACTGGGCACCTGGCGAGGAGGGAAGATGGCGGATGGACAAGGGCAGAAATGGAATGACGGCCGAGGACCGACCGGTCGATGGAAAGACCAGGGGTGAGGCCCCATTTCGTAAAACTGTAATTTAAAATGTAAAGAGAGGGTATTCCAATATCTTGGACACTTGTTGACAGTCGATCTGAAGGATGACCTAGATATGGAGAGGAAACGCAGAGCATTGCCAGTGAGGGCCAATATGCTGGCGCGCAGGTTCTCTCGGTGGACAGATGCGGTCAAAATAACGCTATTTAAAGCATACTGCACGTCACTGTACACTGGAAACCTGTGGGTCAGGTATACCCAAAAATCTGACGATGCTCTGCATATCCAATATAATAAAGCTTTCAGGGTGCTGTTGCGGCTACCCCGATACTGTAGTGCGTCAGCAATGTTTATGTATGCCTACACACACGGATCCAAGGCCATTATTCGTAAAAAAACAGCGTCACTTCTTCGCACAGTAAGAGATAGTAGCAACAGCATCCTGAAAATGATAGCTGACAATTTTGCGTGCCCTTTAATGTACAACTTTGTGCGTACCACAAAAACAAATCTAACTTTTAAGTACAAACATAGGATAAGCATTGTTGTCTGTTAAATAAATAAATTATTATTATAATTTGAAAGCTAATCGACTACGCAACCGATGATCGGACAACTTCGTTGTGTCGGCAGAATGGATGTGTGCGGGGAACCGAGCAATGGGGAGCGGTGAGCTGATGATGATGTTAAGGGTGGACGATAGCAAGGTGGCGGGAAATTCAAAATTTTCACAGATTTTTACATTTTGTAGCTAAACTGAACTATTTTTGTTCAGCGATTTTTCGTTCGCGAGAATAAAACCGTATTCTTGTCATTATTGTAAACAACAGAACAACAATAATTCAGCCGATTATGTGTTCTGGTCTACGAATCAGTGGTATTGCCCAAAAAACTTGTCGTAGACCAGAACACATAATCGGCTGAATTATTGTTGTTCTGTTGTTTAAAATAATGAAAAGAATACTTTGTTATTGCCGCGAACGAAAAATCGCTGAACAAAAATAGCTCAGTTTAGCTACAAAATGTAAAAAACTGAAAATTTTGAATTTCCCGCCACGTTGCTATCGTCTACCCTTAATGATACCTCGATGTGATATTTAGATGGGCCCTTACTTGAAATTGGTTGTTTTGGTAGTCTAGGTACCGACGAATTGTGTTTCAAGTGCCATTGACACATAAATATTTTAATTTTTTTCAAGCAAGGAGCGAAATTAAACTAAGTCGTTGAAATATAAATTAAAACCTACCTTGTATTTGCTCTAAGACATTTACATTACACCATCACTCCCCTTTCTGACTGACTCTTAGCACGATATCAATAACCACTAGTTTCTTGAACATTTCCATTAAATCTTGTCTAACGTGGGACTTGATCTGTTGCAGTCTGCCGCCGCCGGCGCCGCTCACCAGCCTCGCCAACCTCTCCGAGGGGCATTCTACAAACACTGAGCACATGATCTTATCCTCTTCTGTGTCCTCTTCATAGTATTCCAACTGCGTCTTGAGGTTGTAGGGGATTTCTTGGGAGAGGAAGTCTAGGAACTTCGCTCTGACTGCTTCCTCTATGAGGGTCTCTGGCTTCTGGTCCGTCCAATCCTCGGGGGAGTAGTGCAGTCTCGCCGGCTTGGCATTGGTTATGAGGTAATTCTGTGGAGGTGTATAAGAAGGAGGTATCTTTTTTCACTATTCAATAGTTCTGGCCCTTGCATAGATAGTCATATGATTTAAACAGCGTCCAGTGGCACCTTTGATGCAAGATGTGGGCGAAGCGACCATTTAGACGCTGAAGTGCCTGGGACATTGTTATTAAATAAATCCTTCTATCTATCAATGCAGGTTACCCTAGCTCTGGTAGCACATCAACATTGTGACAATAGAAAAGTGTAACATATGCAAAAATGAATTCGAGGGCGGCTTTTAAGTTGAGCAATATTAGCATTGGCTTGAGAGTAGAGGCTTTAATTATTATAAATAACCTGTTTATACGTATGCTTGATCGATACATGGAGAATCAGAGAAAAGCTGTTCTATGTGCTTAACCAAATGAGTGTATGTAATTTTTTCTGAATTCTTGTGGTAAGCTGACATGATGTTTTTTTGATAGTTTTAAGTATTATTGGGCAATAAATAATAATAATAATAAGCCTTTTTATTCTGAACTTCACAGTTGAGTATAAATACTATTATTGGGCTTCCCATTAAAACATGTCACTTTACATGTCGGATGTAGTGTTTGCCAAATTATCCGAGGACTGAAAACTCACCTTGATATCTGCAATCCCATCTCCATTCAAAGCAGAAACCAGAAAGACATCTGAGAACTTGCTGTACCCTCTTTCTGTCCGTTTCTTAGTTGGATTCAATCCCGGTATAGAGTTGCCAGCCATGATGCCATTTGTCAGATTATGAATCACTGATAGCAACATCTTTTTCGATTTGAATTTGTCCACCTAAAAATGATTGGAATGTTAATTAACAGTAAAGTTACAAGCTTAGTAGCAGCTACTAAAGGCCCAGTAGGACGCATAACTAGCGCCACCAATGAAAAAAAAAACATATCGTCTTTTTGGATGCATTTTTTTCCAAAAACTCTCCTGCGATTTCTCAACGCGAGGCTTAACTATTTTTAGGACCTGAGGTTTGGATTCCAGATCCTAGAACTTAAGAATCGATTGCATTCGTGCATTTGTATTCGATTCTACATTGGCGGCGCTATTTGTGCGTCCTATTGTGCCTTAATAATCTTATTAGACAATCTTTTAACCCTTCCGCTTGGAATATGTAGACACATGTACGTTGAAAAATGGATATATCATAAACCTGAACGGAAGATATTCCTTATTGGCAATGACAAAGCTTTTGCTACGGACTTGTACCTACCAAAATAATTATTACCTTATTCAGAATTAAAAAGCTAGGCGTCACTTCTACGCTCTTGAGCATGGTTATGACATCAGAATGTAGAGTGTCCTTGGTGAATCTGTTTGAGACATCATGCACAACTCCGACTACATCTGCACAACGTAGGCTCTTCTCACATGCTCCGATCATGGATACTGGGAGCTTGTATCTGGGGAAATAAATAAACAATGTTTCTTAGGTTTGCACAAGAACTATATATTTATAACTTATAACAACACATATAAAATTGTGGCGTAAAAAAAGAAACTTTACACTCATTAAACAACACTTATCAGAGTTATCACCCGTTTTAATAAACTTTTCAAATTTTCCCAATGATGACGGCGGTTAAATCGCGAGTTTAAATGTAAAAGAAATAAATATTTGAAGGGCTTTACAACAAGAACATGGTTACCATTTTTTTTGTACAATACTTTGCACAGCTCGTTTTTTCTGTGCACATACCCAGATGCTTGTGTAGATTGGATGAGGTAGTAAACCATGCAAAAAAAGAGAGTACAAACCGTTTTTGTTCTATCTGCGTTACAACACCAGGTGTATCCAAGAAAATAATTTGTGTATCATTTTGGAAAGTCATTGCTCTCACGAGTTTGGTAGTTGTGTGTACTTTATTTGACGCTGCACATATCTACGACAAAAGTATGTAAGACAAATACATCATCATATCAAATGGCAATTTTATAGGTTATATTTTTGGCTAGAGGTTACAAATCAAATACATACTTTTCTTTCAACAATCTTGTTGATCAATGTGCTTTTTCCAGAATTAGGAGCTCCAATTATAGCAACGTTAACTACTTTTCCACTTAAATCTTTAGAAACTTGCTGTGGTTCAGTGGAATAGAAGACAGCTCGCAAGAATAGCTGTTTAGGTTTACTGTTGGTACGCAAAGTCCCCAGTAACGTAAATGCCATTTCAAAGCAGATTTTCATCACTTCGCCACCATAATATTCTGCAGTTTATAATCGTAATTCACAAAAAAAACCTAAACTTTGTTTTGTTTAGAATTTAATTTCTTCAAGTCACAGATTACAAAAAAGAACTTCAAGTCTTCAACACATTTATCGGTTTTCTCTTGGTTGATCTGTGTAATGTAAACTGTCAAAAAATGACTATGCTTACACACTTACACTTACACTAGTTCTTAGAACCCGCGTGAAAGACGTCATTTTGTTTTCTTTTTCATATTTTTGTAATATGCTAGAGCGAGACAATGATCAGCATAGATGTCGTTCGCTCGGTATTACGCGCCAGTGTACTTTAGTCAGTCAGCGTTCACAGAGTAAAGTCTGTCATCCAGTGCATTTTTTTATAATAGCAACACTAAGTGTACCCCCTCACTCTTCATCCCCTTGCCGCCCTCTCTTGTCTCTCCCTCCCCCCCTTTCCTTTCCCTCTTTTTGTAGTCGTTTGTTCGCTGTTTGCGTGCTTCCTTTCGGAATTTTATTTGTTTTATCGCAAAACTATAAAGCTCACATAAATTAACTAAAATGTACTAGTGGTTATCAGGGTTTCTTGTTATAAAATCGGGCCTCTGTGAATTAATTTCCTCAGGCATGGTTTTACTCAGGTGTGTACCTATTCAAAGTTAAAATTTTGTTTGACCTCTTGTTTTAGATCGCTGTAATAATGTTTTATTGGTAAATTACAGACATGTCACAGATAAAGTATAAAAATCAGATATTGATTACAATTGACGAGTTACGTTCAAGAAAATCACGCCCAGATATAAACAGAATTTGCAAGTTGATGCTGAAGGCGTATAAAGTATCGCCTAGAGACACTAAATTAGATTTGCAACGTTGTGTGAAAGAAAAGAGCATAATTAAAGTTGATTACAAAGATAATGTAAGTTATAGAAACGCATCGAAGTGGAGAAAAAGGTCTGCCAAAGCTAAAGGTAATATCTATACTTACAATGCATTTTTCCAATAACATAACACTGCTATAACAATTAAATCTAATCAACAGAAATGGCATCTTCAGCTGCAGCAACTGCCTCTAGTGAGAGGAGAATAATAACATCAGCGATAGCTACACTCATCTATCAAGACCAAAGTTACCTGGAAAATGGCATTGCTTTCGAGGATCTGGTCAAGGCTGCGGCTTCTCAAGAGTCCAAATATACCAAGAAGCAACTTGAAACTATTATAAACAAAGAACTGTCATCCGGGAGTCTGGTGAAGCTACCAAATGGCAACTTGGCTTTAGGGCCTGCCGACCATGACGCTGATAGCTCGGACAGCTTCCGATTTGAATACAATGCTGATTCAAATACCAAGGTGTGTACAGTAACTTCCCTTTGTTTGAACAGGTAATATTCTTTGTAATGAGAATAAATGAGCGAACTTGACAACTTTTTATTTCAGATATCATCGTCAGCAAACTCTTCCTGCCGGTCCTCACCGCAGCGCACAAGAGGTCGGCCGAAGAAGGGCCAAAGGGTTGCTGCACCACCAAGCACCACGAGCAACACTTCCGGTGCGGGAGTGCGTGTTGGCGAGCGCCGCAAGATGGCTAAGAAAGTCTTTGATCCATCAGACAATAATCTTCCAAGCAAAAGAAAGAGGGGCCGCCCCGTCGGCTCCCTAAACAAAGCTACAATCAAGAAGAGAAATACCTCAAATAAAGACGATAAAGAGGGCACTCCACTCTCTGAAAGCCAACAATCTTTAGACGGAAGTGGAGAGGAACAAGAACAGGAAGAAATCATTGAAACTTCCGGAGTCTGCTCTGTATGCCTGGTTCAGAAACCTAGAGGCTCTAATGATAGACTTGTTGAATGCAGGGACTGCAGTAACAAGGCCCATCAGAGTTGCCTCCAGTCTGGGTCTGGCATACTAAAACTGAGACCGGACAACACATGGCAGTGTCCTCATTGCAAGACTTGCGTTGTCTGTTGTGAGACCAATGATGCTGTATGTATAAATTTTGCAAATACTTTTGCTATTGAAAAGTTATGCAATGCCAAAATGTTATGTAATACTTTACTGTTTTCTTTTACAGGGTGTGTTGACTGTATGCAGCATTTGTTCAGATGCTTATCATGCTCTCTGCCATACTCCTAGAATACCAGAGCGTTTGAAAGCCTGGGACCAATGGGAATGCAACAACTGCCTGGAATCCCGCCCAACTGGTGTGGGCTCTCCGGGGATCAATCCCAGCAGCATTGAGATTACAAGAACCTCACCGCCAGTCCCTGATCCATTCTTGAAGCCCCATGAGATAGAGAGGTCACAATCTAAGCAACCGGAAGACATTGCAGTAGACCAGGAGATACCTGATATTGCAGAGTGGACGAGTGGTGATGTCTATGAGTATTTCATGGAGCATTTCCCTGAAGCTGCTCCCATTTTGAAAGAGCAGGTAAGCTGTACTTTTGCAGTTTCAGCATAAACAAATAGTGATTTTTACTATTTGTTTAGGTGATTTTTGTCAGCAAGAGTAATTAGTAGAAATTAAAAAGTACTTATTTTGATGATTCTTTATTTGTTCCATGCCATTTCCATTGTGGCGCCGTAAAAAAATCACCATTTTTTTAGATGAAGGAAGGAGCTCCTCAACGAACAGTAGCAGATTACTCGGAATTAGTGCAGTAGCTTTTTTAACTTTTGTTTGACGTTCAGTGTATTTATTGAATACTGAATAAAAATATTTGAGTTTGAATATCAATGTACCTTTTCACCAGTGAAGTCTGTTTTTTATTTTTTGATAATTTTCTATTATTGTTCCAGGACATAGATGGGCCAGCACTGAGCATGGCCCGCAGAGCTGATATAGTTAAAGGTCTGGGACTGCCCTTGGGTCCGGCTCTATCTGTCTACCAAATTGTGGTGAAACTACAAACAAGAAAGGATGACTGGACCATGTGCTGGGGATAATATTCAACTCCACCAACACCAACTAATATTTTTCTAGTTTTTGTACAGTATTACTTATTGCAAAAAGACACAAAATACTATCACCTGATAATACCTGTCAATAAATCCTGTAAGTAGATATTTACATTATTTTATTTAAAAATAAATACTACAACCCAATTTGTACAATAATCAACTTTTAGGTTCAGGATTAAAATCATATTTAGAGTAAGACAGAAATACATTGAATAACATTGTTGCAAAATTAATATAGAAGACTCTATAATGTGTTGGTAGATAGTAAAAGTTTATAAACTGTATTGGAGGCCAGAACAACCAATCACCCTGAAACAATAAAATAAGAAACAGTTAATATTTGAGATACTAATATACCCTTTGTTTGGCATAATAATATAAATAATGGAAGGTATTACACTAGTACTAACTTACCAAGTAGACAAACCAAAATTTTTCAGTGAACTCTGTTGTGCCCTGTTGGAGGCTTTTGCCTTCTAATACATTTAATCCAAAGAAAAATGCTGTAATTGTTAAAGGTGATGCAAACAATTGATCCCCCATAATTTTCATTATCACAGTTTTGAGATTGGCTTTGGGTAATAATTTATCCAAGTAAAGATAATAATAATGATGTGCAGGTCCCATTAAAGCTCCTACTGTAAACATTCTTGCTGTAAAAGAAAAACATTATTAGTAGGTACACTGATAGGAATTATTTTAGTAAAACATTAATCAGTATGTGGAAAATTACTAAAAGTACCTGATCTTGCCCAGTCATATCTTGCTGGCAGTATTTTTGCTTTATATTCAAGCTCTTGCTGTACCAAATCACCTATGAGCATAAACCCACCAGATGTGATACTATTTGTTAACAGTAAATTCCTTTTGAAGAAGAAATCAACTCCTCTGCGGTACAATCCTCTACTTTGAACCATGGTGCACAACGCTGGGCGCAACTTTACACCGCGTCGTATTGAGAACATCTATGTGAGCTAGAAATAATACAAATGTACACGATTACGAAATCTAATTAGGCATTTTCCAGTTTGTAAGTTTTCACTGAAAATTTTCATCACAGGTGTTATTTTATAATCACTTACCGATCTTGCGATTTTTCCCAAATCACTTATCGAGTTTAATAATATTTTCCTTCTCATCACGGACGCTCTCTGTTGTTGGTGCGGTTCACAATTTCACGTAAAATCTGAAAATTCATTTGAATTTTGTTATCAGCTGACTGACGGAAAACCACGAAAACTCAGTTGACAGCTGACTGACAGGAGAAAAAAAATCTGTTCCGAAGTGTGCACTCTGTGCAGACTTGCAGAGGCGCACTTATATTTTTGCTGGCAACACTAAAAACTGTTGTCTGTGGTAAATGTCACCGTTTGACATTTGTGAGATTATTTTAGATATAATCTGTGAAAAATGTATATTTTGTTTGTGTAGTTTTCTTGCGTCGAATTTCACTAAAAACTAAAGAAAATTAAATGTTTTGCAATCACGTATTGATAATACCATGAAAAACCACACCACAACAGCAATCTGTGCAACACAGGAGTAACAACATCACGAACCACCGAGTGCAGTGAAATATCCTTAGATCACCAGCGGAATGTCTCAACGAACAGAAAGTTTGGATTTCTCTGGGCTTTTTAAGCTCGATGTCCTTGTGCAGCTCGATATTGCGGCCTACAGCTTCTATGAATTGGGCCTAAAAAAGTTCTTGGCTCTCTCAAGTAATAAAGAGTTGGTATTTTTGTACATCAATCCCCAATTGGAGAGGTCTGAGCATCGGTACGACTGGGATTTTGTGGATAATCCCATTTACTGCTTGTGCTTTGAACCAAGCGGCACTTGGGTTTTGATTATCAGTGAGCAGAAAGTGTTGCTTGTGCCGTTTCTTCCTCTGTTCATCCCGCAGAATACTTTCGACCACAAATGGTCTCTGTCCAGTGTGACTGTCCTGCCACTGGGTAATGTTTGCAAGCCAACCACTGTGGCATGGTGGCTTACTAAAGAATCTGACAACATTTTGATTATTGGCTCAAAAGTAAGTCGTTTTTACCACAATGTTCTTGTTAGATTATAATAAATTTATTTACTAATTGTGTGTGTATTGTCTTTTGTTACAGATAGGCCTAATAGCATTTTATTCTTTAGAGTCACAAAGTTTAGTTGGAGAAGCCAGGGTGTCAGACGAAATAAGTGATTTACAAATCTGTTACGATGACTCATTAGATCTATTAACATTGTTGGTAAGTGTTACTTCTCTGTTTTAATGGCTGATTTTAGTACTAAGTATGTGATTAAAATTCTTAGCAGCTTTGCCCTACAACTGTTTAACCAATTGGTATTACTTCGGCTCATAGACGCCCTGAGGGTACTGGAACATTTTTTACACCAATCAAGCGGTTAAAAACTTATTTTGAATGGGTTGAAATTCTTCAACCCAAAATTAATGCACGGTAAACTATGTTTAAAAAAATGTGTTGAGAAAAGTAATAAGTAAACCAAAAAACCATGACTCTTCCAGATAACCGGTTCCAAGTCGCAACAATGGAAGCTAATCCTGGAGCACCGGTCGTACAATTACAACTGGTTGCAGCAGTCTCGGAATGCTCCGGACCGCGACCGGCGGGACAGCTTCATGTCCTACATTAAACAGCTCTCCAAGGACAAGATACCACTGTTCACGCAAGGCACTTCGAAGGGTAAACTATTACTTTGCTTCTTCTTAATAATTTTAAGCCCAAACTCTCTCTCTCCACATACTCAGTCAGACATTTTGCAGGCTGTTTTGACCAAACAGAGGAGTCTGCATTTATTTTGCAATTTAGCTATTGGTGCGTTCAAAAAGAGCCCAACTGAAAATCCTCTTTAATCTGCAAATTGATGTGAAGAAGCTAATTGGCACAACTTTTTTGTTTACAGAAAGCAAGCCGCAAACCGTGGAATATGTCTTGAAACCTACAGAGTATCTGCCAATGTTTCGCAAGGGCTCAAACAACTGGGCTTTAACTTCGCAGTATGCTAACGGGAGACACTTTCTGACTGCCTTTGAAGTCAATGAGGGGACTTTGATTGTAAGTTTCTGTTTATAAAATATTTTATAACTCTTCAATTTGAGCCTATTAGTTGCATACTTTGACCTGTCGATTTGGTTAGTAAAGGCTGGCAGAAGTAAGCACACATTTGCCACACTATAGTGCATGACAATCCTTTTTTATAGCATTGTTGCATGTAAGGGAGAGGACAAAATAGAAAGTTAACCAATGTTCCACAGCAAAGAAAAAACTAAGACAGATTTGGTATTGGTTTAGTGTTTTAAGTCTTGTGCGGTCTAGGTCCAGATTAATAATATTCACCGTTACTGTGTCAACAGCTTGAAAGCCCGGAGCAAGATGTACCATCCCGAACCCTGCGTCCAATGATCAAGAATGATGGGCAGTATGTGCAAGGGCTCTGGTCTCAACGCCTTGTGTATCTGCTGCGAAATAATGAGCTGGAAGTGCACAGTGCTTCATTCTCCGTCATACAGGTAAGAAAATAAAGTGACGAGAATAAAAATTTTTAACTAACCAACCATAAAATAATGCTGCTCTGCTCTTTGGATCGAAATACTGTGCAATGTGAAAATCAGACCTAAAGACAAATCATACATACTTACAAACTTTTCCTTTTTATAATAGTAGTGTAGATAAGAAAAATCTTTAACAACATTACAGGGCGACAGTTTGATAAGCAGCAAAGAGCACACGGTCCTTTGGTCGGCGGAGCTGATAGGAGCGGTGCGCCGCGCACACCTGGTCTCCGCACGGGAGGCGCCGGCGGCGACCGGCGGCTGGCGCGAACCCACCTTTTTGTGCGATCTACAGCTACCGGCCGTGCCCCTGGACCAGTGCCTCGTCGTCACCGCACGGGCCGTCTATCTGCTGAACACTGTGTTAGTACCGAACCCACCTTCATGTGCTCAACAGTTTTAGTATCGAGCCCACCTTCATCTGCTCAACGCTGCGTTAGTATCGAGCCCACCTTGGCTTGCTCAACACTGTTAGTATCGAGCCCACCTTCATGTGCTCAACAGTTTTAGTATCGAGCCCACCTTCATGTGCTCAACGCTGCGTTAGTATCGAGCCCACCTTGGCGTGCTCAACACTGTTAGTATCGAGCCCACCTTCATGTGCTCAACAGTTTTAGTATCGAGCCCACCTTCTTGTGCGATCTGCAGCTACCGGCCGTGCTCCTGGACCAGTGCCTCGTCGTCACCGCGCGGGCCGTCTATCTGCTCAACACTGTGTTAGTACTGAGCCCACCATTATGTGCTCAACACTTTTAGTATAGAACCCACCTTCATGTGCTCAACACTTTTAGTATCGAACCCACCTTCATCTAAGTGTTCCTGTACACCTAGGACACCTACGCCTTTCCAAAAAAATATAATTTTATTGTACCCACGACTTCACAGGATCGACCCCTCGGAGTGGCTTGTGGGTATCATAATGCGCGGCGGGTACGGCGCGGAGCAATCGGCGGCGGCGCTCGGCGCGCCCGTGCCGGTGTTGCTACGCGCCGCGGCGGACATGCTGCTGTCGCGCGGGAAACTCGCGCCCGCGCACTATCTCTACTCACTGTCGCAGGTAGCGTCCGCACAACTTGCTGGTCAAGAAAAGCACAAATAAAACGCGCTGGGCTGTCTAGAGGAGGCAAGTTGCCGCGCGTCGGTGTTGCTACGCGCCGCGGTGGACATGCTACTGTCGCGTGGGAAACTCGCGCCCGCGCACTATCTCTACTCACTGTCGCAGGTAGCGTCCGCACAACTTGCTGGTCAAGAAAAGCACAAATAAAACGCGCTGGGCTGTCTAGAGGAGGCAAGTTGCCGCGCGTCGGTGTTGCTACGCGCCGCGGCGGACATGCTGCTGTCGCGCGGGAAACTCACGCCCGCGCACTATCTCTACTCACTGTCGCAGGTAGCGTCCGCACAACTTGCTGGTCAAGAAAAGCACAAATAAAACGCGCTGGGCTGTCTAGAGGAGGCAAGTTGCCGCGCGTCGGTGTTGCTACGCGCCGCGGCGGACATGCTGCTGTCGCGCGGGAAACTCGCGCCCGCGCACTATCTCTACTCACTGTCGCAGGTAGCGTCCGCACAACTTGCTGGTCAAGAAAAGCACAAATAAAACGCGCTGGGCTGTCTAGAGGAGGCAAGTTGCCGCGCGTCGGTGTTGCTACGCGCCGCGGCGGACATGCTACTGTCGCGCGGGAAACTGGCGCCCGCGCACTATCTCTACTCACTGTCGCAGGTAGCGTCCGCACAACTTGCTGGTCAAGAAAAGCACAAATAAAACGCGCTGGGCTGTCTAGAGGAGGCAAGTTGCCGCGCGTCGGTGTTGCTACGCGCCGCGGTGGACATGCTACTGTCGCGCGGGAAACTCGCGCCCGCGCACTATCTCTACTCACTGTCGCAGGTAGCGTCCGCACAACTTGCTGGTCAAGAAAAGCACAAATAAAACGCGCTGGGCTGTCTAGAGGAGGCAAGTTGCCGCGCGTCGGTGTTGCTACGCGCCGCGGCGGACATGCTGCTGTCGCGCGGGAAACTCACGCCCGCGCACTATCTCTACTCACTGTCGCAGGTAGCGTCCGCACAACTTGCTGGTCAAGAAAAGCACAAATAAAACGCGCTGGGCTGTCTAGAGGAGGCAAGTTGCCGCGCGTCGGTGTTGCTACGCGCCGCGGCGGACATGCTGCTGTCGCGCGGGAAACTCGCGCCCGCGCACTATCTCTACTCACTGTCGCAGGTAGCGTCCGCACAACTTGCTGGTCAAGAAAAGCACAAATAAAACGCGCTGGGCTGTCTAGAGGAGGCAAGTTGCCGCGCGTCGGTGTTGCTACGCGCCGCGGCGGACATGCTACTGTCGCGCGGGAAACTCGCGCCCGCGCACTATCTCTACTCACTGTCGCAGGTAGCGTCCGCACAACTTGCTGGTCAAGAATAGCACAAATAAACTGTCGGTAAAACGCGCTGGGCTGTCTAGAGGAGGCAAGTTGCCGCGCGTCGGTGTTGCTACGCGCCGCGGCGGACATGCTGCTGTCGCGCGGGAAACTCGCGCCCGCGCACTATCTCTACTCACTGTCGCAGGTAGCGTCCGCACAACTTGCTGGTCAAGAAAAGCACAAATAAAACGCGCTGGGCTGTCTAGAGGAGGCAAGTTGCCGCGCGTCGGTGTTGCTACGCGCCGCGGCGGACATGCTGCTGTCGCGCGGGAAACTCGCGCCCGCGCACTATCTCTACTCACTGTCGCAGGTAGCGTCCGCACAACTTGCTGGTCAAGAAAAGCACAAATAAAACGCGCTGGGCTGTCTAGAGGAGGCAAGTTGCCGCGCGTCGGTGTTGCTACGCGCCGCGGTGGACATGCTACTGTCGCGCGGGAAACTCGCGCCCGCGCACTATCTCTACTCACTGTCGCAGGTAGCGTCCGCACAACTTGCTGGTCAAGAAAAGCACAAATAAAACGCGCTGGGCTGTCTAGAGGAGGCAAGTTGCCGCGCGTCGGTGTTGCTACGCGCCGCGGCGGACATGCTGCTGTCGCGCGGGAAACTCACGCCCGCGCACTATCTCTACTCACTGTCGCAGGTAGCGTCCGCACAACTTGCTGGTCAAGAAAAGCACAAATAAAACGCGCTGGGCTGTCTAGAGGAGGCAAGTTGCCGCGCGTCGGTGTTGCTACGCGCCGCGGCGGACATGCTACTGTCGCGCGGGAAACTCGCGCCCGCGCACTATCTCTACTCACTGTCGCAGGTAGCGTCCGCACAACTTGCTGGTCAAGAATAGCACAAATAAACTGTCGGTAAAACGCGCTGGGCTGTCTAGAGGAGGCAAGTTGCCGCGCGTCGGTGTTGCTACGCGCCGCGGCGGACATGCTGCTGTCGCGCGGGAAACTCGCGCCCGCGCACTATCTCTACTCACTGTCGCAGGTAGCGTCCGCACAACTTGCTGGTCAAGAAAAGCACAAATAAAACGCGCTGGGCTGTCTAGAGGAGGCAAGTTGCCGCGCGTCGGTGTTGCTACGCGCCGCGGCGGACATGCTGCTGTCGCGCGGAAAACTGGCGCCCGCGCACTATCTCTACTCGCTGTCGCAGGTAGCGTCCGCACAACTTGCTGGTCAAGAAAAGCACAAATAAAACGCGCTGGGCTGTCTAGAGGAGGCAAGTTGCCGCGCGTCGGTGTTGCTACGCGCCGCGGCGGACATGCTACTGTCGCGCGGGAAACTCGCGCCCGCGCACTATCTCTACTCACTGTCGCAGGTAGCGTCCGCACAACTTGCTGGTCAAGAAAAGCACAAATAAAACGCGCTGGGCTGTCTAGAGGAGGCAAGTTGCCGCGCGTCGGTGTTGCTACGCGCCGCGGCGGACATGCTGCTGTCGCGCGGGAAACTCACGCCCGCGCACTATCTCTACTCACTGTCGCAGGTAGCGTCCGCACAACTTGCTGGTCAAGAAAAGCACAAATAAAACGCGCTGGGCTGTCTAGAGGAGGCAAGTTGCCGCGCGTCGGTGTTGCTACGCGCCGCGGTGGACATGCTACTGTCGCGCGGGAAACTCGCGCCCGCGCACTATCTCTACTCACTGTCGCAGGTAGCGTCCGCACAACTTGCTGGTCAAGAAAAGCACAAATAAAACGCGCTGGGCTGTCTAGAGGAGGCAAGTTGCCGCGCGTCGGTGTTGCTACGCGCCGCGGTGGACATGCTACTGTCGCGCGGGAAACTCGCGCCCGCGCACTATCTCTACTCACTGTCGCAGGTAGCGTCCGCACAACTTGCTGGTCAAGAAAAGCACAAATAAAACGCGCTGGGCTGTCTAGAGGAGGCAAGTTGCCGCGCGTCGGTGTTGCTACGCGCCGCGGCGGACATGCTGCTGTCGCGCGGGAAACTCACGCCCGCGCACTATCTCTACTCACTGTCGCAGGTAGCGTCCGCACAACTTGCTGGTCAAGAAAAGCACAAATAAAACGCGCTGGGCTGTCTAGAGGAGGCAAGTTGCCGCGCGTCGGTGTTGCTACGCGCCGCGGCGGACATGCTGCTGTCGCGCGGGAAACTCACGCCCGCGCACTATCTCTACTCACTGTCGCAGGTAGCGTCCGCACAACTTGCTGGTCAAGAAAAGCACAAATAAAACGCGCTGGGCTGTCTAGAGGAGGCAAGTTGCCGCGCGTCGGTGTTGCTACGCGCCGCGGCGGACATGCTACTGTCGCGCGGGAAACTCGCGCCCGCGCACTATCTCTACTCACTGTCGCAGGTAGCGTCCGCACAACTTGCTGGTCAAGAATAGCACAAATAAACTGTCGGTAAAACGCGCTGGGCTGTCTAGAGGAGGCAAGTTGCCGCGCGTCGGTGTTGCTACGCGCCGCGGCGGACATGCTGCTGTCGCGCGGGAAACTCGCGCCCGCGCACTATCTCTACTCACTGTCGCAGGTAGCGTCCGCACAACTTGCTGGTCAAGAATAGCACAAATAAACTGTCGGTAAAACGCGCTGGGCTGTCTAGAGGAGGCAAGTTGCCGCGCGTCGGTGTTGCTACGCGCCGCGGCGGACATGCTGCTGTCGCGCGGGAAACTCGCGCCCGCGCACTATTTCTAATTGCTGTCACAGGAAGCGTCCGCACAACGTGCAGGTTCACGTTTCATACAACTACAATTAATAGTTTATTATGACAATTCGATGTATATTGCGTAGCCGTAGCCGATTTGACATGAGGAAGGTTACAAAAAAGGGTTGTTTACTTACCGACCACTCAATGGACATCGCATTGTGATAATAAACTATGAATTGTATTTATATGAAACGGGCACCTGGTCAAGAATAGTACAAATAAACTGTCGATCAAACGCGCAGGGCTGTCACTACTTACTAGAGGGGGCAATTTGCCGCGCGTCGGTGTTGCTACGCGCCGCGGCGGACATGCTGCTGTCGCGCGGGAAACTCGCGCCCGCGCACTATCTCTACTCACTGTCGCACAACATGCTGGGGCTTTAGCCTGTAACGCAATGGTGCCAAAATGGGCTCCCAGTTGATGGCTTCAATTATGATTTATTAATGCTGTCGGTCCTTTTAATGTTTTTGTAGTACAACAAATAATATTCTGATTACAGTTCTATACGATTAGTTATCTGATTGCAGGAGAAAAACGAGGAAACCCCAGTTTTGTCCTTCTGCTGGGACGCCATCGACACGCCAATGCGTCATGTCTCGCTCGCGCGCTTTTTTATGAAGATTACCGCTAAGCACCGCGGCAGGCATGTTCCTATTTCGCGGAAAACTTGCGCCCGCATCACTTTCCTAGTAAAACCGACCAATGCACTTAATGCAAATTCATATTTCCGGGTATTACATTAAACATTCGTTGAATACCTTGTTGTACGTTACTTCGATAATGAAGGAAAAACTATTGTACTTACTATGGTAATCAAGCCAGAACAATGGACATCAGCAAGATTAATCTTAAGGATACAATTGAATACACACGCCCTGCAGAATCGAAATCAACGCCTTTGATTAATAAAATCAGTAAGCATAACACTTTTCTTGTAAAGGGAATGCAAATTCATATTAACGCGTATTACATTACATACATATTCGTAGAATGTTATCTTGTTAAAAAAAAAACCTAAAACTAAAACCTCTTTCGTATTTAATTTTACGTTCTATGGTTAAAATTTTAAATGCTATGAGCAAGAATAATATTTTTTTGTGTGATGAAATTACTATAAATTGGCCACTTCACAAGAAAAACTTAAACCAACAGCCATAAAATTATAAAAGGAAAAAAACATTTTTTTTCTTAATTTATACTAATGGCGTTTTGTAGTATTTTTTCACGAAAATCAGCCTATGTGGAGCAAGCAAAGAGTATTTTTCATTGACCCAAAAGGTTATAGGCTGACTGCTTTGCTTTGCTCGTCCCCCTAACTAGAAAATGGTTTTAAAAAGTTGCGTTTTAAAAATGGCGCCAAGATTATTGATTTGAAATTTTTGTAAATAAGATTTTTTTTTGTTGAGTGCTTAGAAATAAATAAAAACCCGCTAGTGATAGGGTGCCATTGCCATGGTGCCAATCTCCAGGAACTTTCAGCGATAATTAAGACCCCCAACTTTCACTGTGGATTTTATTTGTAAGCTGTACAGTACAATACAGTAAAGCGCTCTCTATCTCAATATTTTTTTGTGGACTGGCAATTTATAATTACACATTACGTTGCATGGCAGTTCTGTTGCGTTAATTTACCTGGACTTATTTAGGTGTTGTTTCGGTCTTGCGTTAATCTAAAACACTAGTGGTTCGCCCCAAACTATGAACTCGCGACCCCATATCTCAGCAACCCCTCGACCGATTTGGCTCATGTTCGAACTTAAAAAATATCTTTGCCTCATTTACCTGCCTACCGAATTTCATGACGATCCGACTTAATTTACTCAAGTTATCGTCGAACGAACATTCATACATACATACAAACGCCGGATTGTTCCAGTAGACTCGGAGAACTTCGCTCGCTCGTTCAATAATTTGATTACAAATATTTTATCCCAATTCTAGTGTCAACCGGACGGCTGGGTGGCCCGTCTAGGCGTCTTCGGACGCCTGCAAGAGCTGTCCATGTACAAGCAGGCGTCGGGCAACGAGCCTGCTCTAGGCAACTCGGCAGCTACCATCAAACTGCTCTCGCTGCTGCTCAAAGTCGCTAACAACTCTGAGGAGACCTTCGATTCGTAAGTATGGTTATTATAGTGTGGACAAACCTGACTTAGATAACTCTAAATTATTGTGTTTTTTCTTAATAACATTGCAGTAATAACTATGTACAGTTGGCCACACGCTAGGATACTCCTTTTTGTTCGATTGGCGCCCTTATAACGCGCGCGGTAAGAGCTGCCTTGGGGTATCTGTGACTGTAGCCGACCGTACTACCTGCTTATTCATCAATGTTCAAGGCACTTGTAAGTAATTTTTGTGATGTGTTTGCCTGTGTTTTATTTGCGGTTTCCCGCTCTCAATTGAACTTTCACTATATTCTGGGCTGGCTGGAAGAAATTTCTATAGAAATAAGTCCGCTCTTGTACATAATGTCTCACATCTCTTTTAGTTAAGTGTCTTTTTTTGTGCAATAAAGTGTAACAACAATCTTCTTTATTACAGAACCGTCAAGTTAAACAGCCTGACCCAAGTAGAACTAGAAGAGCTTTGCTCCATCTCAGCGTGCGTTGGTCTTTGGGAGCTAGTTCCGATGTTCAGCATCCACCGCGGCAACCCCAGTCTACTGCTCGCGGCCATGAAGTCGCGGGGCGAGATATGTCGCGGCGCGATAGACTGTCTACTGAGGCAGAGAAGCGTGGTGCCGTTGTTCCTCGAAGAAAACGGGCAGTGGCTCTTTGATTTTATTACGGAGAAGTGTAACAAGTTTGATTCGAGGATTTTGAAGGTGAGTCAAAGTTTGCAGGCTGAAAATTACCTGTGAAAACCCAGTACTTACATGTGGTTTTTAATTTATTTCAGTGTTTGGCTTTATGGCTGTGCCCATTACAAGATCAGCTAAGCCCTGTCATTCGAGATATGAGACAAGGAATGACCACCGTTTATGTAAGTAACCACACTTTCAAACTTTTATCGTCCTAAAGGTAAACATTACCCTTTTGGTATCCTTTCTATGATTTCTAATGAATTATCTAAATTACTGCTAAACTGGTGGAGAGCGCTGGCGTCTATGATACACTTGTACCGTGTTTTATACAAACACTAGAATAGGTGCCAACGGTCTATCCTTGAATTGGACGTAGTTTGCCCTTTTTATGACCGAAGCCGTAGATAAAAGGGCCACTATAATAAATCTAATGTAGTTTTGGAGCTAGATGTCCTGCGCTATTTCCCTCCAATCCCCCACGACTTCGCGCAGGTCTCTGTTCACCGCGTCTTTCCAGAGATATTACAACATTGATTTAGATTAGAATAGGAGATGTTTATTCATTTCCACAAATAAAATAGTATATTTCATTACAAGTGTGGAAAGGCTGTCATTGCAACGAGTTCCGACAAATGGCTACCCGAGCCGAGGCGCAGCCGAAGGCGAGGGTTGACAGTCGGAACAAGTTGCAATGACGGTTCCGCACGTGTACTGAACGACTATTTTTAATACAGTTGCGAAAAAATGAAGCAATTTAATAAAATAATAAAAACACAATAAACTCAACTAACCTAGCATTTTTGACTTTTCCGGTAAAATGTTCTCCGAAGCATTTTGTGCAATTATACTGAGTTCCTGTGGCTGTTAATTAAAAAAACTAGGGTCGAAATTACTCATTTTGTGCAACAAACAACTAAAGCAAAGAAAATTTCTGAAAAATAAAATGGCGCCAACCGTAGAATATAAGCAGAGTTTTTTTTTCTTCACCCATTCTGGTAGGCAAAGGCAACTATGCATACAGCCAAGTCTTCAGCAGAAGTTTTTTATTGATATGAAATGAAAATGAAATTTAATGAAATGAAACCTAACCAAACTCATTCAATAAAATTATTAAATCTGATATTTTAATCTGACAAATTAGTAGCTTTTTTTTAGAAATATACGTATTTGCATGAATCATAAAAACTTTTTTAGTAAAAACTTCATGGTTGGTTTTTCTTTTTAATAGACATTATTTTGACAGTTGGGAAAGAAAACGCACGAGTGCGGGAAAGGTAAAAAAAAAGCACGCGTGTGTAATAGCCCACATCCCGAACGCTATACGTCCCTGCAATACGCCACTTTTTGAGCAACTGTATTAAAAATTACATTTTCACTTCAAACACGAACGTAGTACTCACAAATACAGTAATATTTTATGTGGAAACAAAAGGGCATATGTCTCGGCTTGTAACTAATGTGCATCCGTAGGTGCAATCAGTTGCCGGTTTTCGGACATAGCCTGAACTAACCTAAAATATACCTAACTAACTAACCTTAAATATACCTAGGTATAATTGTTGGAACTAAAGATCACAATGAAGAATACCATCAACTTTTGATTTTTATCTTACCATACACTCTATTAAAAATGGAAAATTTGGGTGAAAAAAATTTTTTGATACGACTTATAGTTCTCGAGATATTTAATTTTAAACTACCTGTGCGACGGGCGCGCGGTCGTCAGCTGCTGTGACGTCACAACTCCACACGCACCCGACACATACACCGTAACACTCATTCAAACGGCTGTATCTTTGGAACCGTACTAGGTAGCCAGTTGAAATTTTCAGAGATTATGTTTTATTATAGTGGATTACCAAATCAATAATAAAAATTAAAAAATATTAAAAAATAAGAGGGGTCCCCATACAAAAAACGTTGTTTTATACTTTTTGCTCTGTAGAAAAAACGGTAAGACATACAAGCAACAAACTTGGTATGATTATAGGGCTTACTCCATAGTATAACAAAATAATATAAAAACTGGCCAAGTGCGAGTCGGACTTGCGCACGAAGGGTTCCTTACCATCTATAAGAAAGGTGAAAAAATCATAATTGTTGTATGGGAGCCTCCTTAAATGTTTATTTTATTCTGATTTTTGGTATTTGTTGTTATGACGGCATTAGAAATACATCATCTGTGAAAAGTTCAACTGTCTAACTATCATGGTTCATGAGATACAGCCTGGTGACAGACTGACGGACAGACGGACAGACAGACAGACTGACAGACAGCGGAGTCTTAGTAATAGGGTCCCGTGTGGAACCCTTCGGGTACGAAACCCTAAAAACGGTCAAGCGCGACTCGGATTCACGCGCCGAGGGTCCGTATAACCAGTTTTTTATTGTATGGCGGTAGGGAACTCTCAGTACGCGAGTTCTACTCGCACTTGGCCAGTTTTTTTGTCATTTTCATTTTTCAAAGTCGTCATCCATAGCTAAGTAAGAATATATTATTTTAAGTACAAACCCGTGCTAGGGAATATTTTAAACAGAGCTTGCGGCTTTAAAACCTGTCCCAAGCGAATTTTTAACGTTATAACTAAGTAATATTATATTAAAACACTACTGTAACACTGACTAAACACACATAAAAACTGACCAAGTGCGAGTCGAAATCGCGCACTGAGAGTTCTGTACCACCATACATTAAAAAAAAACTGGTTATACGGACCCTCGGCGCGTGAGTCCGAGTTGCGCTTGACCGTTTTTTATATTTTTTTGTTATACTATGGAGTAAGTCCTATAATCATACCAAGTTTGATGCTTGTATTTCTTACCGTTTTTTCTAAAGAGCAAAAAGTATAAAACAACGTTTTTTGTATGGGGACCCCTCTTATTTTTTAATATTTTTTTATTTTTATTTTTTCTTGGGTAATCCACCATAATAAAACATAATCTCTTAAAATTTCAACTGGCTACCTAGTACGGTTCCAAAGATACAGCCGTTTGAATGAGTGTTACGGTGTATGTGTCGGGTGCGTGTAGAGTTGTGACGTCACGCGAGTTTGCCGCGCTCGCGCGAAAAACTCCAAAAGGACGGAAACTAAAACCGTCGTAACTTTAAAACTACTGGCTCGATTTGAATGAAACAAAAACAGGTGTATTTCTAAATGTTTAGGCTACACGGTCATAAAGTTTCAAGTGATTTAACAGACCCACGGACATTCTTCATTAGAATACTTTATTTTTGGCATTTTTACATTTTCAAAATATACCGCAGCGAGATCAATGCTTACACTAGTTACACTAATAAAAATAACAATGTGCCAGAAACAAACAACAGACAACAATAACAATCAAGTAGACTCTTCTTAGCACTGAAGGTGATTAACTTAGTAATAAATTATTGAACGGGAAAGATACCGGAAGCCGAGGATTGCTTAGATACTCGTAAAAGCCTTTATGATACATACTGCCGATTTCTGAATTGAGAAATTCGCTAAGCAAATGGGTAAGTATCGTCCTGTCTCTGCAGATTTCTCACAAAAAAGCGTGACAGAACGATAGTTAAGTATTTGCTTCGCAAAATTCTCAATTCAGAAACCGGGCCTTAATCCTAAATGTTGGTAGAGTTTGAGCGTTTCGTATTTACCCTTCCATAGACAACAAGAATGCTGCAGCTAATATCGACCTTCATGCATGTGGCTTGCGCCATAGAGGCGCGCGACCCGTGTCCGGACATCAACCCCTCGATCCCGCAAGTTTCGGAAACTTGGATCAACCAGTTTGCGCCCCGAAGGGTCCTCAGCTGCGGCCTGGCCCACTGGGCGGTGGCAGACGAGGGAAACGCTCGGATCATGATAGCGAATACGCCGGTTAATACGGAGCTGATCGGGAGGGTAGTCAGTCTCGCCTGTGGGAGGCATCATACACTCCTACTGACCGAGAATGGGGTAAGTGCGCTGTTTCCATTGATAACCATTTATTATACTACAGGGTGCACTCTAATTCGATAGCGGAACTTTAAGTAGGCTGTCTACTGGTCAATACAAGTAATTTGTACTAGGTGGCTCAAAAATGGAGCGATGAAAAATATCAGCTGTTCCATACATTTGGTGCAGTACTGAGTTTACCTTATGTATGGAACAGCTGATAATTTTTTTCGCCACATTGACATACATCCTACTTGAAGTTCCGCTATCGAATTCGAGCGCATCCTTTAGTAGTTCGCCTCGAACTGTGAACTCGCGTTGTACTTTACAACCCCATCCTTATCGCGGCAGCACCTTGACCGATGTTGCTCATGTTCGAACTTAAAAAATGTCTTTGTCTCATTTATTCGCCTACCAAATGACATTTCGATCAACGTTACTTAACCTGTCGTGGCGGAAACACAAAATTTGCGTTAGGTTAGGTTACGGAGTAAAGTTTTTCGACCACTAAAAGGCGCTCTTGTCAGTCAAGGGGTTAAGGTATAATCGAACCAACATTTATACATACAAAAGCGGGATTGTTCAAGTAGAGTCCGAGAACTTCACTCGCTTCTCTATAGGTCAATAGCCCCTGTATTCTCTAAAATATCCACCGTAAAATCTACCGTTTTTAAATGTAAAAAAATATTGTTAATTTCAATAAGGTCCATTTTCGAGTGTTTTGACGCTCAACGGTTTTCTAGAGAATAGAGGCGCAGAATCGCTTTTTCTGAAACATATTTTTTTGGAATACAGCATGTATCGAGTTGTGACAAGGATGAAACCTGCACTAATAACTATTGTTTGTGGAGAAACACTATAACATTATGGCCCGGTTTCTGAATTGAGAATTTTACTAAGCAAATACTTACGTATCGCTCTGTCGCGCTCTTTTGTGAGAAATCTGCAGGGACAGAACGATACTTACCCATTTGCTTAGCTAATTTCTCAATTCAGAAATCAGCAGTAAGTCACACACAAGTAACCAATATCTATGTCTTGTTGTACCTAATGTGTGTTTTGGATTATAAATAAATATTTTTCTATTCTATTCTATTCTAACCCAACCTCCAACATCCGTAGGTATATGCGGCGGGCGACAACTCGTACGGTCAACTGGGCGCAGGCGCGGCGTGGGCCGGGACCACGGGCGACGGGGCAAGCGCGTCGGGCGCGCTGCTACTCGTGGCCCACGCCTGGCCCAGCCCGCTGGTCGCCGTGGCGGCGGGCCACTACCACTCCGCCGCCATAGACCTCGGCGGACGACTCTACACTTGGGGGTGCGATAATTATAAAGTCTTACTCATAATTCATGCTGCCGGTTTCTGAGTTGAGAATTTTGCTAAGCAAATGGGTAAGTATCGTCCTGTCTCTGCAGATTTCTCACAAAAGAGCGTGACAGAGCGTTACGCAAGTATGTGCTTAGTAAAATTCTCAACTCAGAAACCTAGCCATATTCATCCCATCCAACTCATTATAAATGCGAAAGTTTGTGAGTGAGTGTGTTTGTTACTCTTTCACGTTGAAACGGCTGAACAGATTTGGATGAAATTTGGAATAGAGATAGCTTAGACATCAGAATAACACATAGGCTACATATTATCACGCTTTCACACTTCGGAGCAAAGTAAAGCATATACTTTTTCTGTAGCCAACGCGGACGAAGTCGCGGTCAAAAGAAAGTAATTCATAAATCTTTATTGATAAAGCAATTACAATATACAGGGTGTTAAAAGACCTCCAAAAGAGCCGAAAGGTACGCATACTAGACACCAAAACAAAGTACTTTTTCGATAAATTATTGCTGGGAAATAATTTTAGTTTTTTATAATTTTCATATTGCGCAAGCGTAAGTATAAGTTTATGTTACTTGTGCTTGAAGTGCCGATGTTTAGAATACATTGCGGGTTGCAATTTTAACGTCGTTTTTTGTAGGAAATATTCATAATTTTGATATAATTTCTTGAGAAGGTATGATTCTGCAAAAAAAAAGTTTTGCAATGTCCGACTTTGAACCTCATTATCTCGGAAACCGTTGATTTTCCAGGTATAGTTCCTTGGGCAAAAATGTTCCTTATGATGAGGACAATACGTGGTTTCCCGCTTTGTTGGCGGCCTTTTAACACCCTGTATACAAGGAGTTACAAAGGTACCTAACTCTTTGTACAGGGTAATAGCACCCGGTGATAGGGATTTGCTCTATGACTTTCCGTTGATTTTTAAATTAATAAATTGTGAACGCTGTGGCGGGAGAAAAGTATTTTTTAAATATTGTTTTCATTGTCTTTCTCAATGTTTTAACTACTCAAAGCTACGTATATGCACCTACACACACAAACATATTTTAAAATTTGAGCTAATACCAAAAACAAAAAAGTTATGATTTTTTTTTTCAATTTTGAGGTTATAAAATAAAAATGGTTCTTTTCAACTTTTTTTTACATATTTGACTTCCTGTTGACTACTAGGTTTTACATATTTGACTTCCTGTTGACCCTGTAAAAAGAGTTAGGATGTTTTGTAACACGTTGTATTACTGAACTACTACTTTTAACCGAAGCTCCCAGTGCCCCAGTTAGACAGGTACAGTCGGCTACACGCTAGGATACCTTATGATACTTATGCCGCGCGCGGTTAGAGCTGCCATGGGGTATCTGTGACTGTAGCCGACCGTATTATTGTACAGGCTACATCTTACTTTACGTATTTGTTTGTTTCAGATGGGGTGTCCACGGTCAACTTGGTTTGGGCACCATAGATGACGAATGGAGTCCTCAGTTAGTCACTAAGCTTCAAGGCAGAAAGGTATAAATTCGACACTGCGTCAAACGGTTTTATCCTCTTGCCGAGGAGCGCCAATCTTGTTTTTAATTTATGTAGGCGAAAAAGATAATATACAAGGTGTTGTTTTGTAAGTGAGACCCGACTCAGGTGTGATTATTTATACTAAAACAATATACTAAAGCCAAAGAAAATATAAAAATAAAATAAAAATATATCACTGAAAAATGGCCAAAAATCATTATACAGGGTGGATTTTTGAGATGGGGCAGTAAGGGCAGGTACCTTAACCGTTATAGTTACAGGAAAACGTTCTTAGGAGACCTTTCATAACTTTTTGAGATATTATGAAGATTTTGGAAAAAATATACGGTCTGCGAAAAAAATGCTAAAATACCATTTTTTTATGCCAATCAATCCTCGTTCATGTAAAGATTAAAATACTCTAAGAAGCCTACATTTTGTACGTGGAAAAGTATATCATACTATTACTATAACACTAACGCTTGCGGCCGCACTCACATTATCGGGCGCCCCATCGCGCGCGCGCTTTGAGGAGGCCGGGGTCTCCGCACGTCGCGGTTATTATAGAACAAATTGGACAAGGTAATTTGTGTCGCTTTTTTTTTAAATAAAAAAAAAAGTTATTATAGTTTCAAGTGTTACTAAAACTATCTTCCTTGAGTCGGGTTTTCTCTAATCAAAACAACACCCTGTATGGGTCCCTTGTTCAATTATTCATAGTCTATTCAATAGGTGCGGTGATATCGTGGAGCCTCTTTGAAGGAAACTGATTTTCTATGAAGCCGCCTTGAATTTTCAAAGATATTTTATGTATCATGTAAGGAACCATAAAATCTAACTGTTACTTCCTTTCCAGGTGCTAAGCGTGGGCTGCGGCGCGTGTCACACGGTGGTCCTCACCAAGAACGGCGAGGTTTATTCGTTCGGCGCGAGTGTGTTCGGTCAGCTCGGCGCGGCCAGCAGGAACAAGAGCTGTGTCCCGATACGGACCGCCCTTTCTGACCCGGCGGAGTGCATCGCCGTCGGGTACTTTCATAATGTGAGTTTCATCATCATCATGATCAGCCCACCTCTGCCCCCTGCTGGGTATGTGAGTTTAGGTTCTCTTAAGGCGCCGCCGTGCATAGTGAATAGCCCGCACGCAAAGAAAAATTTACAAAATCGATTCCTGTATCAAATACACTAAACGAATCCAAAAAGTAAACATATCAAACACTAGAATTAGGTGAGAGCAATCTAACACAGCGAGTTTCGTGTTAATATGCATAACAGATTGCAAGATATATTCGCTGAAAAAAAGCACGCAGCACAAAATTGTTTCAGTGAAAATATGTGTAAAATTAAATATGCGTCTTGCGTCTTTGACTTTATCAAATACTCGCATTGTTGCCTTGGTCCGCAATGACTGCGCTGCTGGCCACGCTATAGTGGCCTCTAGCTTAGCTTAGCTGCGCTCTCGGCCCTCAAGTCTGGTCATCATTGCAGCTCTTGATATCCGCGCTATAAAGGCCGAGGCCGAACGGCCTTCATTCCAGCTTATCCATTAAGGGCTGCAATGCTGACCGCACTGGGTTGGCTTGGAGCTCGCTACCCTGCGGTGTTGGTTGTATCAACAGCGCGCCACAAACGCACCCATTATAGACCGTGGCATGAATGTACCATTGTTCCAGCTGGCGCTAACCAACAAGGGCCAGCTATGGTGCTGGGGTGGGAGCCCGCAGAGCGTGAGAGCGGCGCACGCGCGGCGCAGTGCCTCCCCCTCCTCCCCCGCCTGCGACCCCCCCCTCGACCCGCACCTGGTGCCCCAGCTCGTCGACCTGTGCAATGTTCAGGGCCGGATCACACAGGTAACTAATAACAAGGGTCCCCCACCTGCGACCCGCCCCTCGATCCGCACCTGGTGCTCTAGCTCGTCGAACTGTGCAATGTACAGGGCCAGATCACACAGGTAACATTCGTTTTTTGCTTATTGATGCCGTTTTACTTACGTTTCTCTTGGTTGGGATAGCAGACTAGTTTTGAACCTCATTCGAAAGTCTTATCCTTACTTAAGCGGCTTGTTTCGGTATATCATGTTTCAATTGCTGATGTTGACATCTCCCATTTTGTATTTTTCTCCAAGCACGAGATAATATCTTGTACTTTAGTTAGAATCGAAACAATAAGGAATACACTTTATTTTCGTTGCAGATTGCAGCCGGTTGGCACCATTCCTGTATCATCAACAACGCCGGTACACTTTACACTTGGGGACTGAACTTCGATGGACAACTTGGTAAGAAACCTGTAACCTTTTTGCGAACTTTGTATTCCCATTTCAAGAGCAACATTATTGAATCGATCCAGACATCCGTGTGCCAGGTTTTCATCTCCCCAGTAAGCACTGGACCCAAATTAATAGATTCCGGGTCGCACAGGGAAGGTGTGCGGAGCTAATGCACAAATGGAACTTTGGGTCGGACCCGAACTGCATTTGCAGGGGGGTTCAGACGATGTCCCACATCACCGATGACTGCCCGCTGTTCGCCATCCAAGGTGGCGTCGCTAAGGTGCATGAGGCCGACACAGATGTAGCGATGTGGCTGGACGGCTTACCTTTCACCGTATAGCATTTCGAGCATTCGCAAAATAAAATAAATCGAATCGAGTTTGATTGAATGTTTGCAGGCAGCGGAGACCGCAAGCAACTGTGCGTGCCGACCGAAATAAAGATCAACAAGGACTCGCCCGCCGACCAAAGCGGACAGACCAACGAGGTAAAACCCACCAAGGCGGATGGTGCGCAAGAGTTCGCTGTGGGAGAAATGAAGACCAAGGCACTCGTCGCTTGCGGCGGCGACTTCACGATCTATATCGACGACGAAGGCAAGATCTATTCGGCCGGAAACTCTCATCAGGAGGTAAATTGTATTTTTTCATTACTAAAAAAAAAAAAAGATGCTGTGCTTACGAAAGCTTAAGTTTTAATAGGGAACACTAATAAAGGCCTTTGCATCTACTTAATGAGATGATTTATACAGCGTCCAGTGGTAACTTCACTCACACTAGATGAGTGAAGAGACCACTCGGCGCTGCAGAGCCTCGGACACTTCACTGCCTGGGGTGCTTGGGATGTCCCAAGGAATACTATCTGCCGATTTCTGAATTGAGAAATTCGCTAAGCAAGTGGGTAAGTATCGTCCTGTCTCTGCAGATTTCTCACAAAAGAGCGTGACAGAACGATAGTTAAGTATTTGTTTAGCAAAATTCTCAATTCAGAAACCGGGCCTATAACTGGTTGAAAATAAAAATGGAGGCTTGATTTTGACCCCTAGGAGACGGTTTGATCGGCATTTCCAAGACTTCATAATACGTTTTGTTTCAGCAAACTAACACGGAAACAAACAAAGCCGTCAACCGAGTCATCATGATGAAGACCACAAAGCGCGTGATAAAGATACCCGCGAGTCGCACCAACAATAAACACCGCTGCTTCTGGCCCATCGACAGAATCGACATCATGTTCCCTTTCGATATTAACGACTTAGAAAGAACCACCATAAAACCAAATCAGAACCCGTTGAAGACGCTTGCTGACTTCAAAAGGAGGTCCTGGCCCGATGAAGTTATACTGCAGCTGAAGCCTTGGATAAATGACGACAGTCTATCTGCTAATTTCAATATGGCCGCCAAGTTCGCCTTCCATAATCAAAAGTACTCTGATTGTTTGAGGCTCCTGCTGGATAACCTAAAGTATACACGGCAGGACGATAACACTTACTTGTCTCATACCGAAGTCGGCGAAAACGAAGAACTGAACAAAGATACGACGGAATCTATGAAGAAAAGCGAGCTGAAAATCGTCATTTCGAATATAATGTCCAAGCGTATCAAGGAAATATCACTAGCGATACTCAATGACGAACCATACCCCGCCATTGATCAGACGATTTATAAAACTCTTCCCTGTTGTTGCGACGAACTCAAATATCTATCAAAGAGGAAAAGTGTCGCTTCTGTAACGAATATTACAGACAAAGATATGTCCACTCAGGCGGCAAATATAATCGACAAATGCATGAGTATCTTTCCAGTAGATGCAGAACTGTGGGAAACTTGCTTCCGCCTGTCAAAAAACTATTACCTGGACAATGCTCTCTCCGTCATTGACTTAGAGGCCATTTTGCGCAAATACATGGAGCTGAACGCCAGTACTATGGCATCAGCGATTATGTACTCGAACGATTGCGTTCAGTATAATAAAATATTGTCCCCTAAGTTCTATTTGAACATGTGCAGTGGGATAATGGATGCTTGGGGATAAATGCAAAGTTTGTATGAATGTAAAGGGAAAGAAATTGCAATATGCTATTAGAATTTTGACTTGCAAGTATGAATAAAAAATTGCGTCCTTTTTTATTCCAATCATAGCATCTAACTTGACTTCTAATTCAGTAGCGTTTCGAATCAGCGCGTGATAAAACGTAGAGTCCTTATTGCCTTTGTCTATCTGAGGCTTGTATTAATTAGTGCAAGTATTGTAGATGAATTATTTTTACATGTACCTCCCTGTCGTATCGTGGTTTGTTTGTTGTTACGTCCTTTGTAGTCTTGTTTTGCGCGTGTCATGTGTTAAGTTTTGTATGTTGTGTTGTAATAAATTTTACTAGTTTTTAATATTGTATTATAGGCAGTTTCCATGACATTTCATAGGTTAACTAAAATAAGGTATAAAGCTGTCAATTATATCCTCAAATAGTCACAGCATAGCCAAGGTTTTTAACTGCTCTGAAGATAGCAGAAATTGCGCTGCACAATGTTTTTTTTTGTCCAAAACCTATATTGAGATTGTATACCTAGTTATTGTGTTTTTATTACGTTGTTTCTAGTCATTTTTAAGTTAACCCGATGTTTTATTACTATACTTACTCGTTTAGTTGAAGCATTTTATAGTTATGTACTTAGGTTGCAATTTAAATAAATTTATCAATCCATATTTTAACATGATTGTTTTTAGATTTACACCTTTTCTTCTGACCAGTCTGATCGATCGGAAGTGAGTGAACTTTCCAACGTGGGTTCGATTGAACTGTTGGCTTTCCTAATTTAATAAATAAATATCAGAACTCACAGATGAATGATTTTGGGAACAGTTGTTAGACTTTTACAAAAAAAAAATACTAATTAAATCACCTTCCTATGCCCCTCCTCTCCTCCGCTCGAAAGTTAAATATAGATAGACGCTACAAAAGGAATAGTCTGCCAGGACATAAAAATTAAACATCAAAAGTACTTTATAAATAGAATTGTATTTTCTTTGTAAACATATTTACAAAATTAAATAAATACACCAATGTACAATATACATTCCTATGCTGCAGAAACGCACAGTGGATTCGCGGGTGAACGGAATGAACGCAAACAATAAAATAAGATCTCAAAAATAATTCCACGTAAAAAAAACAAGTGTACTTCAGGCAATGGTTATCAGTTAGCTAGGTAAGTATTATTATTTTACATAGAAAATTCGAAAACACACTTCACTTCAAGTAACTGTATCCACAATTTTAAGAAGAAGTTATGACTAATAACAATAACGCAGACAGTTGAGACAACACAGTAGATTCATACAAGATTCCTTAGCGCGGAATTACAACTACCTAACAAACCCTGGTGGTGGTGGATTCAATAAATTACGTAAAACTAGTTAAAACTTCTATTGGCTTAGAAGTTGATGGGCTTTCCGCAGTACGCCGCCAGATTCGCTTCACGTAACGCTTCCGCGCATGTCTGGAACAAGAAAAGAGAGATTTGTAAAAAAAATACTAGTACAGAGGGTTTATAGCGAAACTATAATGGAGATATCATTTTACAAACAGCCTCTGCTCTTATTTTTTTTTAAACCCGACCAAAAAGAGGGGTGTTATAAGTTTCACTGCTATGTGTGTGTGTGTGTGTGTGTGTGTGTCTGTGGCACCGTAGTAGCTTTTAAACGGGTGAACCGATTTGGATGCGTTTTATTATATTTGAAAGCAGGTTTGCTTGCGAGTGTTCTTAGATATATTTTACCAAAATTGGATGAGTCGTTTATGAGATATGCCAATTTGAAGCTAAAATGTCGGGGGTAAGTATTTTAATTTAGTAGTTATTCAATATGGCGCAATATTCAGGAAGATTTCGACTCAATAGTGTCGAGAGTAGTGAGGCAGGAAGCAGAGTGTAGAGAACTGACGGTCAACCCCCTTTAGTGTATGTGTAAAGCCTCGTTTTCACAGTCAAAGTGCACTACAACGAAGAGCACAGTCCAAGAAAGCTAAAGCTTCTGATTGATCGGCCATTTTGTTTAATTTCCATTTTCCCCAACTTTGACGAGTAGTGCTCCGTCCTAGTTGACGTTTTTGTGTCCATAGACAACATATCAGAAGAACTTTAGCTTTCTTGGACGGTGCTCTTCACAGAGTACATTGTGCTTTTCGTTGTAGTGTAGTTTGACTGTGAAAACGCGGCTTTAGTTTCGTGTGCTATTTTGAACATTGCATGCTGCAATAACTAGTGGTTCGCCCCGAACTATGAACTCGCGACCCCTTATCTCAGCAACCTTTCGACCGATTTGGCTCATGTTCGAACTTAAAAATTCTCTTTGCCTGATTTACCTGCCTACCAAATTTCATGACGATCCGATTAAATTTACTCAAGTTATCGTTGAACGAACATTCATACATACATACAAATGCCGGATTGTTCCAGTAGACTCGGAGAACTTCGCTCGCTCGTTCAATGAAATAGTGTTGTTAGTACTTACGGGATGAGCGTGACAGACTCGCGCGACGTCCTCGGCCGCCGCTCCGTATTCTTGCGCCAGCACAGCCTCGTTGATGAGCTCGCCGCCACCCTGGACCGGGTAGAAATGGTCATTAGACGTTTATTGAGAGAATTGATTGAATCTACACGGAGCAATCGAATTCGGTAGCGGAACTTTAAGAGGCCCCTTCAGGACCGTGGGAACTCAGTGACGGCCAAGCGCGTGAAACACTGTTTTCTATAACTGTTTCACCCAGAGCGAGACGGGGCGCGGGAAAAGTGAGAGGCAATGCGGCTGTATGAGTCTACGTGTGTTCGTGTCCTTTCGCGAGTATGTAGTAGCAGTTGTAATGTAATAGATCAATTTTCCCAAAATTTTTCGTAGTTCCGCTGCCATTTCTACATTTTATTCCATCCATTCAGTCGTTCCCTCAATGCTGAGGATCGTGACCATCATTGAAGTTGGCAGAGAGTAGAGTTCTCCATTGCGCTCTATCACTCGCGATGTGGATCAGTTTGTGCAGGTGTTTTTGCGTGGCTTTGGTTATAATATCCGTCCATCTAGCGGGTGGTCTGCCTCGAGCTCTCTTTCCCTCCACCTTTCCCGTCATAATTTGTTTTTCCAGGCTATCAGGTCCTCTACGGGCTATGTGACCGAAGAACGTTGCGATACGTCGTTGACATGTGATTGAGAGTGGAATGCGTGTTTTCAGCTCTTCGCGTATAGACTCATTTGTTCTCATCGCTGTCCACGGAATCCGTAGCAGTCGTACATTTTATTAGCTATTTCAAAAATCTTTTTTTTTTCTGCCAAGTACAATACATATTGATGTTCCCAAGGTAGTTAGACTCCAATAGGCAGTGTAATAATGTAAGTAAATAACAGCTGAAAGTAACCCCTTTTTCGGCGCCAAAAACGCATCGCTCTAATTTCTTTCAGGCTCTTTTTTTATTATAAAAACTATTTGCAAACCTCGGTATTAGTCATCTACTGATATAAACCAAGTTTCAGCAAAATCCAGCCTGTAGTTTAGAAATTAAACCGAAACTACGTTTGTACGGGAAAATCATGCTTCTGCACCCTCTTAAGTAGGCTGTTTACTCATCACTACAAACAACTTGTCATCATCATCATCAGCCTGTTCTCGCTCACGCCACCTCTCACGATCCTGTGCCAGGCGCAACCACTGTTTTGAAACAACTTGTACTAGATGGCAAAAAAAAGAGCGAAAAAAATATCAGCTGTTCCATACATTTGGTGCAGTACTGAGTCTACCATTGTATCTGAGACAACATTTTTTGATAATGCCATTTTAATTGATTACTTTTTAATTTATGTAACTCTAAGATTATGAACTGCCTTACTTTTTAATTGTACAAATTGGAATGTTTCAATTTATTTAATTTTATCAGTTTTTTAGTTTTTAATCTATGGAAATGTTAATATTTCGAAATAAATACTTTAAATCGAATTTTTTCACTCCATTTTTTTGCCAAGTACCTAGTACACACGACAGCACGTCGAAACTTACACGCGTGCACTCTATTCACTTACGTTACGGGTGACTTTGCAACAAAAGTGTACAGTCTGACGTGCTGTCGTGTGTACAAGTTGTTTGTAGTCAATCAGGTAGGCAGCCTATTTGAAGTTCCGCTATCGAATTCGATTGCACCCTGTAGATTTTGAATAGTTTTGTCACGCTACACGTGTGCACTCTATTCAGTTACGTTACGCGCGACTTTGCAACGACAATGTAAAGGTTTACGTGCTGTTGACCGTATGTGGTTCAGCAGTTGGTCACTTCCGGGCCCGATGATGTGTGTGCCGAGGATGACGTTGGTGCCGTTGTCCGATAGCACTTTCTCGAGGCCGTCGGGGCTCGCCGTTCGTTTTGTACCAGTCGATAGCACGTCAACCCTTACACGCGTGCACTCTAGTCAGTTACGTTACGGGCGACTTTGCAACGACAATATAAATGTTAACGTGTTGTTGACTGTTTAGCAATGTCCCAGGCACTGCAGCGCCGAGTGGTCTCTTCACCCATCTACAGGGTGCACTCTAAGTCGATAGCGGAACTTTAAGTAGGCTGTCTACTGATCAATACAAACCAGTTTTCCTAGGTGGCTAAAAAAATGGAGCGAAAAAAATATCAGCTGTTCCATACAAAAGGTCCACTCAGTACTGCGCCAAATGTATGAAACAGCTGATATTTTTTTCGCTCAATTTTTTTTCGCCACATAATACATGTGGTTTGTATTAATCAGTAGACAGCCTCCGTAAAGTTCCGCTATCGACTTAGAGTGCACCCTGTAGTGTATGCGAAGGTGCCACTGGACGCTGTATAAATCATCTCATTACGTAGATCTTTGCAAGGCCTTAGTTTTTGTTGACTGTATGTGGTTCAGCAGGTGTTCACTTACGGGCCCGATGATGTGTGTGCCGAGGATGACGTCGGTGGCCTTGTCAGATAGCACCTTAACGAAGCCGTCGGGCTCGCCGTTCGTTTTCGCGCGCGAGTTCGCCAAGAACGGGAATTTGCCCACTTTGTACGCTTTGCCCTGGAAAAGTAATAGAAATTCACAATGTGTCACTGAGATGTGGCGCGTAGCAATATAAATTATTAGCGTAGTTACCGCGTCACAGCGACGAAGTTGTATTTAAGGGTTTAAACAACAATAATTCAGCCGATTATGTGTTCTGGTCTACGACAAGTTTTTTGGGCAGTGCCACTGCTTCGTAGACCAGAACACGTAATCGGCTGAATTATTGTTGTTCTGTTGTTGACAATAATGAAAAGAATACTTTGTTGTTTCCGCGAACGAAAAATCGCTGAACAAAAATAGCCCAGTTTAGCTACAAAATGTAAAAAACTTCGAAAATTTTGAATTTCCCGCCACGTTACTATCATCCCACCTTAAAATAAGTTGTTTGATGTAAATTAGGGCACTCTATACCCGACTACACAAGAATAAACATGTAAATCGTATCCTGCATTTTAACATCAACGACCCTCAACCTCACCATACTTCATCACGAACACGATTCATTCATGGTTCAAATGGCTCATTCTGTTTAAAAAAAAAAAACGCACAGTCGTGAACGTCAAAACCTTATTTACTCGAAAATAGCCTTTATTGAAATGAACAATCTTTTTTTGACATCTAAAAACGGGATATTTTTTTACGGTGCTTTGATTTTAGAGAATTAAACATTGTATTAAAGAGCAGAACAACGCTTACGACACCGAATAATATTCATGTTGAAATCCATAACAGATTGCAAGATATTTTCGCTGAAAAAAAGTGCGCCGCCTGTTTTTTCAGCAAAAAAATCTTCTAAACGTTTATGAATGTCAACACTTTAGCTTTATTACTTCAGCTGGCTTTATTAGACAACACGAAACTGGCTTTGTTAGATAGGTCTCCCCTAATTCTAGTGTTTGATATGTGAACATTTTCGATTTGTTTAGTGTATTTGATACAGGAATCAGATCTGTGCATTTTTCTTTGCGCGCGGGCTAATTCACTATACACCGCGCCTTAATAACAGCTAAACTAAGGGCGGGGGACGGATTGCGCGTCTAAGATAAAACAGGACGCCTTTCCACGCGTGGTAGCTCCACGCGCGTATTAGGAGGTAGCTCTTATCATAAGCGGTTATGTGCTAGGATATGTGGTAAAGGGGCTCGCTGTTCTACAGGGTGCACTCTAAGTCGATAGCGGAACTTAAAGTGGGCTATCTACTGATCATTACAAACAACTTGTACTAGGTGGCGAAAAAAACGGAGTGAAAAAAATATCAGCTGTTCCATACAAAAGGTCGACTCAGTACTGCGCCAAATGTATGAAACAGCTGATATTTTTTTCGCTCCATTTTTGTCGCCACCTCGTACAAGTGGTATGTATTGATCAGTAGACAGCCTACTTAAAGTTCCGCTATCGACTTAGAGCGCACCCTGTAGATCAGTACGTGGGACTTACTTCTTTCTTGAGATCCTCCTCGGTCTTGCCGACCCAGCCGACCTCGGGCGATGTATAGATAACCGATGGGATGCAGTCGTAGTTGAAGTGGACAGGCAGGCCCTGAAAATAACCAAAAATTTTGCTAATTGCTAAGGTCCAAAGTACACCAGATTAGAAAATTAAAACAGCGCCATCTATTTAAAAAAAAATTGTTATTCTACTTCCTAACAGAGGGCGTGACATTTTTTTTTATCAGAGCTATCTAGTGTTCAAAATGATATACCAAAAAGTCCTTATGCTCAACAATAGAGGTCGCTTTACTTCAAAACTATAAGAGAGTCCTATACAAAATTTAAAATGGAAGAAATACTAGATAAACCACAAAAAATCCAAAATGAAATAACAATTAGTTCTCTATTTTACCGACTGGCCCAATCAACTAATCATAACCTTACCCGTGTCGTTGTCACATCTTGGTGCTCATAAATTCTATCGGTTTTTAGGAACTTTGAGGGCATTTCCAAGCGTACCACATAATTGGGGAGGCATTTTCTGAGTAGCTGGTGGTTTTTTGGGGAGCGGTTTTAGCTCGGCTAGAGGTTCTTTGGCTCTCAAACAAAACTTATAACAAGTCTTATTCGACGTTGTCGGGGGTTAAAATAGAAATCAAACGCACCTTGATACCCTCGACGCAGACGATGCCCTCGTCTTCAGCCTTGTGTGCCAGCATGGGTCCGTGTATGCAGTCGCCAATCGCGTAGATTCTGTAAAAAAATAAAATTTCATTTTCAAAGATGATTATCGATGTCTTTGATGGCTCGAGGCATTTTTCATGCATAATAAGGTGTTTACAAGGTCCTGTTATCGGTTTGGTTGGTTCTGGTCGGTCGTGAAGAGTGATGCCTACTTTGTCAAGGCTTGGTGATGTATGATGAAGTCATGAGGCAACAATTGACGAGCGATATGTTGCTCATCACTAACAGCAACTGTTACAGCGGCGCCACGAAACTTTTGTTTAGCAACGCCTTCGTCCAACTCATCTTCAATTAATTTGGAAGGCTGATGATGATAATGCTCATGGATAGATGACTTGATAATACTATCCCGGGAGCTTTGGTCTGGAACTTGTCGTTGACACGCGGCCCCGGTCGTCGAGCGCGATGGGGCAGTCATAGGGCTACCTAAGTACAATACGTGCCACGAAAACAGAGACATGACCTCCCGGCCCGCACTCAGACCTCATACCACAAAGAGACCTAAAAATAGTCACTAAGCATGTCAAACCAAGTAGTGTCGCAAGTCTCTTCCTTCGTGGCACGCATTGTAAAAAAAAAAAAGAATGTCACAGAAACATTGAACTGAGATATTGCTCTTTAAAGTTTTGGACCTCAATGAAAAATTTATGGAGCAAGATATTTTTTTAATGCGATATCTTCTTAATTATTCGTCTTATGCCCGTTTTCACCAACCACCCCTAATTTTAAAAGACCTTTTAACGAAAATTATCTGCGCCTCTGCAAGTCTAGGGGTCATGGATGAAGGACCATACGAATTCCACTCACAAGCGTTATGAGTTGAGTGTGTATGTATTCTTGATCGAAGGTCTTCATCCATGCCCCATAGACTTGCAGAGGTGCAAATAACTTTCGTTAAAAGGCCTTTTAAAATTAGGGGTCGTTGGTGAAAACGGCCATTAAAGTTATAAACTCGTCGCTGATTTATTCTTCAATGTTAAAAAAAATATTTTATTATTTCGAAATGAATAAAAAAATTACAATCCCTGTTATTTCCCTGTACCCTTCATATAAGAGAATATATCCGACTTTGAACCTCATTAGCTCGGAAACCGTGGATTTCCCAGGCATAGTTCCTTGGGCAAAAATGTTCATTATGATGAGGACAATACGTGGTTTCCCGCTTTGTTGGCAGTCTTTTAACACCCTGTATAATAGAATATATTCATACCCGGGAACTTTGGTCTGGAACTTGTCGTTGACGGGCACGCGGCCCCGGTCGTCGAGCGCGATCCCAACTTTGTCGAGCCCCAGGTTGCTGGTGTAGGGACGGCGGCCGATCGAGATCAGCACCACGTCGCAGTCCAGCTGGAAAAGGAAACGACCAACGTTCGATTGTAAACAAAGACCGGAATATTACGAACACGACTGATTTGGCGCTTGCAGTGCAACGCTTCGGTGAGCGTTTTCCTCCCACCTAATCGGGCTAATTCGGAAGGCAAAGTTTTTTGTTCGAAAGTCCGTTATTGGCTTAATCTTATCTTTAGACAATATTGAGAAACTAATTTCAATATTTTTTATTTTGGTCCAGTAGTTTTGTTTTTATGCGCTAAAATGTTTTGTTCCTATGACTGCCAACAGTATGCAGACCGTCGCGTGACGTCATAAAACCGTATCTTTGAAACGTTGTAAAATCCAAATTACTGAACCAAAATAAAAAATATTGAAATTAGTTTCTCAATATTGTCTAAAGATAAGATTAAGCCAATAACGGACTTTCGAACAAAAAACTTTGCCTTCCGAATTCTCGGGAATCTCGCATTCGACAATCAAGAGTGAATTTTTTCAACTTATTATAAATGTTTAAAATATAGTATGTTTCGATTTACTTTGACAAGGTTCCATTCCATTCTCATCCCGCGCGCTTTATAAACTCACCACTTCTTTGTTGCCGCCCTTGGCAGCCTCGACCTCGACCTTGACCCCGGCGCCGTCGTTCCTGACCGAGGTCACCTTGGTCCCCAGCTTGAACTTGAGCCCCTGCTTCGCGAGGATCTTCTGCAATGTCTTGGCCACTTCGCCGTCGATGCCGATGCCTGGGGAGGAGAGGGAATGTGGTTCACATCTATCTATTTATCCAGCCTGTAGAGGACTGTGCACGACAGAATAAGGTATAGATTTTAAAGCATTTGTTTCGTAGCATAGCGTAGGTATAGTTAGCGTCACGAGTTATGAGCGCTCGACGAAAGTGGTGGGGGTTATCTTTACCTGTGCATACAATCGCCTTCTGTCTGCCTTATAAAATGACTTCTGCGCATTCAAGGTCAGCGCTCATGACGCTACGTGTAAGATATTTTACTCAAAAACGCATAATTAATTTGACAACCTTCTTTGAGCAAAGTCGGGCTTACGGGCTTCATTGATTAGGCGCCAGAAAGGTTGTATGGAATTTCATTAACGTCGTGTTTTGTGGCCAGAAAATTAGTACGAAAATCTGGTCGGCGCGGTCCCCCCACCAAATGGCCCTCTCATCTCCACTTTAGTTTTATGATTGCGCCTACGTCTTCTAATTTGGTCTTCTTACCTTAATTATCTCGTGACAAAGTTTCTAGTGGTTCGCCCCGAACTTCCAACTCGCGACCCCATATCTCAGCAACCCTTCGACCGATTTGGCTCATGTTCGAACTTAAAAATTATCTTTGCCTTATTTACCCGCCTACCAAATTTCATGACGATCCGACTAAATTTACTCAAGTTATCGTCGAACGAATATACATACAAACATACATACATACAAACGCCGGCTTGTTCAAGTAGACTCGGAGAACTTCGCTCGCTTCGCTCGCTCGTTCAATTGTTTAATTTGATTGGTATGGATCGGAATTGTCGCCCGCCTCACGTTTCTGCTCTGGCAGCGCATCGCATCGACGAAATAAAGCAAGATGACCCTACTCGAAACGAATCGAAAACGTCTATGCGTCGCACTGTCAGGACAAAACCAGTCAAAAAAAAAAAACGATCCCGGATAATGACGCTCACCTCCAATAGACGTGAGGAACTCAATAGCTGTAACGTCAGATCCAAGCCTCTGGTAGACGGATCCCAGCTCAAGACCGATGACTCCGGCACCGATGACCAACATCTTCTTGGGCACTTGCTCGAGGGCCAGGGCTCCGGTCGATGTGATGATTGTTTTCTCGTCGAACTGAGGGATAGGTTAAGACGTCCTATCAGAGCTAGTGAAGCTGGACAAAAAAGTAGCTAGATACTTAGTATTAGATAGTAATAAGTACCTATATTTGATTTATATACTTTATTTGAAAATATTTTTACGTTCAATGTAAATAATTTATTTATGTATTGAATAAAACCCTTTCTGCCGGTTTCTTAGTTGAGAAATTCGCTAAGCAAATGGGTAAGTATCGTCCTGTCTCTGCAAATTTCTCACAAAAGAGCGTGACAGAACGATAGTAAAGTATTTGCTTAGCAAAATTCTCAATTCAGAAAATGTAGCTTCACATGGAGGCTTTTAAGGCTGGAAGATAGTAGTGTGGCGGGAAATTCAAAATTTTCACAGTTTTTTACATTTTGTAGCTAAACTGAGCTATTTTTGTTCAGCGATTTTTCGTTCGCGAGAATTAAACCGTATTGTTTTCATTATTGTAAACAACAGAACAACAATAATTCAGCCGATTATGTGTTCTGGTCTACGACAAGTTTTTTGGGCAGTACCACTGCTTTGTAGACCAGAACACATAATCGGCTGAATTATTGTTGTTCTGTTGTTTACAATCATGAAAAGAATACGGTTTTATTCTCGCGAACGAAAAATCGCTGAACAAAAATAGTTCAGTTTAGCTACAAAATGTAAAAGTCTGTGAAAATTTTGAATTTCCCGCCACCTTGCTATCGTCTACCCTTAAACTTTTGGCTTTTCAAGATCACGAGAACAATTAGCGGACAATGGCGGAAAGAGACAGATCTATCTCTGCCGCGAGCGAAAAGTATTATTATTATTAAATTCTTTATTGCACAAAATAAAATAAAATAATTGTGTACAAAGGCGAACTTAATGCTAGATAGCATTTTCTACCAGTCAACCTTTGGTGTTGTAGAAAGAATGAGTAGGGTAGTGCGCAATAAAATTACATAAACTATTTATAATAAGTTAACTACTTATTATTAAAGAGGGGGGGGGGGATTACATTACTTACATATTTAATAAAATAAACGTAATACATATTATATTTATATAAATATATATAACGTACAACGATAATATTTGTCAGATATAAAACAGTGGATAAACCTACTTACATATTTTGTATATTTACAAAAGTACAACAAAGGCTGCTTTCAACATTGCGATTCAGTACTTTGCGCTCTCTGGAGTCTCGACCGATAGAGTTACAATTCGCCCATGATCTGACCTCAGTGAAGAATTTCAGAGTTATGAACTTATGACATCCAACTGAGTTGTTTTTGGCTCTATGGGAAGAAGAAAAAAATAAATACCTGGACACCAGGGAATGGTGTGACTTCAGATCCGGTCGCGATTAGGATGTTCTTTGTGTTGACAGTCTCGACTCCCTGCTCGCCCTTCACTTCCACCTTGTTTGGTGCCACAATCGTGCCGTGCCCTTTTACGAGTTGGACCTGAAACACAATTTGGAACCTCAGTGAATGATGGAATATTACCCTCAAATAAGCGAGAGAGAGAGAGACATTTATTGTTTTTATTTTTAATTAAATAAAAAAAGTTTAATCCTTTACTGTTTTCTTCTGCTCGCCATACTTTATTCAGTAAAGTTTACCGAATTGAATACTAAACTTCATATTAGTAAAAATATCAAGTTCTAATAATATTTTCTGCCCTATGCTAAGGCAGAAAATAGACAGGCAAAACAATATTTTACTTGATGGTTTATCTGTCTACAGATATATTTTTTCATTATTAGTAAAGGAAAACCAAAAAAGAAAATAATAAAGTACTTAAACATAGGTACAAAATTGTCACCTTATTCTTCTGGAAGAGCATGGCAATACCGCCGGTCAGGGCTTTAACAGCGTTAGATTTGTAGTCCATCATGGCTTTGAAGTCGAATCCGACCTCTCCTGTGGTGATACCGCGGTGCTTGAAGTCGTGCTTGGCCATATGGTACAAGTGGGAGTTGTGGAGAAGCGCCTTGGAAGGGATGCAGCCTACGTTGAGGCATGTTCCGCCAAGGGTGGGGTCTTTCTCTACTGAGACTACCTGAAAATAATTATAGGATGAGTCGAGTTTCCTTGCTATTCAAGTTTCTAATACTAAATCTAAAATGCAATTTTCAAATAAATTGTTATGTTTGTATGAACCCTTCGCCATTAGTGTGTTATCTTCATTATGCCTAATGATGAAATAATCATTGACATGTCCCAGACAGTGTTTGTTTTGTTGATGTTCTGCTAGTTGAGTATGATAACAGCAATGTCTTGATAAGGACATTGCTGTTATCATTTTGTCATGATGTATCAACAGATAGGAATGTCATTGTAGAATTGAGGACTACAAAATACAATTAAGAATTTTTATCAAGACAATATATTGCTCAATACCTTTGTTAGTTCGTTAGAAAGCCTTGGCAAGGAGAGGTTCACGGTTCAAGTCCTAACTTGAGCCAAAAGTTATTATTTTTTTTTTTTAGATTTTTGTAATTGTTTCAAGTGTAGTTGATAGAAAACATGTTGTATGAACCCTTCGCCATTAGTGTGTTATCTTCATTATGCCTAATGATGAAATAATCATTGACATGTCCCAGATAGTGTTTGTTTTGTTGATGTTCTGCTAGTTGAGTATGATAACAGCAATGTCCTTAAGTTACCTTCACCCTACGTAAAGATAACTGTCCTCCCGGCAAACTTGAAGGCAAAGAACTACCTCACCAAGACAGTGTAAAATACCTTGGAATGCACTTAGACCGCAAATTAACCTGGGAGAAGCACGTTCAGAAAAAAAGAGACCAGATTAACCTTAGGTATAAAAGCCTATACTGGTTCTTGGACCGAAACTCCAGACTGTCACTGGATAACAAACTCCTAATCTACAAGAGTGTTATCAAACCGATATGGACTTATGGCATTCAACTCTGGGGATCAACTTGTACCTCACATATAAACATTATACAGAGGGCCCAAAACGCCATACTAAAAACCCTGTCCGGTGCACCTTGGTTCATCAGAATAACTGAGCTTCACGAACATCTACATATGAACACAGTATCAGAAGAAATCAGGATACACGCAGATAGATACAAGCACAGACTGGCAAATCACCCGAACCGTATCGCAGTACAACTGACAATGCCTAACTACATAAGACGTCTGAAAAGGCGTGATACTATGGACCTCAGTAGTTTATAAACTACTCAAACTGAAGAGAGATCCTCAAAGGAGGATCAAACTCTGCTCAACTTAAGACGCCCGCACATCTGCTTATAGTCTACGGACTGATTGCAAATCAAAGAAGAACAAAAAAAAATGATGTATCAACAGATAGGAATGTCATTGTAGAATTCGGTACGCAAAGTTTTTTGTTCGAAAGTCCGTTATTGGCTTAAACTTATCTTTAGACAATATTGAGAAACTAATTTAAATATTTTTTATTTTGGTCCAGTAGTTTTGTTTTTATGCGCAAAAATGTTTTGTTCCTATGACCGCCAACAGTATGCAGACCGTCGCGTGACGTCATAAAACCGTATCTTTGAAACGTTGTAAAATCCAAACTACTGAACCAAAATAAAAAATATTGAAATTAGTTTCTCAATATTGTCTAAAGATAAGATTAAGCCAATAACGGACTTTCGAACAAAAAACTTTGCCTTCCGAATTGAGGATACACACATGATTGCCTTTTTAACAACTCAGGCTGCTTGACCGTTGTAGGTGACAGATAGCCTTGAGTGGTTAACTTCAGCTATTTCATGTGTGATTGTCATGTGAGAGACCCCTCATAATATCAGCTAGACTATAGTGTATAAAAATACTTTACACACTTTACAATGTCTTTCCTTATCAAATTAAATATACCTGAAGGCTAGGCTAGGCTAGACTGATAAAGCTGAGTGAGAGGATAGTTAACCAACAAGGAAATCCACGAACACCTTGCTATGAGCACTGTACAAGAGGAGATCCAAAACTCTGCTGCAAACCATAGGGACTGCCTGATGTGCCATCCAAATATGCTTGCCCAACAACTGATCTCAATGAATTATGAAAAATACAAGAACTAAACTAAAAAGAAATAAAAAGACACAGCTTACAAGAACTGAAAAAGTAAAATATGTGGAGATGCTCTTAATGGGAGGCACGCTCAGCGAAACATTGAACAAACAACGCACAGCATAATTCAAGGACTGATAGCAGAGGAGACACAAAAAAAAAAGATCCTCCTCCTCCCTGGATCGGTATCCTCATCACTGTGGGTTGTGGTCATTTAATCGGAGCAATCCATGTCGTACGATGCATCGCCGGTTGTTCCTATCATATTATACAAGAGATATAAAGGTATAAGTTTATACTCACTTTCATGCCGAGTTGTGCAGCTTTGATGGCGGCCACATAACCACCAGGGCCCGAGCCAATAACCACCAGGTCTGCATTGTGAGTTGTGCTATAGAACCTGGTAGCTACAGGCATACCACCACTCTGGAACAATCACATTTACGTAGGTATAGGTTATAAATAGCTATAATTTTTTTTTCTAACATAATTTAGTTTAGTGATAGTTTCTATAATTTGTAAAAATGCACAATCAAATTGGTTTAAAACTGTTTAAACATGACTGAGGGTATGTGAGAAGTCATTTTCATGTAATACTAGATATGTAGTAAATGACAGCAAAATCATTGAAGAGTAAACTTGTAGATGTTATTTCGCTGATTCGATAAGCCGCAATGACTGATTTGTCAGTCGGTCACATGGTTGAAGGTCAATGCAGAGACTTTGCAAGAAATTACTTTCTTCGGTGGCTTCCACAGTGTTATATAGCAAACTTAGAAGACAAGAACTTAAAGAGAAGAATAATTAATGTAATCCACATTATTCGTGGCTCTCAGCAGATTATTGAACCATAAGCCCGAATCCATTGCATAACATACGTCGAATTTTTGGGATTGGCGATCCACGGTACAGTAAATTAAAATATTCCCAAGCTTACCCTGAAGGAGGAGGAGGCAAGTTTGAGAAACTTGTATCCCATTTCTATTTACTAGATGAGGGACGTTTGCGCTGAAAAATTAAGAAATTCGGAGCCCTGGCGATACGATAACAGCTTCAGCAAACGTCAAACGAACGACGAAATGGAAACGTCAAAAATGACAGTCGTCGAAAAACGATGTTGCCAGAAATTCGATAATTTATCTACCATTTTTCCACATTCGTTCATAATATCCTATGAGATTTCCTATACGCACTCGTAATGTAGTCGTGTACATGTCACCGAAAGATAACACAATCTGCAAATTTATAAATTTCCTAGGAAATTTATAAACTTTCGTAGGATTCTAAACAAGAGATAAATTGTATTATTTTACGCCAACATTTTCGCAAATTTATCAATTTACTACGTTTCGTGGGAAATTTATAAAATAACGGATATCCATTCGTAAGATTCTAAACGGTTCGACCAATCACAGAAGTCCTTTTAATTTTACGGTTTTTAAAAATACGGCAAATAACACACTGCTCTCTGATTGGTCGATGTTGTCAGTGGCAATGCTTGTGTCCATAGACTTATGTACAATCAGACTTGCCAAACTTTACATTTATCAGTTTCGACCTAACAGTATTTTTACTTTAAAACTAGGTAGGTACCTATAATACAGGGTTACTTTTTTACAAAATGTGCTAATAAACCCCTACTTCACTCTACCGAGATAAAACAACAGAAATCGTGTTTTACGATATTAAATAGGTTTATTAAAAAAGAAAAAACAATCATAAAATATAAAAACCGGCCTTCTACAAAAAAAAAAAACATATATTTTAAAATTAAATTTTAAAAAATTCGTGTGCCTAAGGTGAATTGCCAAACAGACGCTAGGTAAGTAAGAGCTTTATATAACGTGTTACAAAACATCCTAACTCTTTTTACAGCGTGTAACCTACTGGTCAACAGGATGATCCTACTGGTAATCAGATCGAGAGAGTGAGCGAAGTGAGGGATCTAGGAGTACTCCTTGACAGTGAATTAACCTTCAATCAACATATTAACCGTGTCACAGCTAAAGCCTATAAGATGCTAGGCTTTATTATGAGAGTTGGAAGAGATTTCAGTCGCATTTCTACACTTATTTTACTCTACAATGCCTATGTACGATCCGTTCTGGAATACGGTTCTATAATTTGGAACCCTCAATATAAGGTCTACATCGACAGTATTGAAAAAATCCAAAATCGATTCCTCAAGCATCTTACTTATAGATGTAACAAAAACAATCTCCAATTACTTACAATCCCATCTCTCGAAGATCGACGATCAGAGAGAGAACAAATGTTTCTATATAAAATTATAAATAAGTTGACTCTCCTTTTTTGCTTCAAAATATCATGTTTAGGTGCCCCCGGACTGCTCCCCGATCTTGTAAGACTCTTAACTTGTTTGAAGTCCCTAGTATTGGTACTAATTATGTTTCTAACACATTTTTGTTTCGTTCGCTAGACGAATATAATAAAAAATTCAGTAATTTAGATCCATTTGTTACCCCTTTTTGGCCTTTTAAAGAAAAATTAAGAAAAACCATTGAAGAAAATGCTAATAAGGCCAATAAGGCTTTTTAATTGTTTAATTGTCTACATTCAAAATCTAATATTATTATTATTATTTTTTTTTTTAATTAAGGATCTTCATCGTTAATCTAAATCTTAACCAGCCCCTTTACCCTTGACGCATTTTTCCAATATCGGCCGCAATATGGCGCAATTTACAAACTTTAATATTTTAATAATTAAGACGCATTTTGTGTTTTATTGAATAAAACAGCCTTACCTTTGAATAGGCATTACAGGGTGTTTAAGGGTCCGTATAAGGCTAACTAGCGCCACCAATGTTGAAAAAATCATATCTTCCTTTAGAAGAAGTTTCTGGAAAAATCCTAAGATGAGCCTATGCGCCATGCTTTTCTAGATTTTTAAGTGTAGACACCCTCTTCGAAATTTACTTTTAAGCTAAAAAATTTTCGATAACCGCCAAAAACGGCCGTTTTTGGTTATTAAAATATTAAAGTTTGTAAATTGCGCCATATTGCGGCCGATATTGGAAAAATGCGTCAAGGGTAAAGGGGCTGGTTAAGATTTAGATTAACGATGAAGATCCTTAATTAAAAAAAAAAATAATAATAATAATATTAGATTTTGAATGTAGACAATTAAACAATTAAAAAGCCTTATTGGCCTTATTAGCATTTTCTTCAATGGTTTTTCTTAATTTTTCTTTAAAAGGCCAAAAAGGGGTAACAAATGGATCTAAATTACTGAATTTTTTATTATAAAAACCAATAAAAACCTACGTTTACTTGTTTAAGGCTGGAAGATAGCAACAAAATTTTCACAGTTTTTTACATTTTGTAGCTAAACTGAGCTATTTTTGTTCAGCGATTTTTCGTTCGCGGCAATAAAACAGTATTGCTTTCGTTATTGTAAACAACAGAACAACAATAATTCAGCCGATTATGTTTTCTGGTCTACGAAGCAGTGGCACTGCCCAAAAAACTTATCGTAGACCAGAAGACATAATCGGCTGAATTATTGTTGTTGCTTCTGTTGTTTACAATAATGAAAAGAATACGGTTTTATTCTCACGAACGAAAAATCGCTGAACAAAAATAGCTCAGTTTAGCTACAAAATGTAAAAAAACTGTGAAAATTTTGAATTTCCCGCCATCTTGCTATCGTCTACCCTTAAATACGGTATTAGGCTATATTATGAAGCGTTCCTTCCCAACATTTATTACTGTTAGGAATAAACACAACTCGTATACGTTCCTTTTTACGTGTGCATACTTTTTGTATTGAACATATTCCTAAATCTTTAAAATCAGGAGATTTAATAATAAAATCAGTAGATCAGGAGAACATCGGAAAAATCAGGAAATCTCCTGGAAAATCAGGAGATCTGGCAACGCTAATTCATGCGTAAAATAATAAGTAAGCAATAACCAAACGACGAAGTGAAATTTCCCACAGACCTATAAAAGTTTTATAGTGGCCATGACCAAAATAGTAAAAAGTCGGATATTTTCAATTTTATTATGAGTAAAGGTTATTAAGTAAAAAATTTTTTTCAGAATTTACTTTTTTATTTTATTTTTATTTTACTTGTTTAGGAAACAAACGGTACAATTTATAAATTATTAGAACACAAACGTATTACAGACAACAGTGAAGTTTCCACTTAAAAATAACACTGAAACAGAGACATAGCAAATAACATAGTTTATATTAACAAAATTAGGATTTTTTTATTTTTTTAGAACATGGCATAAGGCCAGGGGGGTTACCCTTGACGCTATTGCGATCAAATTGAAAAAGTTTTAAAATTAATTCCATTTCAATTAAAAAAATAATCCTTAAGATGAAGTCTTTCGATCGGTATGATAAAACTACAGGGTAATTATTTTTCTCATGTAACGGGTTCGATTCCCGGTTCAACCATGTAATTATTTAGAAATCTATGAATGCAGTTTAAATTGTTATTTAAATTCAAATAATGTTTTCTTTGAGTAAAATGTTCCATCTACAATATTCAAGGTACTTTCCCTCCATGTGGCATAGCTGTAGGACGCCCTGTATATTATTGAAAGCTGTAGACCGGTATTGACTTATGTTTGACTTCTCACGTGGTGACGTATTTCTACAAATCTCCCTATTTGATTTTACTTGCAACACTGAGTTGCGCGCGCTTCGGGCAAAAGGAGGCGATACGAATACGAAAATCACTTTGTTTATCTGTGGAGTACCCGCGCGTGTGGTAGTGTCACTTGTTTTGAGCATTTGCGCATCGATTTGACTGGATTTTTGGAATTTTGAATTATTATTCTTTCGTGGTTGTATTTATTTATTCCTGTGATAAATTACACGAACTAATTGCTGCGAAATTTAAATCCCAGCGTCGCTATTAACGGTAAGTTCTTGCTCACATTTTTTATGCGCATTGCGCGCAATGTTTATCAAAATATTTCCTCAAATAATCAAGGGGTTTCTGAGGCAAGTACAGAGAGAAAAGTAATAGCGGTCCCTACCAAGTTTATTGTAAGCACCCAGCTTCAGTAATGATTTATGTTATTGTGGAAAAAACGTTCATACCGTAGCCGGCGTAATTAATTAAAAGGTTTTTTTTTGTTGATTAAAAGTAAACAAAAAGAAGGCTCTTGCCTGTGTACTAGTGTGTATTTATTATCTAAAATCAAGCACCAAATATAATGTAAAAGATGGTTCTTTTCAATAAGGGCTGTTTTCGAGTAAATAAACCGGTTTCGTAAAACTGCGGATTTTTTTTACAGAATGAGCCCTCAGACCTCAGTTGCTTATTATGGTACTTATCTACATAACTATTTGCCTGAATAAAAATAAGAATTCAAAGTCGCACGCAGGCTCACGCAGCATGTGCTAACTATATCGAAATTCGCACGAACAATATCGAGAAACATTCCAACTTCATTGGACAGTAGACAGTCATGGACCACCAGTATAAAAGGTACTTACAGTCAGCGACACGCCACGATACCGATACCCTATGGTAGCTCTTACTGTTACCATACCACAAGGGTATCTCAGCATGACGCTGACCCACCCATTTACACAACAGGATCCCCTTTTTGTTCGATTGGCGCCCTTATGTCGCGCGCGGTAAGAGCTACCATGGGCTATCCTAGACTGTGGCCGACCGTACATAGTTTTCTACACGCTATTCTGGGTCGTTTTTCTACCTTTCCTTCTCATACCCATCCCCTAACTGTATAATCAGCTCATAAAGTAGATTTTGATAGGCTGGCACCATAATATTAAGTAGGCACCTAGGTACACACGCGACAGCACGTCAGAATACACTTTTGTTGTAAAGTCGCCCGTAACGTAACCGAGCTTGAGTGCTTGCGTTTAAGAATCGACGTGCTGTTGTGTGAACCTACTTACCAGGCGGTCTCCGATACGGCTCGTCATGCTACCCCAGCAGGCAGCAAAAAGCCAGCGAAGGACGAGTCGACCTCGATCACGCACATTTTTTATTCGGTTTGAAGGACATCAAGTCTAAATGACGCATTGTAAGTTTAGCTCTACATGTTCCTGAGAAAAAAAGTTCTTGCTCGATAAACAGGCACCCTAAGGCACCCTAAAAATAATAAAATTGTCTAAATAGAGATCAAACCCGAATTATTGGCGAAAGGGCAAATACGAGTAGGTACCTATCATCGTCAACCGCGGTACCTACCGTGTCCATTTGTCCAATGCTATCTCTCCACCTAGGCCTCTCCCTGTAGACGGTACCCCTTTGGCTATTTCGTTCCAATTTCAGCACAAACAATCAACCGTACCACACACAGAATTAAAAACAGATGTCTTAATTTTCCTGTAAAATTCCTAAACCAAATCGTGATCGTAGAGTCGTGGACGTCATCATTCCGAACGCTTAGTCGGCAACATGTTGCGTGACTAATAATTTTTTTACACTGACTGGTCATTGATATGAATGATGGGTACCTGTGTGTGTAGCTTTACAAAAGATATTAAAATAAAAAAAATAAAAAATCCACTGCGGTGACTGACTTGACACGACATAACTTATCCTACAAAACAGGACCTACGGCAGGTGGTAGGTAGGTAGCTAGGTACCTGATCAATAATAAAAAATATCTAACTTACCACCATGGTACTACATAAGTACGTGCTATGTTACGACTACCTACTTTAAACATTGGATAGAGACGATACGCGTTAATCTTTGAAGAGTATGAATGCACATGTTTAATGTCCGCTCTATACATTCCATTTGTGCCTTTGGCGGCATAGAAATAGTAAAATAGGTAGGTAATCCAGATTCGTGTTACGACCCACTTTTCACATTCCCGAAGTCGTTCGCGGCCCAGATAAATAGTTAAAACGCCTAATAAACTCGTGAATGAAAACATCGAAGCGATCCCGCTTTACTCCAGTCCAGACCTATAAATTATACTTTTCCAAACCCTACCATTCTTCGACGCATTCGTGAAAAGACGAACAAACTTTCTTTTTGGACGCCCTTGCACCTGTTAATCACTTAACCAAACTTTGAGTGGTTTTGTAACACGACCCTCAAAACCATGATCGGATAGTGGGCTCAAAAACCGCCCCCGCGTTGTAAATAAGCCTGTTACCGTCCTATGGATGATACAGTTTACCTGCGCAGTAGGGCATAATCCTGTTAAGTCGGTGGCCATGACACGCTGGCCGGCTATTCCTCGATCGCATTCAGTCAGTAGCTGTCCCATCGTCGCATATCCGCTTGGAGTCGTGACGGTCCGGCTCCCGCGATGTGTGATACGAGGACGCGTAAACCTGCACCTGCCATATTGGAGAAGCTTGCCCTATATGAGAACGGTCAGTACGCAACTATACGCACCACAACCAGACCATCGTGGCATAGTTAACCCTAGATTTGTAGACAGATACGACCAAGCTAAATCTTGGTTGCGGATTGTACTTGTCTCTACATTCTATTATCGTGCAATTAGCCACGAAACAATGTACGACGGAACACAGTCAAACAATCGTCTCTATCACGTCACTACGGGCAGGTGCCTCGTTTCCATTTGTACAGTGTAGTTTTTCACTACGGCTAGTTGTCATTTGGCACACGTACTAATAGTGAGGTCCGACCAAACAAAAGGACATTCCCGACGCTTTCACGCTTCGCGATTACGATATCCGATAGCTGTGACACACAGACATAGTGCACCAAGTACACGGTCACTTGATAGCCTTTTGTCAAGTTTGCACGCGCTCATTAATTAAAATTTCCAAATGTAATGTGCGAGCAGTGCAAAATTTTCATTATTACTACCAATATCGTGGGTTGGGCAACGAGTACTTTTTGCAGAGTCCAGATTATAGCGTATCAGTTGATAATTTATTTTAAGTGCCACAGTATACCAAAGTCATGTGCGTAGTATGGTATAGTTTTATTGATTTAGATACTATCTTCTCTGAAACAATACTATGAACACCATCTAATCTACGTTCACCTACACTGTCACAGTTCTTTGTGACCATTTCCCGAATAACGGAGTCCAAAGAAACCGACAGAGACGTTCGGATGGTTGTAGTACTTATCCACGGCATTTCAAAAGGACCGGAAGAACAGTGGCACCGTTACGAGTTTATTTATCCTCAAACAACTATCATTTGAATACAGTGGTGCCTAGCTACTAATGAGCGTAAATGGTAAGTGGTAACAAAAAAGGTATTTTTCAATGCATTCCGTCAGCCTCGTATGCAGGGGGGTTACCCTTGACGCTATTGCGATCAAAATGAAAAAGTTTAAAAAATAATTTCAATTCCAATTCGCATAGTAATGCTTTGATTTTAAATATTTTGTAATGTTTATTCAAAGGTAAGGCTGTTTTATTCAATAAAAACACAAAATGCGTCTTAATTTGTAAAATATTGAATTTAGTAAATTCGGAACCCAAAGTGTTTTGTTCGAAAGTCCGTTATTGGCCTAATCTTATCTTTAGACAATATTGAGAACCTAATTTAAAAATTTTTTTTTTTTTGGTCCAGTAGTTTTGTTTTTATGCGCTAAAATGTTTTGTTCCTATGACCGCCAACAGTACGCAGACCGTCGCGTGACGTCATAAAACTGTATCTTTGAAACGTTGTAAAATCCAAACTACTGAACCAAAATAAAAAATATTGAAATTAGTTTCTTATAATAGCCAAAAGTTTTGAATAAGCCAATAACGGACTTTCGAACAAAAAACTTTGGGTTCCGAATTGCGCCATATTGCGGCCGTATTGGAAAAATGCGTCAAGGGTAGAGGAGCAGGCCCGGTCGGCGGCGGCAGCGCATTCTTTGTTGGTCTAAATGATAATGAAGCCTTGTTCTCACGTCCGTCGAGTACCTAGCAGCTACAAAGATTAGCCTCGCATAATGTGCCTGTTGTACTGCAGCGTTGAAGGTGACGCTATAATTTATCTCGTACGCAAACGTTTATTATCTTACAAAGAGGTCGTCCCGTTTCTGCTATCGTACGATACACCCAACGTACTTAGCTGCAAGTAATGGGATATGTTCCGATATGAATTTGGATCAATCCCCTTTGGGTGTAGCAGAGGGTTGTCAGAAAATGCGCGACCTAAAAAGGCTAAAAATTTCTTTGGCCCGTGAACATGCTGAATGCTGCCGCATCGATTTGAACCTTTGCCAATACTTGGGGGTGCTTCTCGGTACCGTGTCCTTGATAGAGCGCAATATTTTAATTAGGGGTTTTACCATACCAGTCTTATCCTGCTGTTTCCAAAAATGCTTCTTTAGGTAAGTACCTGAATGTCCTGAAACCTCGTTTCACTAGGGATGTTAGCGTATGAATGTGTTTTGTTGAGAAACAATCCATACACATATTTGCCTCCACCTTATGTTGAAAAATAACATCTGTTTTCAAGTTCTACATATAAATTCGAAATTAAGCATCTCACAAGAGAAGTATTTTTCTGAAATCTCTAAGTACTCAATTGTCTCGTTTCAAAGCACCATCAATCCTTCTTCGCGACAGCACCAGCAGACTTACTAATGAGCCATGAATATTTATTTGTTTTTGTTTACTTATCGGCCACGAAACATGCAAAGCCGCCCAGCTAGCATTACGTATGCAACTCGCGGCATTTGGCACGGGTGCCACGCGGACAAAGGGGATCAAGCAGGATAGCTGGATAAAGCAGCCAAGCGTCATGGGTGGCGAGCGTTCACTTCATCCTAGATACCTCACATAAACAGCTTGCTGACTTATGCATGCATGTGCGCCGTGGGTGATACATTGCATTTCGCCGTTTGTGTGCTAATGTTTTGAGTAGTTACACCAACCAAAGGGCGTTTGTTGTTTTACAGATTCACGAGTGTTTGTTTACGTTACGTTTCATGTGGTTGGTTAGTCTATTAGTGGCGACTGGCGACCGAGAGCATTGCATTACGCCCATTAACTATGAGTAGTTTTGGTTGTTACGCAGATTGTATGCTGCCATTTTCCAGTACATTGCTTGCATTCCAATCTGAATACATTAAAGTAACTTTTGTGGCTATTAAACATGCAAGTTTGAGACTGTCGTTTCATAGTTTGAGCGTGTGTGCAGTGCTGTTTAATATTCATAAAATGTTCCACTATCACGTAGCTATTCTTTATCGGGGGGTGTCGTATCGATCGGTTTGGACTTGGCGACATATTTTTTCCATTTTGATTTGCATAATCATGCGTTGTATGGTGAGAAAGTACACTGTAGGTCCACGTTGGACGAGCTATTATAGTTTAAAAGTCAACATCGCTAAAATACAATATCCGTAACAGTCTCGGTCCAAGAAAGTGGCTGAGTGTCGTCTTACGCCACGGCTATTACGCATTTGTCGTAATTTCTTGCGAGAGCGAAGCCAACCTGATATTCGAGCAAAACATGTCGTTTGCAACGTTTGTAACAATGCAACATCCGACATATATCATGAAGACCATTCAAACCTCCCTACCGCTTCTGAAAATGCCAACGAAGGTTCTCTGACCATTAAAAACATTCCATTCGTAAACGCATTTGAGGTAAAATCTACTTTCATGTGATAGGTAATGAAGTTTTAATGCTCCATAAACGACAGAAGTAGGCTATCTATTCCTATTTTGAGTAAATTTGTAATGGTTGTATTATACCAGAACGACATTCTCGTGTAAACGCAACCAGTATAGTAGTGTAGCAACTGATTGCGATTTAGGACTGCAGTTAAGCTCAACCCAACTACATATATCTACGTATGCCACTATATGCTATGGTAGGTAAAAGCAATCTTATGAGGTAGTGGCCACCCCTGGTGTAAGAGTTTTTAAGCCTATATGCTTTTAAAACGCATGAACTTCCTACGTAGTTTTTTTTACCTAGCCTCGTTATTAGTGTCCCACTGCTGGACAAAGGCCTGCCGCACTTCAGTCCAGACTTTTGGATTCTGGGCCACCTCAGATCACTCCGGCATGTATTTGTCGAGGTCGTCCCGCCAGTATACCTATTATAAGATTGTCAATTTCCATCTCGCACGATTTAGAAGATGATGTCTATTACCTTTCCCTGCAAAAAGTGTCTATTACATAAGGTGTATGTACTATGCTAGACGATCTGTATCCGATCGGTGGTCACTAGTATCGAAAGCGAAAGTGCAGGCGAAGCGGCGTCGTCGCTGGTCAGCTTTGATCCGACGGGATAGGAGAAAATGTGAGGTAAAATGTGTAGCGTCAACGTACCGAGACTGCCTGGTGCTGCTACCGCCAGTATATCATTATCCAAACACGGTTAACGAGCAAACTGCACTTAAAAAACTTGTTAAAGGTGTCTTGATTATTAAAAACATATAATTACGTGCAAGTTTTTACTTACACAGTGTTAAATATACAATATGCTGGAAAAAATTAACCCGTCGTGCTCTACTTAAACAGACAGGTCACTTGAGTTACAAGTGGGACCTCAAGTGATCCAAAAGGTGTCAGCCTAATTAGATGTCACCGGCCATGGCGCCGAAAATTACCACCCAAGCTTTTTCGTCAATGGCCCTTAAAATATAGAGTCCCTTCATTAGACGAGAGGATTTTTCCGTAACCTCTTGAGCACGAACCATCTCTTAGTGTTTGAATAGAATTGACACCGTAAAAAAGTCGTTGTTCACGTGTATGTACTATTCTCTACATCGGATCGGTGAGAAAATTTTCCAGCAGTTAGTTAAAAAATATGACAAGTATACTTCAGTAAGTGTACTTCAGCAATATGATGATCTTAAATGAAACAAAAAAGCGTTTTCAGTGCGTTCTGTGGGCGGCTGGGCGGGCGGGCGGCGCGTAGGGCGAAACGCGGAAAGCGTCTGCAGGCGGAGGTCAACGGCCTGCCGAGCCCTGCCCATGAACGCGCGACCCCTAGGGATGGCCAAGCAACACCATTGTTATCGATATTGTTTGCGAATCACATTATAATGGGGTTGCTCACTTTTTTTCTCATACATCGGGCGGTCGATGCATTAAGGTGGGTTGTCAGATCGTATGCTCTATTGTTTGCCACCCCTTCGTGCAAACTACACAATATTGAATTTAACTTTGGTTTTTTATTACTTTAAATATCATAGGTAAGTAGGTTGAGCCATGAGTTTGGATGTCATTGTTAATTACACAATAAACCTAATTATCGCGACCCTTAAACCTCCCCGTCTCCCTAAAACAATTATCTATGAAATACGACGGCCCCGACGTTAATTCGACAGTTCGACGTATTTCCCCAACCTTACGTACGATCGCATCACGCAATGGGAAAAGCGGAATTGTGACGCCGGGCACAAGTGTACGCGTTTTACTACAGCCATGACACGGAGTCGGGTTTGCTACGACAGAAAGTCAGGAGGCCTGAAAGCTGCCTTAGCTTTTAATGTCCAAGAGATAGGGACTATTTCGGGTTGGAGTATTACGTTTGGTGTCCCGGATTTTGCGTAAAGCTGTGTCTACAATAAACATGGTTTAGTTGAAGCGTGCTAGCTAGGTCGTAGCAATGACGTCACGATGACAAAGGGACCGTGGAAATGCTTCAGACTTCGCCTGCTTTTGTCTAGCTAACGCTTTTATTATTTTTCGCACAGTCATTCAGGCCAGAATATCTGCATGAAACCAACACTAAGATGGATATTTTTAGACGTCTGACACAAAATAGACAAGATGTTTTTAAGTCAAGTTATTTGGTCCTTGACTTAAGAGTTAAATCATGATAATACAAAAATAAGACACACTTGATAAGATAAGTAACAAGAACTATTACGAAATTGTTACATTGGGTTTATCGAAGAAGGTAACTCCTTACTTGAAACAAAGAGCATATAATACACTTGAAAATAAGCTTTCGTGATTGCATACGAAATACAAGTTGATACAACATTGTTAACTTCTCAGAAGAGGTACCCGTATTGCTAGTTTAAGGCATTACTATGTAAATTAACGCGGTCAGGTCTATTAATAAACACTTTGAAATGGTTTTGCCCATAAAAGTCCATATTACCCATGATAAAGCCTAAGCACACCCAATGCCTGTGGCAACCGCAAACCATAACCATGTTTGATGATATTATTGGGGTCAGAGCTATCAGCTACTGCCTAGCTTTATCTTTTACTATGATTCTTATCGCTTGATAATATGTCAAACTACTGAATAACAACTTAATCTGCTCTAAAGCTAAACATTTTGAATATTGAAACAGATAATTAAAACTTACGATATAAATACAATTGATTTGGAGTGGACTAAGATAAAGTCTTTTCCAGTGGGAAATGTACACTTGTACAGGGTACATCTTACTTTTTTACTCGGGGTAGACTGAGCCACTGAGCAATCCATAAATTTATTCTTATCTTGATACTGAACTTATTACAACTGCACAGTTATCCCTTTTAGTCCATAAATCAAAGGGAGGCTGCTTCCAATTAATCCTTGATAAGTTTTATGCAAATTCGTCTGATGTGTGTGACATTGAAAGGGTTGGACATGTGACGCGTTTCTATGTCCATTTGTCGTTTTAAAATATAAATTAGAATTTATCTCTACAGCACAGGGTCAGTAGTGTTCGCACAATCAACATGTAAGGGCTACATTTTTAACCCTTCCCCTACATACTCAACCCTTTTCTAGTCACACCCTAGTTGCGTTGAGAGATACCTTATCGCTATGGTCATGTTTCATTTTACGGTTAACTGTTTATTAGTTTTGTTCCCCGTTCCCAAAAACTTACTTGTAATTTAAGACGCTGCGGTTACTTAAACAAATAAGTTTCTATTAGTCTCATTAAACGCTGAGCCGCTGTGCATCTCGTTTGGTCGATTTAGTTGACCTCAACAAATGAGGCCCACGGGAACGATGTCATGAAACGTCATCAGCTTAACCACTTGTCCGTGCGTACCCGCATCAGGAAGCAGCTTATTGATTGAGAGACTGCTTCCACGAGGGTCCCATTCATTCATACGACAATTATGTTGTGTCATCACGTCCAGTAATCGACGGCGAGCGGTGTTACTGTTGATTTCCTATATTTGTAACTCTCTTGTGAGCACTATGTGGTAACGGCACACTCGTCAGAGTAAATCTCTCATCGAATAGAAAATATGCGGTGCAATGAAACGTTCCCCTTTTTGTGTATGATTTATGTGCTATAAAGATCCGAACTCCCAAAGCACGTGTATTGGAGTCTTGGAAATCATTTCTGAAACGATGTCTTGTCAGTTGCCTTTATCCTTTAGTGGGTGGTTGGTTGGTAACGAACCCATTAAGTTTATTGTCTAATGGTCACGCCTGGTTTTGTTCTAAACTTGGTAGGTAGTCAAACGCAGGAATTCCCATTAATGTTGTAGCAATGAAACGCGTGATTGACCTGAATTTCTGGCCTTTCGGATTGTAATCAATCGTGTACATGTAGAGGGTTTATCCAATCCAATGTTCAATGGAATTCAGTGAGACGTGTTTCGGATGGGGTAATGGAGTGATTGACAGAAAAAGTTTTGAGCTACGCGCTGTGAAGTTGAGTTCAAATAGGTCTTTGCTTGTATTGTTTCCTTTGGTTTGCCGTAAGGTTTTTCGTTATAATTAAATAATTTGTAGCTAATTATGTTATTGGGTACGAGGTAAACATTGTACACGTGTTAAAGTGAAAAGGTGCCAACGCATGTTGGTATCAGAGTAACTCGCATGTGCCTTTGCGCAAGCCGTATTCTCGTTATTATTGATTGCGTTAGAGCCATTCAATTAGCACAGTTTTCATTATTATACGCGCCTAGATGTTGCAACCATATATGTTTTGTCTTGTCGCATTTTATCCACATATGGTACCTCATATAGGTACTACTACTAATATGGTAAAGCGCCGTGTATCGATAGGAACCAGAAGCGGAGATCAAAGATCCTTTGGCTGAAAATCGGTTGCGTATCTGCACTTAATTAACGGGGCCCTGGCCTATACGAGGCAATTAAAGTGGAACTTCACTAAATAGAAAGCTAAAGCTTCGATAGAAAGCCTTGTTGGAGTCTTAAGGGTCCGTATAAGGCTAACTAGCGCCACCAATGTTGAAAAAATCATATCTCGCTTCAGAAGAAGTTTCTGACAAAATCCTAAGATGAGCTCATGCGCCATGCTTTTCTAGATTTTTAAGTGTGGGTACCCAACTCAATTTCTAGTCTTAAGCTAAAAAATTTTCGATAACCGCCAAAAACGGCCGTTTTTGGCGGTTATCGAAAATTTTTTAGCTTAAAAGTAAATTTCGAAGAGGGTATCTACACTTAAAAATCTAGAAAAGCATGGCGCATAGGCTCATCTTAGGATTTTTCCAGAAACTTCTTCTAAAGGAAGATATGATTTTTTCAACATTGGTGGCGCTAGTTAGCCTTATACGGACCCTTAAGTCTAGCGGTGGGATTACATACTTGAAGCGCAACTTTGTAGCTAGCTAACGCACCTAAAGGGTTCAGTTGAAACCAAAGCTAAGCCAGCTTTTAACTTGATCTTACTGTTATTGCTTCTATTCACAGTTTTGTATTTCTGGTCACGCAACCGATACCTACGTATTAATTCGCTAATAAAATAAAAGGGGTTTATCCTAGTCGGCAACTATAATATAATGTGAGCTGACTTAAGATGTCACAAGCTCACTGATTCCTATTATGACAATCTCACAATACATAATTTACATATTGTGGTAAACAAGTCATGACGACGATGGACTGTGAAGAGAAATTATTAAATATCACAACAACAAACTTCACATTTGCACCTAATATTTCAAATCAAAATGCATCCTTTGAAAACTTTCCACCTGCAACTGCATTCGTACAAAATTTCACCGCCCTAGTTACCGACGGCGGTGTTTTCATCAAAGTTACGGCGAGCGGATTAGGTTAATAGCTTGTCACGATAGGCCTATAAAATAAAGGTTTTTGGAACGCGACACGTCATTATCGAAGAGGGTAAAGTTCAGGAAAGCCGCTTGAGTCTAATTAGTAAAGATAGGAATCATGGTCAAAACTCTGAATTCACAAAACATTCCACTTTTCATAGCCAGCTCAGGAACGCGGTAACAGGAAAGAAACGTCCTGAAATTCCGACGCTGCACGAATAGAAAGACACTTGCAATATGCGCGAAAGAAAAACTCTGAGGAAAACTTGCGCGGTGCATTCAAAGCCTACCTCCATCAAAGAAGTGAAGAGCTATCCTAGTGCCTACTTAAACTAGCGCTCGCATTACACCTTTATGCCTTAGTAGAGCACGTTTCCTTTGCCTCAGTTTTTACACAAACTGTGGGAAGGAAACGTTTCATGCAACAATGTGGTTTCCAGCCTAATTAAATCCTGACATGTACTCTACTTATAGTTAGGGAGGCGAGGTAGCTAAATGGCGTAATTCAACGGCGCCGTCGAGACCTATCAAAATCGAAAGATAAAATAATTTCGAAAAGAAAAGCTCGTATGGCAAAAACCATTTTAGCGGTGGGTTTGGCGTGTACGGTTTTTCAAAAATGTAAAAAAAAACAGTTACTTGGGCATTCTCGAGCGCGTCAGATATTCATACTACGTATGCCCCGAGTGCCTCTGATAACAACGGTATACTAATCTGCCGGTTTGCGTGGTGGGGGTAGGCATATAAAGTGGTCAAAAATGCAAAAAAAAAAAATTTACTCGAGCGCGTCAGATTTTCGGAAGGGGTGTTAAGTAGGCCCCAAGGAAGCTCCTTTTAAAAAAACTGACGATTTCGGCGTGACGATAAATTACGATGAATTTTTGAAAATGCAAAAAAAAAAGTTGTTTTGAAATACTCGAGCGCGTCAGATTTTCATAGGGGAGGTTTATCTCGGTATCCTGAAAGCATATTTTTTTAATCTGACAAAAATGTTGGTGGGTTCTCTTAATCTGACCGAAAAAGTTTGAGTTTTTATGATGCTTCAAGTCAAAACGTTTTAACTTTGGACAAAAATGTAAAGAGACCTTTTTTGTGAAAAATAAAATTACCTTTTTTGTTTATTTAAACTTTTTTTTTGTAAAATGTATCGTTCGCGACTTATATGCCGTAACGCGTTCTTAGGAAGACGAAATGGCTCCTCCACACTTCCGGTCATACGGAAACCGGAAGATTTTGTATTTTTACTAAGTTTTAGATTATATTCTTCAAAATAAAAAATAAAAAAATCGCGCTCGAGAATGCCGGATTAACGTTTTTTTTTTACAAGTTCGCGACCCTATAACTCGGCGGCGTCAAGGACTTATCGTCAGATTAGTTAAATTTAGTCTTTAAACACTAAAATCAACCCCCAATATCTTAATCTGACGCGCTCGAGTATTTCAGACTATCCATTTTTTTTTACTAATCTGATCGTCTATCCTAGGCGCGCGTCACTACATATAAAGCTAAATACTTTACAAGGTTGTTCTATTAGGTCTAAGGTATCTCTCATATCTTAAACTGCCACGCTCGAGTATTGCCGAAAATTCCCCTATTCGCCTCCCTAACTATTACTTACGTTTCGATTAAAATAAGATCAGGGTGCGCAAAGAAGAATGATCAAAGGGAGCTCTACCAATACTTTTTGGGGCGGAACCCATAACTTGAAGTACAAAAGATGCCTTTCGCATAAAGGTTAAATTTATCAGCTGCTCGGCCGTTAGATTAACGAGCCCGTAGCCTTCGGACTGTGCCATGACGTCAATTGTTTCAGCAAACGAGCTAGAGCGGCCTTGCGGTGGCAATACTAAGATTGGCGTGGCTAAAAATACAAGGGGGTCAGGGGTCAGCTAAATTTATGTGGCCAGACTAACCAGAACGTGAAAAATTGCAATATTTTAGTATCACGGTTTTCTTTCCTTACGCTACATTGCATAGCCTTCGATCGTGCGATTAGATTAGGATCGACATAGAACAATGAGCACAGGTGCGTAATTCAGATCGAATACATAACATTGTTAAAACGAACATTCTATGGATTTCTATGTTATATCCTTCCTAACAAACGTGCCCCTTTTATCTTATATGCTTACTTTATCATTAGCTAATAATTTCACACATTCCTTGCCATTGTTATCTTCAATTAAATCCAAACATTCTTTGTTTGCGTGCACTGTAATAGTCTTAACAATAAAATTGGTCATATTCTCTGAGTACAATACGAGGCAGGTGATGGCAAGTTAAAATGACCTCTAGTACGGAATGTACTGGAAGGACTCGAAAGGGAGTTCGTCGTCGTCGCCTTGAAAGGGAATTGCGTCGTCTCGGGTCGATCCTGCGACCTTCAAGGCAGCTGGTTCAATACGCCTCCCGAAGGTTTGTTTAGGTATCCTCTCAAGGGCACGGCCGGGCGGCGCCGCCGTAGTAACGACGCACAAATATAACCCTCAAGGATTTTTTCCACAAACTCTTCTTGCCTTAGCTTATGGCGTTTTCTAACCTATTTTATGGTCGTAATTATCGTTCTCTTAGGAGCTCGCGTTTGTTTATCTTGTAGTTATGATATAAACAATAATTTCCCATCAACATACCTTGTGCTTGACTAAGCATCTAAAGTGGTTTTAGATTTCCGTTATGGTTGCAATCTGGATAAATAAGTTTTGTGTATGCTCGATACAATAATTCAGACCGGAGAGAATCAATAGGCTCGAATCAAAAGATAGAAAAAAAAAATCTTTCTGATTTATTTCTTTCATACTTACCTATATCCATTTTGTTCCGTGTCCGCACAATTTTACACGTATTTAACGCGTAATTGAGTCTTTCGTGCAACTACAACAAACTGTTGAGGATTTAGCAAAAGTCTGCAGTTTCTATTATAACATTTTAGCATTTAGGTCGTTCTTTATGTTAGCTTCCACCATCACATTTTTTCTATTGTTCGTTTGTGTGTAGTTTGTACCTTTTACGAAAGCTCTACCTCTCGTATTCACAACATCTTACCCTTAGATGGGATTTCCTTACCTGTGTCATCCATCATCATGCAACAGGTAGTTTGGTAATTCCAAACATTAAATTGGGCTTACTCACTCTATTCTCGTAACTCGGAAACAGGGCTCGGAAATGGTGTCTTCAAACATAACAAACCCTTTCATATATCTAAGTGTAATTACCACTTGCAACTGGGCTCTTTTGTAACACATAATCGCGTATGTCACGCATGCAAATGCACAGTCACGGTGACGGTAAACTGTGACAAAAGAAACTTAACTATGTAACTTAACGTAACATAGATGTGCTCATGTTGCACAGAAATAAGTACAAATTAACATACACTGCCTGAGACAGGTCAACAGTGTGTCGCTCTGATCTTTTCGGTCAAAAAGTGGTGTAAACTTTGTTGTTTCTTATTTATCAACAAAGAAATTAATATACAAAGTAACACCGCTATTACTTGACAGTATTACTAGTCGCTTAATAATTAGAGCATTGGGACAAGTTTTACGATATAAATAAAAGTTCATAAACATTTGCTACTATTATAGCATACATATTCATGGCCAAATCGCAACTCTTATAAAACCAGTTTTGTCATCATCACATCGTACATGGGTAAAACTTGAAGTTTGCCAAATGCTATTGAAGAATCTATCGATCTTCGCTGTGCCTTATGCAATTTAACAACCGTGAAGCCGCGCTTATGGCCTCAATGTGAATCAAGATCATTATTATTTCAATAACTCATTCATGACTTTTTATTATTTATGAAACAATTGAATATTAAAATGCACTTTCAAAAACGTTGAAATCATTTTTCTTAAAAACAAAAGAAGGCTGAACTGGAGTAAACAGCTGAAACGTAACAAAACAATTCCAGGCATTAAATGAGTTTTAAAACTCCATAATAACTCGCCGGCTTCCGTTTGCCTAAAGTGTCTGGAATAAGGTCAGGGCACGCGATAACGAGCAAAAGCGAGTGCTGAAATTGTAACAGTGCGCCCCTGTAAAAGTGGCTGCGAGTGCCGCGCTCTGCCGAGATTGCGTTCACGTGAATAATTCCACGTAAATACGCAGTATTGTCCCGGGAGTGATGAGCGTGCAAGGACGCTCTTCCCGCGCCAGGGGTTGCAGACAATACGACTCCGCATCGCAATAAAAGCCCACAGAATCTGAAAAGAGGTCGTCACCTACAAACAACTCTTTCTAGTTATGATTCCATTACTTCCACGTTACATAAAGCACTTTTGTTAATAATTGGTCTAAAAAAATGAACGCTTGTGTGATGTGATTGCATTTTAATTCTAAACAATAATACCCAGAAGTATCTGTGGAGCGACGGACAGGTTTATCATGCAAAGCACTCGCGATGATATCACCATCTAGCACGTCAACGATTCATGACTGTTTTTTTCTTCCATTTACGTATTTGGGTACATGGAACGTTGGTCTCGGACGTTCTTCAAAAGTTTTGTGCTTAGACGTTTTAAGATTTTATTATTTAGGTGAAGACTGAATGTGACTTTGTATTTAAATTTACATGATAAGTGGTTTTTGCACGGACAGACGACTTTAAAAGGTTACTGTTTTGCTTTGAAAATTAAAATATCACATTCGAATGATAATGTTTTATTTTAGAATTGTATTAAGCATAATAATATGAGCGACGACTGACGATGACAGAGCTAACCGCGTAATTAACTAAACGTGCACGACCATCAATCGAACATCGTTACACTTTTAAATCAACACCGAACCATAAGGTCCTCTCACACTTGCGCGGTTTCCTCACAGTTAGACTGGCGACCTTGTGACATAACCGACGCCGTACAAGTCTGGGTTTCAACACTGGTTATGTTTTGTCGGCAGTTTTATCGGCAAGCACGTTGAGCGCGTGCGGCGGCGTGGGCTTGGCTCCCACGCTGGTGACGGAGACAACCCTGGGTGCTGACGTGGAGATGGTGCAGGAGGGCGATGGCGCCGGCGGCGGCGGCGGCCTCATCGCGCCGCGCCGCCTGCCCAACCCTTGCCTCGACAGTCCACAGCGGATGGACCTGCACAGGGAGCTCAAATTCAACCAGAGAGTGTAAGTACCTACTTTTATGTGCCTTATTCGCGAGTAGGGTAGGTAATCGTATGAGGTAGTGGCCACTCCTGGTGTCAGAGTTTTTAGGCCACCCAAAGGGTCTCTGACATGGCTTAACGATTTATTAATGAACAACAACCGCGAGTGCCGCGTTGCGATCGCTATTCGATAACCAGAGTATCATAGGAATGCGCCACCTGTTTACGACGTAGCATGTTTATGTGAAAACCCGTGGTAGAGCCATTCTAGTGGTGCGATCTAAACACATCTCTAAAGCAGTAACTACGAGTATGTGCATCTTCATGTTATTTAAGTAATCTAATAATAAACTGAGTTTTCGAAGACGATTCTTGTGTACAAACAGCATCCAAAGAACACGCTGGTTTTCGGATAGCACCGTAACATAAATCTAAAAGTTTTCATTGCCCTTTGGAGACTATTAAACCTACAGATGCATATCTTCTTCTTTGCGTGCCGTCTCCTATGGGAGGTTGGCGATCAGTTTAGCTATCTCGTCTACAGATCACAACTACTTAAGATCTCGTCCTCGCCAAACGAAATAATCAGCCAGTGCTTTGCCCGAACCATTCTCGCAGATTTTGCATCCATGATATCTTGGGTCTACCAAGTCTCCTTCTGCCTTGTATCTTGCCTTGTGCTATAAGTTGAAGGAGGCTGTACTTGTGGTTGTTGTTTCTAAATATGTGGCCGAAATACTGTAGCTTAGTCTGTCTAACTTAGTGATAATCTGTGTGAGTTACGGACGCGAAAATATTATCATCGTTAGTTGCAAAGTCACCCGATGGCGTAAGCAAATTGAGTGCAAGCCTCTAACTAACCAAAGGTTGATGTGCTCTCGTGTGCACGCTTTGCGTGGTTGGCTAGCTACTGAGATTATTAATTGTGTATCGTAGTTACCTTAAAATTCCACCTCAATTTCGTCCGAGGGCCCTTTTAAATCCTTATTTATGGTTTTTAATTTAAATTATTATTAGGTATGCGAGAGGTTGCGGGTTCAAGTCCCGAGTGAATTTTTTCAACTTATTATAATAGTTTAAATTATTCCCTAGCACGGGTTAGTGCTTTAGAAAAACCAAAAAGTGGTTAAATTATGAGCTTAAATGAAAAAAACCGTATCTATCACAAATACCGTAGATGTGCGTCATATTCATATCCCTTCGCACTTATCGTAGTGTCGAAACATCGACGTGCGCAGGATTAACGCAGCCCTGTCTGCCCTAAAGTGTCAGACGAATTGATAAGCGTCATATTAGACGACTAAAGACTTGTGGTCGTGTATTTTATGATCAAACACGAATTAACCATTAAATTATCGGGGTTTCTATCTACATAGATGAATTCCTCAAGTTCCCTCAAGTCCCACTACAAGTAAGTACTGCTTTTATCTCTGTAAGGTACGGTAACCCCATAACTTCGTCTATGGACTACCGTATGACACACAAGTTTCTATGGGCCACTTATGAACTTCCTTGTAAGAAGTTGGAGCGGTTAAAGAAGGCTGATACCGATACGTTCCCCTTTGTTTAGCTAAAAGCATTGTGGTAGAAAAGAGTGTCCTGCTTAAGAGCACTTTACACCTTTCATAAAAAGCCGCTCTCGATAAGCTCTGCGAGGACAAACGAACCTCGTGCCTCCTCTTTTTTTATGAGGAGCGCCTATCCCTTTGTCAAGGAAATGTCTTGATCTCTAGCACCACCTTGAGTATTTTAAAATACCTTTTCGGGTTGTATTGGAGTTTTAGTAGAGTTCGAGTAGTGTTGTAATTTTGTAGGCTGCTTATTAAACAAATTGTTTCGTATATCAAATAAATTGTTATCACACTGACCAGCGGATAAGCCATGTTATGTCATAGTGGTTAATTTGATAAAATATTCAATTCCGTGTTCAGTAATCTCCGCGCATAGCTTCACACGGATAGACAATAGAGCTATTGGCGCCGCCGGAATCCTTTTCGTTCGGGGAACCGGCGGGATGGGTGCACTTTTTGTCGGCATTCCCAAATGGCTAGTAATGGAATTTAATAATGATAGAGCAGCATTGAAAAGGTTAATTCAAAGTTTAGAATGTGGTGTTGAATGGGAAGCGTGAGAGATATTTGTGGGATGCGCGTCAACAAATAGACAAAAGGCATAAGCATGTGCGTGGAGCCTGTTTAAGGACTGGTTTACAGGCGGATTCTTCGCGCACAGGTGCCCGACATCCTGTCTGCGAGTCCATGTGAACGCTTAGTGTAATTGCTGCGCACATCTGTCGAGCACCAGTATGCCGTTGTCTCATCCACACAATCCGACGCGCACTCTATTTATTTACGTACACATGCTCTATACTGTATTGACGGCAGCCATACGCAGGAAACCATTTCACCACGATTTGCTCGGTACGAAAACAAATATAAATGGGCATCAATAGGTTTGTTGAAAACGCATTTGCAAGTTGCATTTCAGTTTATGTGAGCGGACTGAGCTGAGTGATTCCAAGTGAACGGGCGTTGAAAATAGCTCGTCGTTGACCTGTTGATTCAGTCAATTTGCCTTTCAATATGATTGCCGGTGCCATCTCGTTTGTTATTTCCGCGCGCTTCGCCTCGCCGCCCGACTGCGGAAGGAAGCAATTCCTGGCTCGCTTGTGGGAATGCGTTTCTATAAAGCTAACATCATACTTACCTATCCTTGTTTATATTCTGAAAGACATATTGCCGAACGTAAGAATAAAATGTGAACTAGTTTAGTTTTAGTGATTTATCCGTATCGCGCAACGTTCGTGATATGCAATCGATACCGTGTACGATGAAGTCGATTGCAAAATTTTGGCGCATTGCTTCAAGCAAACTAGATTTTTTGTTTTTCACATGTTCCCCGGTTAGATCGTTGTGTGCCCTCGTCCTGATTGCAAACTTGATTTAGTTGAGATAGCGCACCGTCGACGGTGGCCTAAATCCGATGTGCAAATGGAGTTATATTTCATCAGGCTGCAGGCGAGTGGCAGCTGAAGCGATGTGCCGTAGAGCCGACGGCAATTAGTTGGAATTAAATCTTGCTGACGGTGTGGAGCGGCTGCTAATGGCCCACCGAGCCTCGAGTGTTGTTGTGAGGAGCCCGGTCGCTCCTGGACGCCGCTAAACGTTTTCTATGCTCCGGCAAACTTGTTGATTGCCAAACTATTTAGAGCTAACTCCTGACAATTAAAACTTGATGAAGTCGCTGTATTCTAATGAAATGTTCCGAGCAAGGCTAATAATACTGGTGCAACGGCAGGAAGAAACACAGTAGCAAATATGCATAAGAAATATTCGGAAGAAATTAATTAGTTAGTTAATTAGGTATTAGCATAATTGATAAGATTGTTACGTGACTTTTAATGCCAAATGTTATGATTTGTTGAGTCGCCGAATACTATTTCGTAGAGGGTATCGAATGGCTTATCGGTTAATCTCATTGATTATGTTATCGGTTATCAGAGCTCATTAGTTTTGCCTTGTATTTTACCTTATATGGTCATGTAGACGAACGAAACTGATCGATTCGATATCAATCAATCACCCTGATTGCTGTATCGACGTAGTAAGTTATATTAATGGAATTGCGAGCTTGGTTAGTGAAGTATAGTGTAGCTTTAAGAGTCATTAATATTGATCTAGCGAGACAGACAATTGAAACGCACCTCTACCTTGGTAATAAATTGTATCTCGCAATATTATGATTTCAACATAGTAAATAACTAGGTAGTCGTACACAAGACAGCACGTAGACGCTTACACGCGTGCACTCTATTCAATTACGTTACGGGTGACTTTGCAACAAAACAGTACACTCTGACGTGCTGTCGTGTTTACTACGGCATCCAACAATAGTGTTATCTTATCAGCGTGCCTTATCATTTGTGTTATCTCTCTTTTCAGGGGCAAAAGCGTTCTTAACCAAAAGAGCGAACTAGAAAAGGCCCTATCGAAACACAAAGAGAAGCAGATCATCAACCAAGAGAAGGAACTTCGAGAAACACCAGGTATTATATACTCTCTGCAATCATCATCATCATCATCAGCCTGTTAGCACCCACTGCTGAGAAAAGGCCTCTTCATGCTCACGCCACCTCTCACGATCCTGCGCCAGGCGTAACCACTGTTTTCCGGCTACTTTGGCTATGTCGTCCGACCATCTGGCTGGTGGTCTGCCAACGGATCTCTTCCCCTCTCGGGGTCGCCATTCCGCAATGGACTTTGTCCATCTGCCATCGGTACGTCTCGCCAGGTGTCCTGCCCACTTCCACTTTAAAGAAGTTATGCGTTTTCTCTCTGCAATACATGTGAATAATGCTTCAGTCTCCCTAGCAATTCTTGCTATTGTAGAGATGCATCTTGACGGGACCCCGTAAGGTTATTGTCTTTCTAGGTTTACATCCAGCATTGGACTGCGCCACAATCCGAAGATAATTACGATCCGATTTCGATAACCCTGGAACGTAATTAACGACTTTTAATTACGTACTGACAAAGCCGTCTATAGGCAGGACCATTAGTTGAGTGCCTGCCTTGATCGATTTACACGCTAAGAACTATAAAACATTTACGACATGTTGCAAAAACTGGCTAAGAGCGACTCGTACTACAACAGGGTTTCGTAGCTACACATATAGGCATACGCATAGTGATATTTCGTAAAGATCCCTAATCCCTATAATCGAAACATTTTAATTAATTTTGGAGATATCGTTCTCCTAAAACTAATCAAATCTGAGTTACAAAATCATTCGGATGATCAGACGGACGAATGACAGGATTAAACTATAGGTACCTACAATACAATAGGAATAAAAGAATATTGTTGACATTAGACGTCATATAGCTACCTAATGAGGGGTACTCACCTTGCATAACGTACGCTAAAAGTACCTATCTACCTACATTATATTTGACGAAATATGGCAGGTAATTTCGCCATTTTATACTCTAATGGTCGTTCTACGGCTCATTGGTCAATAGTTTTCTTACGATTATCTGTGCCTCATTAAAGTTGATTTGTCGCTAGTTGTTGCAGTTTGGTTTCATTATTATAAATTGTAGTGTAGACTCTTGCTCTCGCATTTCATATAAATATGTTTCGTAAAGCGTAAAATCTGTAGCACTATTAAAAGCCTTATAAAGGATCATAAAGATGAAATTATTAATTTAACTAAGTACAATTCCTTTATCACTAGTTTTGAACTATAAAGCGATTATGCTCGTTTCAATGCTTCAATAAATTTTAGCGTGTAATTGACCAAGTGAACGTCTAAATCTAAATCTCTATTGATAATTAGCTTTAGCCAGACTCTCCAAAATTCACCTTTTGTCCTTGGCTCTGTTTAAGTGATGAATTCAACTGGTTTATCATTTACATATCTAAATGTTAATTCCATGCGTGCAGTTGCGACAGTAAAAATATGATGCACGGATTTGTCTTTTTATGTAACAAATCTGACGTGTAACTTGCACATTGCGTTGGTGAAAAACCTATTCCTAACACAGCACGGATAGCGCAAGGATTGATTTCAATCAATTCAATGAGTTTCAACTGTCCAATGCAATTGTCAGGCCGAGATGCGCACGCGCCGTCAACAATTGGTTTTTCAATTATTCGGCATTACAATAGAGGCGATATTTAGATCATGTTAATTGTTAGCCGTTTGCATCACCCTCTCTATCAATTAAGGTTTATTGACAAATGTTCTCCTCTAAAGTTTCTAAACATTTGGTGTCTGTATACGTGCAGAATCTACCTACCTGCACCCAAACAGAATGACGTCAAGGATTTGGGTGCAGGGTTTTGTTACTTTTTTTGCGCGCATATTTCGTCTGAAGAACAAGTTATTCAATACTCGCTGGCACCATCGTCACAAATTACTTCCACACAGAAAGTCAACTCTAAGTCAATTTATTTTGTAACCATCGATTGGACATTTAAAAATTAATTTATGAGCCTTACGTAGTATATAGGCAAACTTGCAAATAACGCAGCTTGTTTCTTGATGGTAAGTTGCTTCGGTTATAGTTAGATATAGCGGCTCGACTTGTGCAAACACCTCCAACTGCACTTTCTTCTCCAATCCTGGTGCAGAAAAAGGGAAGCTACTACTTCTATTCTAAGCTACATTACTTCTAACGCGTAAGCGGGGTTGGATCTCTGTATTTTAGTGCTTTGTGACGGTAACTCACAGGTGCACGTAGGCTGTTCACCCCAGTCGGCCTAAAGGAGCAACCTTTTATGGGCAACGCCAGACACCAATTTGAGGCATGAAAATTATTTATATTATTCGAATATAAACGAATGTCATTGATAAAACGTCATGAAGTACTAACATAGAAAAAATATATCATAGTCATTAGTGGAGTATCTATGTTCTTTCATAAAATACTCTACCATACAATGTAGCTGTCCATGTCACAATGTCTCGTGGTTTTAATTGAGCAAAACGTTTTATTTCACGTTTCTAATTAAACGCGGTGTCGATGACCAAAGTCTACTGAAAGTGAAATTGCCTCGTTTTCCGGGCGCGAGAGAATATCGCGTATCGATTACTTACACTACGAGGAAATGTTTGTCGCTATCTCTTGAAATAAAACCTGGCCAATTGAGCTATCTCGCTACTGATTTAATTAAATACGCGCGGAGGTGGCAATAAAGTGAACACCGAAGGAAAACTTTAACATAAAGTAGCCAACAGCACGTTTTGACCGCCCAGACTGCAACTTTTTGTAAGTTTGTAACACATTGATCATTTAGAAGTTGAGAAAAAATGTCTAGTGATGCCCCAACCTAAAACCGTCAAATATCGCCTTCCCTTCTTAGTATTTCAAAGATAATATAATATTTTTAGTTCTTAATCGAAACAAAATAATTATTGACTGACTATTTACGCGAATCCTATATAAGTAATAATTTTCGATGGGTAGTTTCTGTCTTTATAAAATAAAACGAAATAGTCCAAATAAGCAAGCGCGCTTATGTCGAAGCAATAAATAACTGCGCATTGAACTCCGAACTTAATCGGCCGGCTGTCTGATAGGTGTTATATCAACTTGTACAATATGGTCTAATTCTTCTATAGAATGCCTTGTAATGTTTCTCAACGCGACCGGTTACGATGAACGTAAAGCAATTAGTTATGTTACTCTTCCAATTTTGGCAATTGTTATGCCGAATCGACGTTCACTTTCGTTGTCTGCCTACCCGTAGTACTGTAAAAGATATGGAAATGCCTTCTCTTATTCATCATTTTACTCGTATCGCAACATGCTTTTCCGGTTTTCATGACTGTCATCGCAATAAAATTTAAGACCTTTTCTTATTTTATTCTCATGGAAAGCTCGCGTAGAAAGCAAAGCAAAAGTACAAACGGGAAATCATAATACTGTTCGGTGATAAACTCAACTAGTTATTCAGTAACGGAAAACGATCATTGTGGGAAATATAACCTGAAGAAAATCAATTTACTTGTTTCTATGCGAGAAAACCAGCGCTCTTCGTTACAACTATCATTTGCAGATCTATTTACACTATCTATACATAAATAGTTAAATACATATACGCACCTTCCGATTGCCTGCACATATTTTCTCTCTCACTGTGCTGTCTAATGGTACTGTTGTTCTGTCTTTCTAACTAAATGTGAGCATCCGAGAAATACGGCCCTATAATTTATCCATATGCCCCTCATACATCACTCCATAGTGCGTATTTGCGTAGGTAACAATATTGCCACTGAGTTAGCGATAATGGCGCTTATGGCGATAAGACCGCCAAACATCCTCGTAATAATATAATATTATTGTTGTAAAAGTCTCATTTATCGGAAGTTAGCCAAGTAACGTGGCGGAAAAGCCCATTTTCCCAATTTATTTTTGTTTCACGACAGTAAAATTGTATTCTTTTAATTATTCTAAACAACAATAATACAATTTTATTAAGCTGATTTTTATTTCTGGGCGAAAACCAGTGGTACTGCCCAAAAAACTAGAAGTTCGAGCAAATGTCATAATCAGCTGAATTATTGTGGTTTTGTTGTTTAGAATGATGAAAAAAATACAATTTTATTGCCGTGAAACAGAAATCTTTCAACAAAAATTGCTTAACATAGCTACAAATAAGAAAAAAAATAAAAACTGAATATTGTGCATTTCCCGCCTCGCTACTTTCATTAAACCTTTAAGTTCAATTGTATCCTGTAGTTTTGAAACAAAGAGGAGTGAAGATATTCAAGATATCCAAGCTCGCCGGTCTTGCCACTAAAGTCAAGGCTAGGCCAGCCCCTATATTCTCTTAAATAAGTTGCACATTTCAATAAGAGCTATTTTCCCGCAAATAAACCACTTTTGACAGTTCGAGCTTGAGTGGATTCTTAGAGAAAAGGTAGACGCGCAGTACGGGCAGCATGGTAAGCCCGAGATAGGCCCTTCTCTATGCAAAACTGTCAACTTGTCGGTCGGGCTCGAGTTGGCTCTACGCCAACATGGCGATGGAGACAAAAATACAACATTTTTATTAAAATGGAATTAACTACTTTTTGCTCGACATGACCCTAATCTATTGCCATCTCGAGTCCCTCCTGCCATGCTCGCACAATAGACATGGCACGTCTGGCACTCGAGTTCGAGAGAGTGTCAAAACGACCTTGCTAAGCATACAGGAAAGATGACCCACCCGTCTAAACTTGCCCTCCGTCCGTTTCAGAGCTCGAGCGTGCGATCGCGGAGCGCGCCCGCCGGCTGGAGATGTTGGAGCAGGGCGAGACCGCAGCCCCGGACCCGGCCACAAACCCCACACTTCAGGAGGTCCGCGCGCGGCTGCGACACGCCAGCGCGGCGCAGTGAGCCACCACCAGTCTCTGACAAGCACTGACGACTCTTACTCTCTAAGGTAGTAGTTTCCCGATAGGTTCCCAGTAGACAGAGCCGGGTTTTCCGGGCTGAACCTCTCGAAACGCGACTGCGTTACAGACTAAAAGCCCTGTATTAATATTGCATTGTACTGCTGGCTTTCAAGTTCTTATGCCTGTTTAATTTTGATTATTGCCATTTTGGCGCTGCTCGCCTGATCTGCAAACTGATCGATGTATCAATTAGTTTCCGGGACACTCTCGGGCGGTGCTTCAAATTGGCACAACAAATTAGCTGTCATTTGTATGGGAATTCCAGTCTAGTGTTATGATAATACAGGTCAGTGCATGCAAGGCAAGGGTACAGGGCAAACACATGCATTGGGACATTTTTTTTTACCTTCAAACTTCAACTGGCCGAATTGCGGTATTTTTTTGGAAACGATACGGTCTGTAAGAAGTCCAGAGCCACAAGTGAGACTCTGACTCAACTGGAACTCTCTGGTACCGGGCTCACGTTCAAGTTTTACAAACTTCATGGTGCATCCAACAGATGGCGTTACGTCTAGCCTAAAGTAAAGATGTTCCCAAGGGATTTTTTTTTTGTATCGACAAGCATATACTTGATGATGAGTGGCGCTGGCGAACTAGTCGGGGTGGTTTGGAATAAAATTATGTGTAATAATTCCAAACTATGGCATCTTCCGTATTCCGTAGTCCGTTCCGCCTCATTTGGTGACACCTTGTGCTTCCCTTGTACCCTATTATTTGTTATCTTATATTAGTTGTTCGTAAGCCCTCTTTTATTCTTCGGTTCACGAGAAATGATACCAAAAGTCTGTTAGGGACTGGTTACGGACTGGTACTCGAAACAGCTGGTCTTTCTACAGATAATTTGTAACTAACGCCATCTGACGGGATTATTTGAAAGCAGCCTCTTTGCTTCCTCTCTTGCAACCACCGATCTGGGGGGTTACCCTTGACGCCATTGAGATCAAAATGAAAAAGTTTAAAAATTTATTTCTCTTTGAATTCGCATAGTAATGCTTTGATTTTAAATACTTTGTAATGTTTATTCAAAGGTAAGGCTGTTCTATTCAATAAAAACACCAAATGCGTCTTAATTTGTAAAATATCACTATTTGTAAATTGCGCCATATTGCGGCTGTATTGGAAAAGTGCGTCAAGGGTAGAGGGGCTGAGGTCTGATGTCAATATCTTAGTTCCTAGTTTTTTTCAACAGCTGACGCTAAAAATCTAAAGAGGGCAAATACAAAATCTGTAAATTCTAACCTAGGTATGAATGGTCGGTGCAATGCTAGTTTGATAAGAGTTTTGAACAATTTCCAGCTGCATTAGTGTGGGTTGTGCAAAAAATGCGAGTGTATGTGTGCGAAGGATGCTTTAAACGTAACGTGAGTACCTAATGCTTTTGTGGCAAATGCTTATTTCGATACCCTTATCAAATAGGTTTCTCCTTATGTAGGTATCTACAACCCTAAATACTTAATTGTGTTTCCTGAGATCTATTGAAAAATTTCTGTAAAACGAAAGAGTGTCGTAAATTAAATTGTTACCATTATGTTTGTTTGTACAAAGGGCAGTTGGTTTTGTGCATTGATATCTTACAATGACTGAGGAATCGACTGGATGAGGTATTTAATAAATAATAAGGGTAATAACGACTTGAGCAGAGAAAATTATTTTTCTAGATATTTTAACGTCACAAATACCTTGTCATGTAGAAACCATTTGTAAAAATTTACTGTTCTTGTTAAAAATCCTTAAAATACATACATATTATTATGTCTATCGTAAGTGGATGTAGGGATTTCAACAAATTTAATAATCCGTATAATATGAATATTTTACTAAAACCATATTAGAATCGTAGATAGATGTTGACTATAGAGTTATTACGATAATAATAGATAACAACCACCTTTAAATATTTAATAAAATAAATAACCACACTTATATACTATTTTCGTAAATACGAGTAGGAGTCTTATGAAACCTGAATAAATGTTTAAACTATATTGACCTCTCTAGTGAACATTAGCAATACAGTATGTGAAACCCCTATAATGTAGAGTAATACCTATTATTATCTATATTATAACCCATATTATGGTATTAGAACCAATGAATAGATGACCAGTGTATGTGTTGACTTCGAAGTGTTCATTAAAGTGATAGAGGAGAAATATTTTTATATATTCTAATTATCGTACAATTTATCGTCTGTAGAATTCATACATAATGTGTTTCTGAATAATACCTACAATGATACGATTGGGTGGTATGTGAAATATTAAGGTTTGCTAGCTATACTTATTGCAAAATAATAAAACGATATAAAAATTAAACCAATTGAAATAAAGTGAAACTAGTCATGAGATCAATTCACCCACTTGCTTTAATCGGATTTCATGTTTTGTGTTCTAACAAGAATTATATTTCCATCGATTTCTTTCACTCTCCAACGCGTGCCTATTTATGAAATTGTTATTTCTTTCAGAGAATTAGTTATTTATATAATTAGATTATAAAAATGTAGGATCAAGATTCTCGCTCAGAATGTTTGTAAAGGATACCATTCCACTTGTTATTCTTTCACTAACAATAATTAATTTTGTCTAAAAAAGGTTGGAATTTTCTTTGATGTTCGTTTTATTTTTTAAGTTGTATTATAAATATTATAATGTATTTCTCAGTACAAATGAATGGCATCTTCATACTGTATGAAGTATTAATAATAGGCTTTTGTGTCATGAACGTGGCCATTTAAGTTGGATATTATTTTGACTAAATATTCGTAAGTTGTACACTTTCACGGCAATGTTGACATTGAAACTGTATGTGAAATTTGATAATTTGAATAGAAAACATAATTAAAGTGTTTTAGAAATATTTAGATGTTTTTATGGCAACATTTCCCAAGATAAATACCTACTTTCCTTTAATAAATAGGAAATGAGCAGGGAGAAAATAGCTTAGTGGTCAGAAGGGTCTTTAACCTCATAAAGCGAAAGGACATGATTAGCGACAATATTTTCTTTCACGTACGTACCTAATTTGTCACGTTTTCCATGCGTATCGAACGCTTTCATTTTTCATAGGGCGGCGCGCGGCGGCGGTTAAGAGGGCGAGTAAAGCCAGCAAAATTTACGATTTCACCCGCGCGTCTCGCAAACCACCCCCTCACAGAAAGCGGGTCGGCGCGTCTCGCTCGCGTAAATAGCTCGATGTCATGATGCTTGCGCGCGCATAGTAGGTATACTTACGCAAAAAAAACTGTTAAATAATACTCTTCACTATACTGGCACATTTAGAACTTTTGTGATTTTAGAGCACGAAGGGGAAGATACATTTTTGTTGTACTGGTAATTCTAGACCACTTTTTCCGAAATAAGCGAAACTTAAAAGTCTTCTCTATTACATACTAGCTTTTTTCCTAAATATCTATCTGAAAGATGGCGTAATCAATAAGAGCTGCCTAATATTGAAAAAGTATTTTCTTACGTACCTATTGTCAGAACAAAAGTTATTTATAATGACCAGTACAAAAAACCATTCAGCATTAAAACCATAAAAAACAGCGTATAATATGACTATGAACGCACCTTATAAAATGTTTCAGGAATAAAAAAAAAGTTTCAGGAATAAAAGCATTGGAAAAATATCAACGAGGAATACCTAAATAATATTATTATATATACCCTATACAATGTACATACTGTAGACCATGAATTATTATCGTGTACCGGTAAGACCCCAGTCCGTCTTTGGGACCATTCCATTTTCCCCACCAGAGTTCCCCACTGGTGGTGGAAAATGGAATCGCAAAAAAAAATACATTTTCCCCCACTGGCCACCCCACTGAGTGGCTGGTGGGGGAAAATGGAATTTTTATTCCTTTTTCCCCCACAGGTATTTATAGACAAGATTATTATTGGCGAAGCTGACTCATTACAATGATGCAGTCACTGTAGCCTAGCCTAATTTTATAATTAATCGGCATAAATAAAACTAATTTGTTAACTTTACTAATTTGTTTATTTGTATTAAAAAAAAAACTTGGCCGCCGGATAAAGACAAAAAAAGAGGCTAAATTCACAAAGCGTGATGTAGTTCTGCATTTTTGATATGTTATATGGATCTGTTAGGGTAGTGTGAGTTAAAATTTGCAACTAAGAAAAACTTGTGGAAACTGAGAAAATCGAGAAAAACATCGAAATTTTGGGACTTTTTTCACTATTTGCTCTCTAGGGCCAAAACTATGCATTTTTTGCGAACAATGTTTTTTACACACATAAACTGTATTAAATTACCTACAATTTGAGCCTAATTTCAGCTCTATTGACACCATAGGAGACAAGTTATGGCTCTTAGAAAATGACCTAATTTCCCCAAACATTGAAATTTTCAAGTTTTACGAGCTGATTTCGTAAAATATTGGAAAAACCACTTATCCAACGAAGAAAAGTTACTGAAAATACCTTTTGGAAGATATAATAAGCTTTTATTACAGCCCAAAACCAACTCTGTGAGACTAAAAGTTCACTCACAATCTCAAAAAAACGAAAAGAAGGTAAAATGGGTTACAGAGGCAAAAGATTCAATGTATACATATGGTTCTTAGAAATTAGACCGGGATGTAGTTCTGCATTTTTGGTATGTTATATGGGTCTGTTAGAGTAGTTTGAATTCAAATTTTCAACTTCGAAAAACTTGTAGAAATTGAGAAAATCGAGAAAAACTTCGATATTTTGGGACTATTTTCACTATTTGCTCTGCTGGGCCAAAATTATGCATTTTTTGCAAAAGATGTTTTCTAACTGTATTAAATTATCTACAATTTGAATCTAATTGCAGCTCTATTGACCCCATAGGAGCTATAATACGTCAAAGACGACCAATTTTTCTCGAAAATTTAAATTTTCACGTTTTACTCACTTATTTCGCGAAATATTGGCAATACCACTTGCTCTATGAAAGGTTACTGAAAATATTTTGTAATACATTTATTTAGCCCAAATTTAAGTCTGTGAGACTAACAGTTCACTCACAATCCAAATCCACACACAACAACGACAAAAGAAAGAAGTACGATCTACAAGTCTTTTTGCTATGGACGGTGAGGTTATATTACTTTTGGGGTAAATATTGTTGCAAATGACCTCCCCTAATGCCCTTTATAAGATCCCGGTCTAATTTCCAATAACCCTGTATACATTGAGTCTTTTGACTCTGTAACCCATTTTACCGTCTTTTCGTTTTTTTGAGATGGTGAGTGAACTGTTAGTCTCACAGACTTCGTTTTGGACTTTAATAAAAACAAAATAAATGTATTACAAAATATTTTCAGCAACGTTTCTTAGAGCAAGTTGTTTTGCCAATATTTCACGAAATAAGTGAGTAAAACGTGAAATTTTCAATTTTCGAGAAAAATTGGTCATCTTTGACGTGTCATAGCTTGGCTTTTTTGGGGACAATAGAGCTGCAATTAGGCTCAAATTGTAGATAATTTAATACAGTTTATAAGTGTAGAAAACATCTTTTGCAAAAAATGCACAGTTTTGGCCCTGCCGAGCAAATAGTGAAAAAGTCCCAAAATTTCGAAGTTTTTCTCGATTTTCTCAGTTTTACAAGTTTTTCGAAGTTACAAATTTTAATTCAAACTACTCTAATAGACCCATATAACATAACAAAAATACAGAACTACATCCCGGTCTAATTTCCAAGAACCCTGTATACATTGAGTCTTTTGCTTCTGTAACTCATTTTACCTTCTTTTCGTTTTTTTGAGATTGTGAGTGAACTGTTAGTCTCACAGACTTGGTTTTGGACTTTAATAAAAGCTTATTAAATCTTCTACAAGGTATTTTCAGTAACTTTTCTTCGTAGGATAAGAGGTTTTTCCAATATTTTACAAAATCAGCTCGTAAAACTTTGTTTGGGGAAATTATGTAATTTTCGAAGAGCCATAGCTTGTCTTCTATGGTGTCAATAGAGCTGAAATTAGGCTCAAATTGTAAGTAATTTAATACAGTTTATGTGTGTAAAAAACATCGTTTGCAAAAAATTCATAATTTTGGCCCTAGAGAGCAAATAGTGAAAATAGTCCCAAAATTTCGATTTTTTACTCGATTTTCTCAGTTTCCACAAGTTTTTCGAAGTTGCAAATTTTTACTCACACTACCCTAACAGACCCATATAACATACCAAAAATGCAGAACTACATCACGCTTTGTGAATTTAGCCTCTTTTTTTGTCTTTATCCGGCGACCTATATACCAAGTATATATATTTTTAAATACAAATAAACAAATTAGTAGGTAAAGTTAACAAATTAGTTTTATTTATGCCGATTAATTATAAAATTAGGCTAGGCTACAGTGACTGCACCATTGTAATGAGTCGGCCTCGCCAATGTCTTGTCTATAAATATCTGGTGGGGGAAAATGGAATAAAAATTCCAATTTCCCCACCAGCCACTCAGTGGGGTGGCCAGTGGGGAAAAATGGAATATTTTTTGTGCAATTCCATTTTTTCCCACCAGTGGGGGAACTCTAGTGGGGGAAAATGGAATAGTCTCGTCTTTGCACCCAGCTTTGCACCTAGCGGGGTGACTTTGCACCACAATCCGAATAATCTTCAAATGGTAATAAAAGAATATTTTTTTATTGTTATCTTTGAATTGTGACTGTAATGAAAACATATCAGTGGGTTGTGAAGTTTATAGGTCGCTTATTGCTAAACGAACACTTGAGTCGTTTGTTATTTTTATTTCCCATTTTGGCGTAAAACAAACAGGCCCGGTTTCTGAGTTGAGAATTTTAATAAGCACATACGTATCGCTCTGTCACGCTCTTTTCTGAGAAATCTGCAGAGACAGGACGATACTTACCCATTTGCTTAGCAAAATTCTCAACTCAGAAACCGGGCCACAGTCTCTTTATTACGCAATAATAATACGACACTATAAATATGTATATCTTAAATTTAGGTTTATTTATTACTAAAACTTAATTAATAAGTCTAAACAGCTAACGATATTTTTACAAGAAAAACAATATAAATAACTAGCTTTTGCCCGCGACTTAGTCCGCGCAGACTTAGTTTTTTTCTCGTGAGTTTTTCCGTTGTTTTAATAGTTATTCTGCTATTCGGGGCAGAGAGAAATCCAACAAAACTAAAATCATAAAAATCGGTCCACCCGTTCTCGAGTTATGAATGGTGTAACTAACACGACTTTGTTTCAAATATTAAGATTAATTACGGGTCGCGGACGGAGCGCCGGCATGCATAGACCACTCGTCTCAACAGAGCGCTCGTGACTGAGGCGATCAGCGAACAACGAAACAAAGAATAGGTCAAAAAGCGCGTGCGACGGAGAGGGCATACACAAAATCTGTCTAGAATAACTTGACGCCTGCTCCATTTCTTTGATATTTAATTTAAATAAATATCTGTATGACACCAAAAAATGTTCTCCCCCCTACTGACGTGTTAATGACTGTATTATTTAATTCAAGGTGGTCTGGTTGCAATATCATTATTTTAGGCATTGAAAAACGCAAAAAATCGAAAAACTAGAGGTAACTTCGTGATTTTTTTCTATCGAGTCAACTTTTAGCAATTAGGTATTCGTCCCACATGCTGATCAAGTATATAGCCTAGAATCTATAGTATTTTTGTGAATTCGACAAACAATCTCAAACATTGCGAATTTTTAATTTGAAGTGCGTTCACTTAGCTTTACCCCCGCTCTTAAGGGTGGTATTCTGGAACGCTACTTAAACTCAGTTCAAACTAGAACGCTACTTAAACTCTGTTTAAACTCAGTTTAAGTAGAGTTCAGTAGTGTCGACTGTCGATAAAACAGTGCATGTTTTGATTTGAATATCCCTCCCGTCATATCAAAACATGCACTGTTTTATCGACAGTCTAAAATCTGTTTAAACCGAGTTTAAGTGGCGTTCTAGAATACCACCCTAAGTGTCAACCCGGTGCAAAGTCAATCTGTGGTCAAATGAAGTGGCCGCAGCATTCCACCCCCGCGCCTAACTAACCGGCTAATACCTAACAGACCATCTATTTTATCAGACTTATCGTGTTGCAATAAAGTGCATTTTCTATCGCGGCCATCGATAATAGCGGTGTGTCCAAGTCTACGTGAGATCTGCACCGTGACGAGTCCAGTGCAGTCAGTCTGATCGCGGACACCATCCACACCTCACGCCGACAGACAATGGCAACAGTGCGTTAAAACTACCAGTCCACTAGGTATACCATCTCTACATTCGCAGCCATGTGCAGCCTAAAGAGACTCTGCACCATCACGATTCTCACCTTGCTCGTAGCCAACGGCTTCGCCTATGGAAAGAAAACGAGGAAATTCAAACGTACCAAAAATGATGAGAACGAAGAAACAACACCGCAGACCAACGTGGTCACATACTCCACGTTTGGCTTTAACGATGTCGGCCCTACTTACGATGGGTTCGTACCAAGTTCCCCGGATTATGCGAGCTACCTGAGCGGAAATAACAATAATAATCCAGAGACTACCACTCGGCTGTATGCGCCAGCTTTTCCGACTGCTATGGACAACACTGCCTACGCGTACGGGCAACAGCCGCAGGAGGTCCAGTCCTACAGTTCAGCAGCGGGCGGTGAGAACGGAGAGCAAACGAGCATGCTTCAGTACGACCCCAATTCTTATAACTTCGGAAGCCCTCAAGGTTTCGGCCAACCTACCGGTGAAAGTCAAAATAACCAAGAAGAGCACGGAGGCTTCGACCAAAACGAAGACTACAATGCACCAGTGTATGGCACAAAGTTAAGCAATGGAAATCAAAGGCCGAATAAAATGAAACAATCGTACGGTCAGTACAACTCTTCCAATATTTACGGCAACTCCGAATTTAACTCTGGTGATGTGAAGTACACTAATTACCACGAGCAGCAGCCTCAACAAGAAAGTAAGCCAGCGTTTGTTGAGTCTGCAAATAACGCCTATAAACCTTATAATTACGCCCCATCTTACCCGCCCAGTAACAATGAAGAAATCATTACCAAGCCGCCTCCTTCACACGCAGTAAGCTCCGTCAAGTTCCATAAAGTTGTCGATTTCACAAAATTCAAGCCAACGTACCCTACAGAGATAGACAACAAATACGCCTTAGAGTCTCTAAAACCAATGGCAGCAGCCCATACAATGTCCAATAGCAATCAGAATGAAAACTCCTACATGAGCTCCTATCACAATTCGAATAACGATATGAATCCGTCTAAATACCACGAAAACAACTACGAAGAAGAGGAGCCTGAAAGAGTTATTTCACAACCCATGAAAACGAATCACTTGGAATTTTCCATCAACCACGTAGATAATTCAAATAGTTATAAGAGCCAAAAACCTGCAGAATATAAGGATAAAATGAAAAACAGACCGTGGAATTACAGTTCTGATTTCAGCAACTGGAAAAATACCCTGAAAAACTACGATTATTTTAACGATAACAAAAATACAAGCTACAAAAGACCCTACAAAGGCTACACCGATGAAGTCACTTCATCGAGCAATAATGTAGTTGATTTAACCAACTACAAATTCCCTGAAAGCAGCTATGCCAATTTTAAGAAAATCCCTGATTTTAAGCAACAGGCTTCGGAAAATTACCCAAGCATACAATCTTTCAAGTACCCAGATAATCAAGACCAGAGTGACAGCGATTTCTTCAACCAACTCAAAGGGTTATACAGCACTGTCCCCTCCACCACCACTCATTGGGGTAGCAGCTTCAAAGGTACTGAAACACCCTCTTACAAATCTCGCCCTAAGAAGCCACAACAGCTAAACGACGATGACATCGTACACATACCAAAGAGACACAACAAATACCACATGAAGCAACACGGACACAAACAGAACGAGTGGTCAAATGGTAACAGATACAAAGGAAAACCCGTGGACGAATGGAACAAAGAAGTGCCTACTAGATTCAAATCGGAGGAAGATTTGCTCGGCCTTAGAAACCACGATACATCCCACCCCTCATATTTACCGCAACCAGCGTTCAAGCTAACCAACGAAATAGGTGATGAGTACCAGAAATACTTCTCAGACAGTGACTATAAGAAGTTGGTAGATAAGTGGAGGCAATCTTATATGAAGTCAAAGTTCTTCAAAGATAGCATGTCGGCGTATAGAGACAACGAGGCCTATGGCAGTGATAGCAGACCGATGCATGTGCCTGTACCGAAACCCTACCCGGTAAGTGCTAAATCTATTCCTTATTTTCGTCCCTTTTAGAGCTCATGCAATTTTCATGTTAGATAATGTTCAGGTCATTGAAAGTAGCTAATCAATAAACGTATACTTAATCAGATCTATCGCTAAGCTGAAATACTCCGTGCAATTTTAGTGGTTTTAAAGCCGAAGGTATTTTGTTGCACTGGTGATTCTGAGCCAAAGTACAAAATTTCATTCCAAAATGCGCGAAAAAAAAATTCACTTCTCTAACAAATAAAAAAATAAAATACAAATGGTGTCGATTGGCGATAGCCGTTTGTATTGGGATGTGGCTTTTTTTTTCGCTCGTTTTGAAGTAAAATTTTGGAATTTGGCTCAGAATCACGAGTGCAACTAAATACCTTCGGCTTTAAAACCACTAAAATAATAATTGCACGGTGTATGTACGTCATTCGGTTGCATTAAATCTCAGATGAATATTAATAGTTCACTCCGTGGCTCAGTCCAGATAATCAGTTTAGCTATCTCGATAAAAGGATTAGTTTTGATCCGTCCTCATCGGGGCAATTATCGCTGAAAAACGCCGGTAAAATGGAATGCGGACGCAATCGGACGTAGCCCGTCGCGCACTGATTTCCTCTCCATACGATGTGCATGCGCCCGCGCCCCGGGAGAAATCATGAAACTCGACACGTGCTCGATGCTCAGATTACATGCGATCGTTCACTGAGAGTCTCCAGTGGCGGATTTACACATTTGCCGCCAGTAGGGTTTTCAAATTTTGCCGCCCCTACCAACCGACCAATTCGACTAATTCCTAACCTTTTCACTCTTGTCCCTCTTTGAAAAGCTAACTTTGCCCCCCTTCAAAATATATCCAAGTAAACAACTCATTGTTCATAAATAATTTTCTTACATCTGTATAAACTAGTCTAATTCAATCTTGATCCAAGCCTTTTCTTTCTACATAAAAGCAAATAATATGCATATTTTTCTTTTATGTAAAATCTAAAAAGATGCCCCAAACCTGCCGCCCCTAAAATCTGCCGCCCTAGGCTTCAGCCTACCCAGCCTATTGGTAAATCCACCACTGAGAGTCTCACTCACCTCACCATCGTCTGACGTTCATGACTATTCTATTAGCTGAAAGTTTCAAAAGCTGTTTTCACATCTGAATCCATAAGTAGAGTTCAGGTTTTGTAGAGTCTGGAAAGCGATGAATGTGATAAATAAAAAGAAAGAAACCGCTATACAAGGTGTTACAAAAGTACCTAACTCTTTTTACAGGGTAATAGCACCCAATGATAGGGATCACAACCTAATTTTTTTTTGCCCTATGACGTTCCGTAAATTTTTAAATTAATAAAATGTAAACGATGTGGCGGGAGAAAAGTATTTTTTAAATATTGTTTTCATTGACTTTCACAATGTTTTAACAACTCAAAGCTATGTAAATGGACCTACACGAAGAAAAATATTTTTAAATTTGAGCTAATAACAAAAACAAAAAAGTTATGAAAAATTTTCAATTTTGAGGTTATAAAATAAAAATTGTTTTTTTCAACTTTTTTTTACAGATTTGACATCCTGTTGACCAGTAGGTTACACCCTGTAAAAAGAGTTGGGTACTTTTGTAAAACCTTGTATTATAGCCAAAAGTGCGCTTTATGCGTTGCCTGGGTCGATATACCTACTTATTTGCCTAGCTAAATATTATTTCTACAATCAGCGACATCCCTTTTTCTTCCGATGCTCGCATGTAGGTAATAAGAGTCTACAGTGCGGCAGAGTCAACTCACGATCACGACACTTACTCGTAACATGCCATTTCCCAGTCTTCGATCGAAATACTGATAAAAGACAAAGCCCTATAAAGTCATTGAAAGTGAAAACCTAGACATTACGTCAAGGCACAAGGTAATCATTGGCCAAGTCAGCGATGACGTTTCGCCCGCAGGGCACTCATTATGCGAGGTGACCACCACGTCACGGTACATTTGCCATGACAGTTTTACAAGTTCATCGCGCTAAACACAGTGAAAGCTAAACCGCTATTGACTCTGAAGACAGTGGTTAAAGTCCTGAAGGTAAACGACCTATGTATTCGTTATTATTCACAGCAAAACTTAGGTAACATGAAAAGTTATTTAAATTCTTTGTTGCAAAGTTTCTGATAAAATTTATTACTTTGCGTGCGAGCATAATAATTAAGTATACCAGTAATGTCATTGTAAGTACGTGTGCGTCATGTGCGTGCAAAGATCGTGAAAAAGTGAGCTAACAGGCTACTCATAAAAATTAGTATTATTTCTTCCATATAAACTTTCATTACTCGTAGAATTCAATTAGACCTAACTTACTTAATAGCTAAATTCTTCTCAACACAATTTCAAATTCTCATCATTTCTTTTCTTATTCTATTGGCCAGAAATTGGTGAAATTGGAGGAAAATTGCTTCGCACGTGTGCATGTGCCTACTAGATGTCTAGTTTAAGTAGATATGCCTATTTAACATTAGCAATAATGGAGACGATTACTGAAATCCTATTCACTCTACCAGTCTCACCGTCTCAAAGTTCTAAGTACAGAGACTAACCGTTGGAGGCCAATCGGTAACCGCATCTTAAAGTAGCCTCGTAGCAACAACCTTACTCCATTTCGGAGATTTCGAAGCCATTTACGTACTCCCGAACGACTGCCATCCAGAAGTGCGCTAAGCCTACACATCGGGTATGTAAAGGTCCGTCCATATGTTTGGCAGATCGAAGTCCCCCACCCGGTGATCGTGCCGGTCCCGCAGCCGTACCCTGTACGGGTCCCCGTACCGAAACCAGTCGCCGTGCCAGTCATCAGAGAGCTCTCCGTGCCAATAGAGAAGCCTGTGCCTTACCCGGTCTATAAGAAAGTTCCCTACCCCGTCGAGAAACTAGTCCCGTACCCTGTTGAGAAGGAAGTAAGTTTACACGCGTTTATAAATGGATACCTACACTTGGCAGCATGTAATTACAGGGGTGAGGGTCTTTGTCTGTTGCCTAATCTGTTGTTGCTTACACTCTTTAGATTTGCTTTATTCACATCACCATTCACCAGTGCTACATGTATGGCTCCAGGTATTTTTCATTTGACGAGAAAAGAGCGACGGCAAAATTATCCTCTGCTACCCATTAATTGTCTCTAATTACACGCTGTAGAAGCTGTAAATTATACACGCTGTAAAAAGAACTGCTATAAATTAAACATTGATACAAAACTTGGTATGTATGAATTGTGAAGAGTTAGGAAAAATACTATCTGTATCAAACAACTAACCAACCATCCCTCGCGTAACCTAATTTAAGGGTAGACGATAGCAACGTGGCGGGAAATTCAAAATTTTCACAGTTTTTTAAAATTTTCACGTTGCTATCATCCCACCTTAAATTAATCCGCTCAGATTAAGGCTATCGTGATCCTTCATCATTAGGAAATCTATTTCCGCTTCATGCTCAGTAAGTTTTCAACAAAATGCCGAGCGATTCCTCGGCCGTAGTTTTGATTGCATCGTTATAGCTGTCACATTAGTTATCGATAGATCTCGACAATAAAAGTGCAACGAGCCGCGACCGTTGCATTGAATAAAATGGATATTGTATCGAAAGCATGTGTTAATTAGTTAACATAACAAGGAAGTGAAGTAATTTATAATTTGTGAATATTTATAAATTTTATTCATACCTACCATATTTCTTGAAATTCGAGCTAATTTTCCCATGTGGGAATCAAGGAGTTCTCTAGCAGCTCGAGACGTTTTAAGGTGGGATGATAGCAACGCGGCGGGAAATTAAAAATGTTCACAGGTTTTTTCATTTTGTAGCTAAACTGAGCTATTTTTTTCAACTATTTCGCATGTTCGCCGAAGCGCGGGTGGACTGCTTCTACACTACAATGCGTAAGCGCTGCTACTCACTGCTCTGCAGGATGCGGGCCAGCTCCAATAGCATCCTGAAAATGATAGCGGAGCGCGACGACTCGCCTTACATGCATCACTGCTCCAACCAGCATGTAAAGCTGAATTGTATTTAATTAATGTGCTATCTCAATTTTATCGAATTTAATTTAATTTTAACTACTAACACATAGCGTAAGACTACTAACAAAATGTATGAATTTTTAAATTTGAAATAAATGTATTAATAATAATAATTTTTCGTTTGCGGCAATAACATAGTATTCTTTTCATTATTCTAAACAACAAAACAACAATAATTCAGCCGATTATGTGTTCTGGTTCTGGTTTTTTTTTTTTTTTTTTTAGCTTCAAAATGTAAAAAACTGTGAAAATTTTGAATTTCCCGCCACGCTGCTATCTTCCAGCCTTAAATAGATAATAGTTATAGATAATAGAGGTAGTCCTACGGTTCACCACAAAAAAAAACATGATAGGTAGGATCGATTTATTTAATGCATTTAGAGTTTAAAAAATCTTAATTCTGGCAGTAGGTACAGTCGGCCACAGTCTCAGATACCCCTTTTTGTTCGATTCGCGCCCTTATGCCGCGCGAGGTAAGAGCTGCCATGGGGTATCTGAGATTGTGGCCGACCGTACCTACCTGGCGATTAGCGATACCGAACCTAGAACCACTATGTAAACTGCGTTGTGACTGTGTGTGCCTAGTTAAACGTCTCATTTTTTCTTCTGATTTTTTTATACAAATAAATTGTCCCACTACAAATTAATTGTCCCACAGATACAAGTCCCAGTCCACAAGCCCTATGCCGTCCCGGTCCCACACGTGCGGCCAGTCTTCCACCACTCGAGACCTGCTCTGGACGAGCTCGACAGCGATCGGGACACGGAGCGGGACAGAGATAGAGAGCTAGAGGAGGACGACTACATGCCGCGCCCGGCCGCCAGCTCGTATCGAGGGCAGAAGTACGTCAAGTTCTATAAGAAGACTAGAAGGTAAGACCTCGAGTCCTCAGTTTGGCAGTTTGGTTTGGGATCGAAGCTGGCAAAGTGTCGCGTCGTCGTTTTTTGTTCAATCCACTGTCGTCAGCTTCCTAGGCAGGATATCTGGTGCCGCCGCCAAGTCGAGCTATGCAGAGGCATCCCGTACCATACTTTTCTCAAAGCAACTCGCGGCACTTTTGACCCCCCTGTATCTTCGTTGTGAGTAAAGCTAGAAGACTTGGCTTTACATGGACATCTCACGACTTTTTACGGTGGAAGCGAGACTTGGTTTTTGTACATTTATATTTTTGATGGGATTTTTTTTATTCTAGGTCTTCTTCTATCTGATATCTTGCCTTGGCTTGGATGATACTTAATTGAATAATTGAAGTAATCCATAGTAAAGTTGGTTTTATGCTTTCCTGAAATAGTGTTTCCTGAAATCCCTCTAGTCTAGCCTAGATAGAATCTACTGCGTGATGGGCCTTTTCCTTTTCTGGCAAACTCTCTCGTTCAAAAGCCAATTTCATCATCCGTGTGCTTTCACAATATCTTCGACTCAAAAAAGACCAGAAAGTGAAATCTCGAATGTTCTTCCTGAATTGTGCGAGACGGGGAAAAACAAGGATTTTTGGTGATGTTAGCTCTTGAAAAGGGCATACATATAATAGATGCAGTTATTGACACTCCTGACCGCCGAAAATTCATCGCTTTACACCTTACTATTATTCTCTGCCTTCCTATTAATTTCTGCCCCAATTTGATAGTGATCAGCGTGATCGAAGAAACATAATCTATCTTTACATCGTGACTGACCATCACGCGATCGATCATCTTCTTTAGTGTTTGTTTACAGGAAATCGATCTTACTAAGCTTAAACTTAGGGCTCGTTTACACGACACAATTTTAGAGCTTTTTTTACCCATCTTTTGCTACCTTTAAAACTACCCTGCAAAAGAGTTCAACGCGTTCGTTGAACTATTTTGCTTTGAAAGTTCGATCTACCGCGGTACCGCCGTGAAAGGGACTACAAGTCGTGTTTGGGCAGGTTTAGCGTTATTGAAGAAAATCCAGTTTTGTATTAACAACTGTGCACTTATTGTAAAACTACTGCCATAAAAATTAAGGGCCCGTAGCCGACCGACGATCCAATGACCAAAGAAAAAGGTTTACAGAAAAATGATTATTTTATTCCCTATCCCTTTCCATTTTTTTCCTCGTTGCATCTTAGCGCCTAGCTTAGAAAAATCAAAAAGTCCCTCCTCCACAGCAACCGCAACCGCCCCCGCCGCCCCGCGTCCTCGAGCGCCTACTACGAACGCAACCGGCGGCGGTGGCCCACTCGGCCCTCGGCCCAGCGGAGCTCGTCCTCCCGCGCGCGGAGGCCGAGGCCGACGCCCCCGCCGCGGTACGCGCCGAGCTACAAGTACCAGGAGGACGAGGACGACTACGATCACGACCACAGCGACTACTTCGAGTATTGCAGGAAAAACGGGAACTGCTGAGAGCGTGAGACTGGCTGGTTAGGCGGTGGGCTGGCGAGAGAATCAGGATTGGACGTTTAAAAAGAAAATTTGACTGTGGACTGCTCATGATTTTAACACCATGAAACTAAAGTGGATTACATAATATCACACAGTTTACGTCTTTACCTAGACGATCTAGGTTTTTTGTGCGATAAGTGATATCCCCTGCTCCCTGAATAAGTCTGAATAAGCCCTACCTACTTGAATAATATAGCATTATTATACTCCAGTAACATGTTGATATAGATCATAGGATCAAATGCTAGAATGGTGCAGGGAGAAAGCATGACTCTAGATTTGTGCGGGATAGCGAACTTGCGTAGAAATAAATATCTTGGTAGGTTATTTACCTACAAGAGGAAAATGAATGGGTTTCTTCCTGATGTGTGTACCGTGTGTACACCGTTTCAACTATTTACCTTACTCACTTGAAACATCGTCTACAGTCTACACTGTGACTGCAGTAAGATATAAAAATATTTTTTCAAATAAATTATAATGACTTGGGTGTTACAGTCCATTCGGTTCTCTCGGTAGCCTAAACTTCTTCGTTATAGTGATAGCATTTTCCTTATTTATTATTTGCAGCTTTAATTTTGCGTGTGTTCGTAGTAAGTTACGCTTAAAATTTCCTCCTATTGGTGTCCTATTTAAAGTGCCAATGTTATTTCTGTCTAGAGACTATAGTTTTTGTTTTGCTGTTGTTCTTGTTTTTTAATGTTTTTTGTTGTTGGTTGTTGTTGTTGTTGTAGTTAAGTGTCGTGTATAAAGTTAAGTTAGTAAGCGTAGATTTAATAATTTTGTAAAAAAGTAGATTTTGTATTACACATCCTATATACAAGAGACGTTATTTTCTTTGAACGTCTGCACACATCCTGTATTCCGTGTCCACGTCTTCAATGAGTTGAGATGATTATAAACAGGAAAATCACAGTAACTATCTACTAGTGGTTCGCCCCGAACTGTAAACTCGCGACCCCATATAAACTTAACAATCCCATCAATCTCGTCAACCCCTCGACCGATTTGGCTCATGTTCGAACTTAAAAATTCTTTTAATTTTATTTACCCGCCTACCAAATTTAATAACGATCCGACCAAATTTACTCAAGTTATCGTCGAACGAACATTCATACATACATACAAACATACAAACGCCTGATTGTTCTAGTAGACTCGGAGAACTTCGCTCGCTTCGCTCGCTCGTTCAATAAACCACAGTAACCGCAAATAATTATTGTAGGAATTAATTGTTCACGTGCGGTACGCATAAACGTTGGGAGATCAACGCGCTTTGCGGTCCCGCATCGTTGCGCGCTTTTACCAACGCTCCAGTAAGCAGAATGCATCTATGCACCTCTCATTCCTCGTTCTCACATACGCAGTATGCTGCTGTGATACGCCCTCGATCTGCACATTAAAGTTAGATAGCTGATAATTTATTTGCGATACCAAAAAATTACGCTGCAGCGCGGTATTGATTTAACAACATAGGTACTTAGTAATGATACCTAAGCCACGATGATCTTCATTATATACAGGGTGTCCCGTAATTCAACGTCAAGCGGGAACTGGGTGAAAGGGTCATACATAACCCGCGGACCTAAATAAGTCTGTGACATAACCCTACTGGGAAAAATAATTAAAAAAATCCGTCGCTTCGTTCGGAAATTATAATCATTTCTCTGAAAATTTAAAAATGTCGACCAATATTTGAGGTAGGTACAGCCGGCCTCACCCAAAGATACCCCTTTTTGTTCGATTGGCGCCCTTATGCCGCGCGCAGTAAGAGCTGCCATGGGGTATCTGTGACTGTGGCCGACCGTACCTACTGCCCCTCTACCCTTGACGCTATTGCGATCCAATTGAAAAAGTTTAAAAATTAATTTCTCTTTGAATTCGCATAGTAATGCTTTGATTTTAAATACTTTGTAATGTTTATTCAAAGGTAAGGCTGTTTTATTCAATAAAAACACAAAATTCGTCTTAATTTGTAAAATATTAAATTTTGCAAATTGCGCCATATTGCGGCCGCATTGGAAAAGCGCGTCAAGGGTAGAGGGGCTGTTGTCACATATTTTCTAATTTTACCGTGTATTTTTTTCAAATACGAGTAATCCTTAATAACCATGCTATCAAATCGCGTTCATAAATCAAACAAATAAATGTTGTAGTCTTAGTTTGAAAAATGATTTTCGCTAAGTCTACAATCAATATTTTAAAATAAATATATGACTACCCTTGGTAAGTTTTCTGAAAAATAGGCGCAAGTAGTCAAGATTTTCAAATGGTGCAACACTTGACACTTTAAATTCCACATGAATTGTTAAAAATATTTTTCTGAAAAAGGACACTATTTCAGCTCTGATATTCTGTAAGATTTTTGGCCCTACGAAATGGTTGATATTTTTTTTAGTCAACTGAAGGAAATAATTGTTTGTTTTATCAATTCGATTTGATAGCATGGTTATTAAGGATTATGTATAAAAAAACACGGCAAAATTAGAAAATATGCGACCGCATTACTTCAAGGGGTCTAAAGCGACATATTCAAAATTTTCAAAGAAATGCTTGTAATTTCTGAACGAAGCGACCTGGATTTTTTTAATTATTTTTCTCAGAACCGTTATAACTTGCTCTTTCACCCCGTTCCCACTTGACTGTATATTATTCGGTAGGTACTTATTCAATAAAAATTAGGAACTGTGTGCATTTTAGATGGACGATGTAAGTTTTATTTGATGCCTGAACTTTCTATTGTAGCAGAGAAGCGCACAAACAATCCAGTTAGTTGCCGTTTCTGATTATGCAGGCACTCGCTTGTCTCTACCGAAATAAAGCCTTTATTAACTGCAGTTATACTAACAGTTAAGCATTTATAAAATTAAATTTAAAGAGATATTTAATCTGACAAATGTAATAAGAATATACCTACTAGGTACTAACAAAAAACTCTATCAAGAAAGATATCATAAAAAAATACATTTGCATATTACAGTTCTTAAAAACCAATTTTGGTGATTTAACCTAAAATCTTTCTTTACATCCCCTAGTCAGCATTATTTCCTTCAGCTTAAACACCTCTTTATTGCTTTGCAAATCGCACCAAACAGAAATTAATTTACTGCCAAGCTAACTTATTTTGTGATACAATTTGGCATACAGGTCACGGCCGCCACTGTTTGTGGTGCATAGGTCACGAGTTACTTCGTCACCCACTGGGTTGATGACACTTGAGGCATTCACACCAAGGCCGTGGTTACCAACAACATGTTTGCACCGTCATCGAGATGCTAAATAAGCCCTTATTACAATGCCGTTACGATTGATTGCTGCCAAAATATTTTCAAGAGTCAATGTCAATATGTATTTTAGTTAATGAAAGGGGCATAAAATCACTGAGTTAATTAGGGATGCCTGTCTGCTTTTAACACGCTGCATTCAGATACTTGTTTGACTGTAATCAAAGGGGTTCTGTTTCAACATGTTTAGTTCTGATGACAAATGTGAAGAAATCACAATGATCCTCACACAAAACAGCCCTTCTACCCTTGACGCGTTTTTCCAATACGGCCGCAATATGGCGCAATTTACAAAATTTAATATTTTACAAATTAAGACGCATTTTGTGTTTTTATTGAATAAAACAGCCTTACCTTTGAATAAACATCACAAAGTATTTAAAATCAAAGCATTACTATGCGAATTCAAAGAGAAATTAATTTTAAAACTTTTTCAATAGAATCGCAATAGCGTCAAGGGTAACCCCCCTGATTTTACTGACAAAGCTATTGTAAGGCAATGGAATGTCATTGGTAAGGCAGAACGATATGGTAGGTTTATTGATTTTTTGTAAAGTGCGGCAGCAAAAGTCATACAAGTCAACCGTAGGACAAAATTCTTACAGACGAAAAAATAGTTTCTCCGTAGGAACTGTGCATTTTTTGCAGTTAAGTGAACGAACTTTGCGACGAGGAACAAGCCACATATGGTTACGCGCATTTCAAGTTTGGCACTGACGTAGGTATAACTAAAGATTTAAACGAAAAGCCCTATCATAAAGGCCGTAAATTACCGGGAACCCAAGCAAATGGATGTCAATAGTTAGTGTATACCTAAGTATAGGTACGGTCGGCCACATTCTAGGATTCACCATATATCAAAAAGGGGTATCCTAACGGGTAGATGACTGTATTTCTTTATGTAGGTAATTAATTATTAAATAATTATGTCGTGATCTCAAACACGAATGAGTTGGTATGTTGCAATGACGCAAGTATGCTCATTCGATTCCTTTTAGAGGAAGGATCAACAATGATTATGTTTTTATCACATCTATTCGAAAAGAGCTAGTTCGTTCCCTGCAAATAAGGACTAAAATAGCTTTTGAATCCCATGGGACAAAAAGTGATTTGAATTTGGAATGTAGATATTGTTAGTAAAAATTCCAATGGAAATCAATTATGATTTTGTATGGACAAGTACAATTATAACTGGCAGTATAAAAAAAAACCGCGGGCGAGGCAAATTAAAAAAAAAATTGTTTATTTTTGTACTTTAATTCGGAGTTTGCTACGTGACATAAAAAAATATTTTTTCTTCCCCAAGTAGTGAGCATGAAAGTATCGAACGGTAATTATTCGTAAGGTTCCACACACTTTTTTTCTCAAAGAGAGTGATAATAAGTATAGTCCGTTTCCAGGGCAGGCGGAAAAGCGATCATTAACCTTTGAGCGGATCACAGAAATAAACAACATTTTTCATGCCAAAGGTTTTTTGAATTTTTGACAAGTTTACTACGAACTGGCACATTAATGAGCGATGAGGTTTAGTTATTATTAAACAATTATGTTAAGGTGAAACGACACCAAAGTGGCGGAAAAAAAAACAGGTTGGTATGAGTATACATTAAGTATATTAAACAGGGATGTCACGTTCATCAGTGTCAGTTTCACAATCGTTTTCTGTTGATGAGGATGTGCGATTATACACACTTGCGCAGAAATCCCCACCAGTTTCGTCGAGCGCTCATACATAACTCGTGACGCTACCTGTAGCACGTTGAAACAGGTTTTTATCTCTGACTGACCGGAACTCTCACCCCACCCCGTACCTAAAAACACGCTTCGATATCCAAACGATTCAGAAATGTAAGGAGAGTGACGGAGTGCGACACGAATCGTTATATTTTTACCGTAACATAGTACTTCGTATCAATGAACGCTTTTCCGCCTGCCCTGGAAACGGACTATAGAGGGTTAACCTCGGGAGCAAAACTATTTTTAGCTCGAGTTTGAAGACTTTGAATCCTTTGCTACGCTCTGGATTAAAAAAACACTCTCGCCTCAAAAATCATTTTTTACTCCCTCGGGTAACAATCTACTATTATGATCCTTGTAGAGATAATACAGAACAAAACTGATACACTTACTGTAATCTTTTGTTAGGTAACGTACCTACTGTCCTTTTTCCAAAAAAATGGACAGCTATACCTAAAAAAGTATAATAATTGGCTTACCTAGTACCTACCTATGCACCTATACATTAATGGTCTGTATCATCCTGACAACAGGGCAAGCCTACTCCAAACTCCGGATTGTTCAAGTAGACTCGGAGAACTTTTCTCCCTTCGCTCGCTTGTTCAAATAATTATGTCCAAATAGGCCCAGTTGATCTCAAAATAAACATGTAAAAAGATGACTCTACTTCGGGTCACCCACTTGTGGACCACATAATACAATTTTCCCATTAACTATGTAAATATATTGGCACTTTGCTAAAACATAATTTTCACCATGCGTCACCAAAACAGCCAAAACCCGAAATCGGACGAGGAAAACAAAACTTGTCAAACAAATTGCTTATATAGGTAGATAGTTGGTAGGTTATCTACCTAAGTAATATGCCATACGATAAATAAAATACACAGATCAGCAAGAAAAAAATGTATCGAACGACGATGCAGTAAGATCACGTGATCAAAGGGTTTCCAGTAATAAAACCGATGAAACTTACTACAACAACACTGACTTTATCCTGTTCTACATTTAAGATCCTTCATGTGTTATTTTAACCCGCAAAAAGTAGATAAGTTTTAGGCCAAGCTTTATTTATTTTAACCCGTTGACTCTACATATTTTTTAGATATTTTACATATTTTGCCTTCAGCTCCTCTACACCTGCAGGTGCACTCCCGACCGGGCCGCGGTTCTCTGGCAGGTGGTAGAGTGCTCCCACTTCATCTTTCTACATCTTTGGGAGACTTTATAAATACCCTCCGGAACAGAAACCGCTGATGCAAGGGGTAGAGAGAAAAATAACAAAATGTGAACATCCGTGAATTTGTTAATGAAGAGGGACTGGTTTATTATTTCGTCATTCTCCAATTTTGACACCAATTTCAGGAATATCATTAGCTTTCTCTCGTCAATCAATCAGAGTGACACATTGTCCAGCAGCCTCAAATGACCATCAACGACAGCGGATGGCACGGTCAGTCACGGGGATGTAGAGCCTTGAATTATCTGCGTCAAATTAACAACAGTCGCCCGCGCAATCGTCAGCAGAGCACAAAACATGTCAGGATAACCATTGTTATCATGTCATTGTTGTCTGTCCGATATTTACCCCTAAATGTGATAAGTAATTTCTACCGGAGAAGAAGCCTGTTGATTTTATGGTGTTATAATATCACGTTATAATATTGTGTATGCATTGTAGACATTGATTTATTTATTGCATTTGCAACTGACTTACGAATTTAGGTACTCGTATTTACCGGAACCAGACGTATAAATTCTAAATGTAGAGCAAATATGATTGCTGATGATAAGAAACTAAGTAGGTGGCCAAGTAAATGCGCAACGAAAATGCATTCTAGGTCCAAAACACTCTAGATTTCATGCACGCGGCCGCGACTCGGGTATTTTTTAACATTTTCGGTTAACAGGCAGGCTGCTGCATGTAAAGTTGTTGTGGATATATAAAGGTTGCGGAGACCTCGAACTGTTTAGTCTTTCCACGCGGCCCCCCTACGCCGGTCGCGCTTTGACCTCAGGAGCACCACTCATTTCACAGGTAAGTGTAAACAGTTGTTTAGTTAAACACTGAATACTACAGCTGGAAGTACAGGTTTATGGCTAACTGAACTTGATTACAATAATGACTAGTAGTCAATATAAAATAGTCTCACTTCAGCTTTTACTCCAATTCACCACAATTTCCCATGTTTAATAAGCTCAAGTTTTGTAGAAAAATTATTATAGCTGTAGTAGTTTATACGAAGTATTTTTTTTGGTCACAAATATTTGATTTTAGACTTTTCTAAGCTTATATCCTAGAGGTGTTTGCTAAAAAGAAAGCTCTTACAAAAAATATAATTTCTCCATTAATACCTCACATCATTTATTTTTCAATGTAATGTGCAACAAAGTTAAGTATTATTAGGTGTAACGCATGAGACTTCTGGTTGCATATATTGTGTGATTTATAATAGGTTTAAAACCAGTTTAATTGATGTCTTGGTAGGTCCAAGACAAATGGACTCACAATGGACTGGATTGTCTCAAGTCTGCATACTACTGCATATTAATTGGACTGTTCCAGTCACGATCTTGAGCGCGTTCTTGATTGTTTACGGGATTATATCTTCAATATACTTGTTTGCATTTACATGACAACCTTGGTGGCAGTGGGTGGTTCATTTATCTGTTTGATAAAAAAAAACAAAATCCTGTCCGGGCATCGTGTATTTTAATTTTATCGTTCAAGTAGGTATATCCAATTTTTTTAATCAAATATATCCAATTTGACAAGAGGTACGGTCGGCCACAATCTCAGATACCCCATGGCAGCTCTTACCGCGCGCGGCATAAGGGCGCTAATCGAACAAAAAGGGGTATCTGAGACTGTGGCCGGCTGTACCTATTCAATTTACATTACATTGGCCATATAATGTGTGAAAAACAGTGTGAAGCTTAGTATTTCTAAATGATAATTATATTATAGGTATGTACGACTTTAATATTGGTCTCGTTTTATGAAAATCCATCACCACCATCAATCACGGTTTCTACTCGATGGTTTCGAATATTTTAATGGGCTAAAATTGCACAAATAAATACAAGATATCCCCATAAAAGAAATAAACAGAGTAATTTACTTGTGAATGGGTATCAATAAAAAAGGCAAAACATCGTTTATTTTGGCAGTTTAGCCATACTCAACAAAGGAACGCAAATAATTTATGGCTTAAATGTAGCATGAACGAACGCAATAAAAAGCTATTTCCTTTGAAACATGACTTGTCCTTTAAAGGCAGACAAAGCGGCGGACCTTGAGTAAGAAGCTCGTAGCGCAGTCTATACCACACTTCATAAACACTGTAAAAAAAGATTCTCGCTCGATAAAAATTTGCACTTTTTGCATCACTACTTACATGACAATTGACATCACACCTCATGTATAACATCATTATTCTTGCGTAATTCGAGAAGAAGCGAAGATTCCCATGCCGACAGAATGCGAATCACTGATCCGACAGATAAGGGGGGACCCGTACTGTTACAGCTCATCTTGACGTTTCCCAATAATAAGATCACAAACAAACAAGTCGACAAAAACGTGAGCCAGCCGAGCGAGATGCGCCCCATCTCATAATAAAAGCTATTAGTGGCATTACAACACCGCAGCTAGTTCTAGTCTATTAGCTATGGGTTTCGGGTCTAATTGTATTTCCTTTGCAGCAAGGATGAGGGCATCGACAATAGTTCTGGCCCTAGCGGTCGCGACAGCCTGCAAAGCCGCGACACCACAAGTGCGCTTCGCATGGAAAGAAATTGACTATACGTGGGACACGCCAGCTGACAAAGAAAATGCTATAAAGGATGGGAAATTTGTGCCAGAACACAATCTGCCTCTCGGCCTCGCTCGGTGGAAGAACAAGCTCTTCGTGACAGTTCCCAGGTGGAAGAATGGTGTAGCGTCTTCTCTAAACTACGTTGATGTAGACGGAGCACAAGATCAGCTCCTGAAGCCATATCCCTCATGGAAGGACAACCTGGTTGCTGACACGGCCAAGGAGCTGCCGTCTAACAGCTCGATCATATCTGTCTTCAGAGTGTATGTCGATGCCTGTGACAGACTCTGGGTGATGGACTCAGGCCTTGCTGATATTCTTGGTAAGGCGTTTTAGAATATCTTGGTGTTGGATCTGATAAAAGGTTTAGATGAAATTCCATTTTCCAGGATTACGACGGTTTTGCCTGAGTTTTATGACCATACAGAGAGAGAAAGCCATAACAACCTAGCATAACATGCCCATAAACACTAAACAAACGTAAACAATGTTCTATTGCACCCATGTTGCTTGCAATGCGCAATTTGGCCGCAAGTAGCTTGAAACAAAAGGGTCCTATTTTCGTAACGTCAAAATTGGCGTCGATTATGATTATACCTTTAGGTAGTCTCGTAACGATCTAAGCTAGTTGGAAGATAAAGTGATCAATCATATTGACTAGTCATTACTTTCTGCAATGTTACTTATACATAGAGTGATTATTACATGGGCTGATTGATGTGATGCGTAACACTAACAATAGAGTTTAGTCTCACTAAGCCGTGTATCGCACCTTGTAGAGGTTTTTTTCTTGGGGTCACACACAACGGGTTCTTGTTACCGTTAAGACTAGAAGTTGATATAATCAAAGCAAGTGTTAGGAAAAAAAGTTGCCGCAGGCAGGTTGACTAAGTGGACGCATAATTGCCTTATAATTGGTTTAAGACTTCCTCTCTATGATGCAGTATCTACAACATCTATTAAAATCTGATGTAAAGCTAATAAACCTCGATACTGATTTGCCACATTGATTTTAGGGTCACCAAATCAGATAACGGGGCCGTCCCTCGCCATCTTTGACTTAAACACGGACCAGCTGCTCCATCGTTACTACTTTAAAGTAACCGATATGAAAGAGGACTCCTTCTTTGCCAATGTTGTAAGTATGTTAAATTGTTTATGAAGTACTACTTTAAAATTGATAAAGTTACCAGAAATTTTACGAATCATCAACTCATTCACACCCATGACACCCTGGGTTCACATGATAGAGATCCACCTTTACATTTTTGTTATATTATGAGTTATGAACTTATGACGCAAAGACACATGAGTAAATAAATGCCCAAAACGCGTTTACTGTCCAATCGACACAATTTTATCTGCATGCGGAGACAATGTAGAGAAGAATGCAAAATACAAGCTATGGAGATCTTTTATTTATATTTTTCACTACAGTTGTTTGAATTCGCCGGCGAATTTGATATTCTAATACTAATTGGTTAGTTTCTTGTAATATACAAGAAATTAACGAATTTGGCTCTACATTGTTCACGCGGCTGTAAATTCAGTCGCGATCAAACAAAAAGTTTGCGTGTCTGTCTGTCTGCTTTGTTGTTTGAATATGCAGACGTGTGAACTAGAAAATAATGATAAATTACTCAACTCGACGTGGCTAGAATAGACGACAGTTTCGAAATGTTTACTTTAGGAACGTTAACCGAATTAAAAGACAATTAAATGTATCTGTTTTGCAATTTGATTTAACTGTTTCACAGGACACAAAGCTGTCTGATTTTCTTTTAACTATCATATACTAGCTGACCCGGTGAACTACGTATCACTTGAAATAGTTTGACTCTCCGCGTCAAAAATGGCGATTTCAATACAAAATGACAAATTTTTATTTCTTCCGTTTTTCAGCTAATCCTTTAACTTTTCCCATATTTCTTTGCTTTTAAACCTACCCTGAACTATGGTGAACTAAACAAAACAGTAAATATGCAAATCCGTCAAGCCGTTTCTTAGTTTTAGCGAGACTAATGCACGGCGATTCATTCATTTAGTGTCAGAAATAAAAGGAAGACCATGAATTTTAACATTTACCTGGTAGTATGCAACAAATGGAGCCGTATCCTGAGCCGAAAGACGCGTAAAATTTTGTCCATCGCAATGCGGCTGGCTGATTATAAAGAAATAATTCAAAAATGTGTTTCATTTTCACACTTTTAATCTTTTGTTACTGTGATTTTCATTGATAAATTGATTAATGTTGTATTAAAAATGTTAAAATTCATGGTCTTCCTTTTATTCCTGACACTATGTTATTTAGCAAAAAATAATCCTTGTGATGAAGCCTTTCGATCGGTATGATAAAACTACAGGGTAATATTTTTTCTCATGTAACGGGTTCGATTCCCGGTTCAACCATGTAATTATTTAAATATCTATGAATGCAGTTTAAATTGTTTTTGAAATTAAAATAATGTCTTCTTTCAGTAAAATGTTCCATCTACAATATTCAAGGTACTTTCCCTCCATGTGGCATAGCCGTGGGACGCCCTGTATATATATATATTGATTCTCATATCTCGTTTATATGGTAGGTCACGGGCTTATTTGGTATTCTTATGCGCATTTTCACCAACACTGCCGATCCTTTAGGGACACTGTTAAAACCAAACAAATCACTAAGAAGACTCTAAAATATAGGGAATCTTGTTTTTGCTGGAGATAGACTATTAATCGAGTTCTAACTTTCACTTCCAGATTGTGGACGTGGACAAAAACACTTGCGACAACGCCTTCGCGTACATCCCCGATCTGGGAGCCTACAGCGTGGTAGTCTACAGTCTCAAACAGAACGACTCCTGGAGGATCGCTCATCATTACTTCCACTTTGATCCCCTCGCTGGATCCTACGATGTTGGCGGTGTTGAGTTCCACTGGACTGATGGTGTCTTCGGCTTGGCACTCTCTGAGCCTAGGGAGAATGGGTAAGTTACTATAATGTATTTAGATACAAATTGCCACCGTCTTTAAGAATACGCCGCCATATCGTCATTAAGGGAAACATCATCTTCGTGTCGATAAGCTCTCTATAACTTTGATGTCCGTTTTGCGTCGTTCAAGGTATTAGCGTAAGATTCAAAATATCTTAGCTAAGCTTGAAATGAAGAAACTTGGCAACTTGTCACTTTGCAAACTTGGCACGTTGTGTCTCATTTCACGATAACGGTTGAGTGGCGTATAACCATATTCGTACGGAAATAGTAATTTATAGAACGGGTTATCTGACATTGACCCCAAAACTAACAAACGGTTTATAGAGAGGTTATATTAGTTCACGGTTGCAATAAAAAGAGATGTGGTATTATCATAAAGATGTTGTCTTTGACTAAACATACATTGTAAAAAAAAACACATTGAAGGTCTAGCTATGCGTGAGACTGGAATCCTGAAAAAATATTAAGATGCAATGGGTTTTCCTAATCGTAGATTATATCCAAAGGCTTTGTCATCAATAAAACTTCATTTACATACACAGGGAAATTTTTCCCAACTTCATTTTAATTTTTCATATATTTTTATTATAGTTGGTCCCGGTCGTTGTTGATTAATGACAATCATTATCTTAACCATGTCAAAGGCCCTTTGGGCGGCCTAAAAACTCTGACACCGGTGGTGGTCACTACCTCATACGATTACCTACCTATCGACATTTTTAATTTTTCTACCAAAAATATTTTTGTCCTTTCTTTGTTGTGTCCTATTCATGCAAGGCATGCGTTTATAAAACCCTGTCTTCGCAAGGCAAAATACAGGCTTCGGTGTTGTAATGTCTGGCATGCATGACATAATATGCTGGCTGAGATACTTTAATTTATATCAATTTTGATCTTATTGTTTCACACAAATTTTCGGCACTCAATTATGTCTTTCATTCTGCAGTTACCGCACGATGTTCTTCCACGCGTTCTCAAGCACGAAGGAATTCTGCGTGTCCACCGAACTGCTGCGCAATTATACGCACATCGACAAGGAGGAGGCTTTCCACGACTTCAAGGTTCGAATAGATCGATAGAGAATACTTTTTAGTGGTGACACCGAAAAATTACAAGGTTTGAATCGGACAACACCACCATAATAGACAAAAGGTCCGTTCAGTACGTGCAGCATGGTAAGCCCGTGATAGGCCCTTCTCTATACAAAACTGTCAACTTGTCGGTCGGGCTCGAGTTGGCTCTACGCCAACATGGCGATGGAGACAAAAATACAACATTTTTATTAAAAATTGCAATATCTACTTTCTGCTCGTCATGACCCTAATCTATTGCCATCTCGAATCCCGCCTGCCATGCTCGCACAATAGACATGGCACGTCTGTCACTCGAGTTCGAGAGAGTGTCAAAACGACCATGCTAAGCATACTGAGCATCACAAGTCTTTCTCGTCTACAGAAAGATCTCATTTTTTTCTGCGTTCATATTGGTGTACAATAAAGAACAATTTATCTTTATCTCAGCAGGATTTGAATACAGGCAGTGATCTTGAAGCTGACATTCTGTATTTTCTTTGTTTTCTCATTGATGAATTCGCATTCAGTTCGTGCAGTCGCGCAGTTTACGCGCCTGTGGTTGCAATATATTTGAGAGGACATTCACATCTGAGTACGAGACCGTTAACATCTAAACAGTCTGCAAATTGCGCAATTTTAATAGCCTTACTATCGGTAATTAGATCTGCTAGTGTTAACCGTAATAGTGCGTTGCGGACGATTTTGATTAATGAATGGGATACTAGCATCCTCTTCTTATGTTTTCAATGCAAAAAAAATGGTGCCTGGTTCAGTTATGATATTTGTATTACATCTCCGCTCCACACTACGACAGGGAAGTCAGTAAAAAAGTCAAATATCAATATTAAAATATCCAATTTAAGAATTACTCAACCACAGGAAACTCGACCTTCATCATGAATTATAAATTATAATTATTGCATAACAATTAATATGTCACAATAGGCAGCAGATCCACCTTACTTTATATTTATCTTGAAATTTTTGTCGTCCAATTGTCCTGAAAAGTACAGTGAAGTCTCGCTAATTTAATCAAATCAAATCAAATATTTTTTATTGTGTCAGAAATTTAAATACGAGTAGAAACACGGCTCACCTTCTATTGTATTCTTGGAGATTGTCCCTGTATTTTTATCAGATACTTAGGTACCTATTATTGATACTAGATGCAATGTGCGTCTCGAACATCCGATTACGCATCACTGAACACTAACGATGCGTGACACAGTAACGCAGCAAAAATGCAAAAAATGCTACTGTCCTGTCCTCGGTGTTTATAACATTAACGGCTAGAGAGATATAACAAAGATTAAAAAAAATAAATAGAAAATTGCTATTGTGCTGAGAGAGAGTAGTCAACTAAGTAGCTACGTCAAATCTCGTTAAAAGTCAAATCATACGCACTTCTCACTCATAGCACGTCTTCATTTAAATCTAGAGTGTAATTTAAAATGTAAAAAAAAAAACACGATCACCATCATAGTATTTTAATAACTGCGTTGTAATTAACTCGTTGTAAATTTTTCTAACAGCTCTTGGGTGATAAAGGTAACAGGACCCAATCGTCGGCCAGTTTCTACGACCCTAAAACCAAAGTCCTGTTTTATAGCCAGGTGAGTTAAAGATGAACGAACGTGTTATTCTTATTCACAATCACTATTATTACAAATGAATAGTGGCTGTTACTTACCTACTTTGGAAAAACCAAAAAGTTTTTTTTTACTTTGTTTTCCTCAAATCTATTTATTTCGTCAGTTGGATACAAAAACATTTCCTGCTGTAACTTGGTAACATCATCATATAGATTATCTGTAAGATTTAGTGAAAGTAAAAATAATTATCGCAGTTTTTATTATTGAAATAAACTTTATTTGAGTGATGTCGTTGGCCGCGCGTTGATGTCTTTCCTATGGCGTTACGCATCACGCGACGCTACGCACTTGCCAAACATACTGTAACGTAATTTTTTTGTTTATTTATAATTTAAGTAAATAATAAAATGTAATGTTATTTACAAATAATCGAATACCTTTCCATCGATTTCGGCATAGTGGAAATGTTACTTTCAGATTCATTTGAAACTCGAAATAACGAATTATTTCAGGTGAACCGTAACGGGGTTGGATGCTGGAACACGAACAAGCCTTTCACTCAGGAGAACAATGATCTGGTGTTCAGCGATCCTAAGCTCTACGAGTTCCCTAACGATCTTAAGGTAAATTAGTTATACCTACTACACTCTGCTCTATACCTCTACTTCCGTTTTGAGCTTTGATATTTCTTTTTAGAAATCTACACCTCATTTTTTGTATTTACCATTTTAACCTGTACCTTACAGGGAACAAACGTGTATTTGAAAATTATTATTTATATAGTTATTTTTATGCCAGTTTCGCTAGCAAGCTACAAATAGTTTTTTTTTTTTAGAAGAAGCATTATAATAACGCAAAGGATATCTTTCAATATGGTGTTATTTTTTACTATTTAAAAATTAAACAACAAAAGTAGTAAGTAATCGTGCATTAAACTGGTTTAGTGCAAGACATCAAGGTAAATCAACAAGGTGAGAGAGGGCACCATTTTGCCTGCTACCGAGTTGTTTCTATGTTACAAACATCGATTTCTTTCAAATCACCATGATTTCCTGTTAATTACGTAACGAGTACCTACCTATCTAAACATCGACTGAACAGATTGCGTTGCATTTACAATGGCACAACATAGAATAAAGGATTGCTTAAACTGAATTACATATTTTTCTTCCTTGCCATTTGTGTGAGAGACAAGTAATTTACATGAACAAGTTCTATCGGTAAGAATAAGAACAGAGGTCGATCAGAAATTAAAAATGTTTTACCCGCGATTTTGTCCGCGTAGACCAAATTTTCCCATATTTATTAGTTATTCTGCTTTTGGGGCGGAGACATATGCAACAAATCAAAGATCATAAGAATCGTTCTAGCCGTTCTTGAGATACAAAATGTGTAACGAACCCGACTTTGTTTTAGACCTATGGGTGATGCCGTTTTACCCCTTTACATTTTGCAATCAATTAACTTGCCGTATGTGCTTGTTCTCAGGTGGATGACGAGGGCACCCTCTGGGTGTTGATAGACAAACTGCCGCGGTTCATTTACAAGGGTCTGGACGCCAACGAGATCAACTACAGCATCTACAGCATCAGCACAGCAGACGCCATCGCTGGCACCGTCTGTGCAGCTTAGAGGTCTTACTGTAGATTAGGTAGATACTAAAGGAGAGGTGGAGAAGTCGCTCGTAGATAAACTCTGGCTTTGTTTGTACCTTTACGACATTATTATTGGGTAGTTTTGTGTGCTATTTGACAAAGATAACAAAGGGTTTCAGAACTGTGTGTCATGCATGGGGAATGATTTCTCTACCTTTCCTTTTAAAACTTAGGTAGAGTACAAAAGTAACTTATAGTATTGAGAAAATCACTGAGCCATGACTAACATTTTTGTTTGCTTTATAAAGTTTTATTTGTCTCCATTCATTACACATTTTATGCTTTGTTTTTCATATTTATAATATTCTTAAAAATTGTGATAGACTCCTGATATTTTAAGAATTTTAGTTAGATCTCCTTAGTTAAGCTATTCAAAGTAGTTTTATGTACCTAAATTCATAGATTCAGATTAGATACGATGGAGATGTCCTGAAAACTGTGATTAACGTTAAATTAGCCAACTATATTGTTGAAATAAATGAACTACTAAGACGATCCATACTTGTTTATTTATTAAACTCCCTGGTAGGTACTTACTAACCGCCAGTGTTTGAAAGGAAGCTTGAAACCTGATAGCACTTGTGAGAGCAATAAAATTAATTCTTGCTGCACGCACGGGGTCAAATCAACACTGTGCAGCAAATTTGCATTAAGAAAGCAAGGCTACTAAGTAAATGGGTACTTTAGTAGCTACCTAATACGGAGAGACTTAGTAGAAACCTTGCGTTCTAGGTTATTTGGGAAATAAAAACAAAGTAAGTACCTAAGTATTACTAGGATGCAATAAATATTAGGTACTTACCTTCTTAGTAACATGATGATGCTCAACATTCATTTGGTAGATAGGTAATTATTTTCAGACCGAAGACGATTTCTACTTTAAAAAAAATGCAGCAAGTGATTTTTCAAAAATATCCTTGAATATCGACCGGATGATCTTTTGGTCCCAGAAAGCGGGAAATGGTAGGTTTTTCTAGTGATTCTGAGCAAATTATGAAATATTCTGACACTTTTGGTTTTTCGACCAATAGGTAGAGAGCATGAGCAATACGAAAACATCTGGATTAGCGATATTCACACGGCGCATTCTAAATATTCTTACTACTATCTATTTTTCCTGCAACAAAATCTAAATTATGCGAGGAAAGTAGGTATCTAGTGCAGTCAATGTCAAGTACACAACTCTACAAACACTATTATGAAATAACAAGAGAGCGTGTTATCGATAACTGGCTACAGTTCTACCAATGTTGACTTGTTGAGTGATATGCCCTCGCTGCGTCTCACTCTCTGTTGAGGAACGGTCCGGATCACACGACACTATGGCGCCCAAGGTCAAGTCGGAAAAAGTTGGAATCGTCGGAAGGTGAGCAGCTCGCAATTATTAATTTTTGTTTTCTTACCGGCCAAGGAAGTATGTGCTTCTTTACGCTGTCCGACACTGTTGATTTTACCTAGCTTTAGGTACGCAAGTTTACATTATTTGTAACGTTTGACAAACATTTCTCATTTTAAATCTGTGGAACGTATGAAGTTTGACAAACGTTACTCTTTATAAGCAAAAATAAGTCGAAAAATCGTGAGAACACCCGCGACTTATGATGATTTGCACTTTGCCGGTATTTTTATTAGTAGGTTGGTAAAACTCACGAATAACTTTCTTTATTTTTCCTAAAAGTACAAAATAAATATAGATCTCAGAAACACTGTGAATGATGAGGTGGTATTTCTTATATATCTAGGGTGGTATTAATAGTCGTCTGAGTTCACCTACTTGAGATCGATCTCAAGGAGGTAAATGTCAAGCCTTGGGTAATGTCAAACTTGAGTAGCTGTTTGCTTATTAATAGACACGATCTTGAGATTGACATTGACATTAGCCAACTTGCTTGAGTGAGTCGACTTACTTGAGTCGACGCCATATTAATAGAGCCGACTTGAGCTCGGAATTGAGTGAGTCATTCATCTTTTGACAGTCCGTGACGTCTCAATTTCAATACAACGTGGTTTAGAGTACTAGGCATGCATAAAATGTTAAGAAGCTGTAAGATCACTTACTTGAGACCGGAGTCGCTGGCATATTAATAGACACAATCTTACGTGAGATCACCTACTTGAGACCAGACTTGCGACTGTCATTTCCAAGTGCAGGCGATAGCCGACTCAAGTTCGTGTTTTTCATTACCCGACTACGCAAAGCAAGAAGAGGAGTTATTTTCTTTGATAATAAATATACAAAAATGATGTTTAGTCAGCGCGCATCCAAAGCGAACCTACCGCAAGAAGTTACGTGGACATCGGAAGTTACGTGGAAAGGGACCTTGTGGTGTGAAATAATTTGTCGTCGTCATTCGACCGGCACCTCTACCACATCGCTATGACTAGCCAGAAAAGTGTTTCTGCCAGCCCGAGTTCTTCGAGCTGCAAAACTCCAGCAGTTCAGAGTCCCACAGTCATATTACCAAGAAAGAACTCCGAGGAGCTGAGGTTTAAAAAAATAAGCTGGTACTAAGTTTGAGTTTAGTTTGGTATATAGCCTCAGACGCTCCGGTTTCCTCACGATGTTTTCCTTCACAGTCAGGGAGTGGTATGTATGCGACTTTGAAATAAATTAATGTCATGGGTAGGGTACATGCCCTCATCGGGACTCGAACCAGGATCCCTCGATTCCGAGTCCATTGTTCTACCCATTATGCCACCACCACGTCACCATCTAAAACTCAAATACTACCTATAAAGGCATGGTAGAATCAGAAGCTACGAGCTTGTACTTGGCCAAATACAGAAGTGTTGTCAAAATTAAGTTTTAATTTCAAAGAAAAACTACTATTTGCAGGCTCCCATAATCTTGTAAGAAACTACACCACACACTAATAAAAAGGCAGAAAGTATATTTCAACTCTTTCCTTACTGAAAATCCGGGCAAAATGCGTTTCACGAAAGAGTTCCTTTGACGAAACTCTTATTACGATGTAATAGGGACTATTTTTGTACAATCCAAGGGAATTATTTCGTGAAACGCACGTACACACGACAACACGTCGACCTTTACACACTAGTACTCTACTCGGTTACGTTACGGGCGACTTTACAACAAAAGTGTACACTTTGACGTGCTGTCGTGTGTACAATAGAATTTGAGTGCTGTAACGTGAATGAAGTCATGTCAATGGTCTGAAGGTATTAGGCGTGCATAAACATCCGGAATCTCTTATATGGCGATTGGTGACAGAAAGTTTCATGTAGTATGATACATATCATGTAGATGGCAGCACAACATACAATTCAAACCTCTTTACTCGTACCTAGTTTTTTTAAGACAATTTGCCGGCGTTCAAAGCCCAGTTGGACCATAGAGGTTACTAGGCATGCATAAAATATAAAGCGGATATAGTAGGGAAAACTTGAGGGTGTGGTCATCATTCATACGAGTAGTAGGTATTCAGTAAATTGATACTTGAAGATAAAACTGAATAGGGAAGACCTTCATTAAATTTAATGTTACATAATTATCTATTTTTTTTTCTAATTGGAAAATAAACAAGCCTGGGAGAGTTGTAAAATATTTATTAATACAATATTGTTTCCTAATCATCATCTAAAATTTCCACACCTGACATGAATTTGCGCTGAGTCGAGTATTCTTCCCCTCATTTTATGTGTTCATTCTCCACACATTATTCCAGGTTTCGGGACCAAAGCTGGTGTTCTAAAATGCCTTGGTTTTTATCCCTCTTATCATAACGCCCTAACTTCGTCGATTATGCGTCGGACAGTAGGTACTTTCTGATTTTCCTGTAATCAAAATAAAACATTAATGTAGTAGAATGATGTGCGCAACGATCAAACGTTAGGTTTGCAGTCGCTCTATAATTTATTATAAATTCGCTTGGCAAATTACTACTTTCTCTACGTAAACATAACCTCTAAAGTTATATTAAATGCGCAAAAAACGTTGATGATGGGGTATTTTAAAGACCTAACTGACGATATCTGTAACTTGTATCGTGAACTAGACGATATCTGTAACTTGGATCGTGAACTATGTATATTTTATACAATTATAGTGAATAAATACCTGTCTTGTCAGCAACTCGTTTGTAGAGGTCATCCAACTGGGTCCGCTAGGTACTGAAGCTCGAAAAAGGAAGCTCGAATAACGGAAGCTCGAATGAACTGAAGCTCTCTGTTGGAAGTTTCCGGCATGATATTTTTCGGCCAAAATATTGAAAATAACCTCTCTGGCGCCACTAATAATCCATAACCGACTAAAACGTTCAATATACTGAAAATCACAAGAATTTACGAGACATTTTTATAATTATTATTTTCGTAGTTTGACTGATGTTTGACAGTAGAAAAACTTTTTTCTTTTATTCGACAGTTCTGAAAACCGTGAAAAAAGTTGTTCACCTTACGAACCTCTTTGAAGGTCAAACTGAGGTTGTGGCTAGCCTCTTTCTAATGTATGGTAGCCTAGTACATTCTTTACTCAAGTCGTTGAAATAGTTCATTCTTGACTCAAGTCGAGGACTTGAGATCGGTCTCAAGTAAGCGCTGCTTTATTAATATGCTGAGTTACTCACTCAAGATCAAGCTCTCTGTTGCCAAAGTAACGAATAACAATGCTGAATAAAAATGGCTGAAGCGAGTCAGATCTGATCCTTTTTGTCTAGACCAGGGTGCCGCTACAAAATTGTGTCGTCATATTGAACGAGCGATCGAAGTATGTTTGTATGTATGAATGATCGTGTCGTCATAAAAATATAAAGGCGGCTTAATGGAATTAAAAGAATTTTAAAATTCTAATATCCAAATCCAAATCGGACGAAGAGTGGATATGGGGTTAGCAAAAAGTTAGTCATCCTGAGTTCACAGTTCGGGGTGAACCACTAGTTATTATAATCGAGTAACTATTTGGAGTAGAGTTCGTGTTATATCTTGTAACATCACTTTTAAGTTTGTGGAATCCTGGACTATTATAGAAATGACAAGTTGCCAACTGAATAACACCGGACCATGGACAATTTTATGGACCAAAAGGAGGCCAAACTCAGGTTGTGCCTTTTCGAATAGTCTCTTTATAATGTATGGGCGCCTAGTACTTTTGAGTTAGGTTTAAGCTTTTTGACCACATTTTGAACCTTAAATGGTATCATTCGTTCAAATAGTTCATTCTTTACTCAAATCGAGGACTCAAGTTCGCGCCTAAGATAGGTTTATTAATAAGCCAATGTCTCAAGTCGGTGATTTTTGTTTTCTGAGTTCACCTACTTGAGACCGATCTCAAGTAGGTGATCTCAGAGGACTATTAATACCAGCCTAAGTATTTTTTAGCCTAGAGGCCATAATATAAAACATTTAAAATATTAATTTAAGTTTTCCAATAAAAGTAATATAAATGTAAGATCTGCGTCAATCTCAAGCTCGAGCTTGAGTAGCTGGTAGCATAATAATAGACACTCAAGTCGGTGATTTTGTTTACTGAAAACACCTAATTGAGCTCTGGATCCCAGTATCCAGAGCTCAATTAGGTGTTTTCCTTGTCCTAAACGAGAAAAAATACGTTTGACTTGGCCATTAGGTACTTCACCACTCAAAGGCCTTGATAATTATCTACTTTTTGTTCAATTTATATTCACGTAATGAACAGGGGTTAAAAAACAAAAGCAGATAAGAGTAAAGAGATATCACTTTAGATCTCCAAAAACAAATATGTACTGCCTACGGTTTACCTAATATACGCTAATAAACACATATTGTTATTTCACCACCTACCTACACTACACTTGTATGAAAACAACATACCTACATTACAAATAGATCCCAAAGATTTTTGTTATACATGTTTATACAGGTTGGCCCATTTTTAGTTGCCCAAATTATTTGTTTACTTTAGGGCATCGTAATCGTAACTGATATTTTCGAAGAAACATATAAGGTTTTACCAAAATTTATAGTTTACGAGCTACGATTTTTTTAGTAAGTTTTGTGAATTTCTCCAAATTCACCAAGGTGTAAAAACTATTTGTTCCTTTAAACAAATCTATTGTTCCATCCATTGCACCAGCTGTCTGGAGCAGCTGTTTTTTTTTCTTTCATTTTAAGCCCATAGTAAAAGTGTTAATGTAGGTATTATGAGTTCAGCAACCCGAGCACAAGTATGAAAAAAAAAAATTTTTTTTGTAAAAAAATATTGATTTAAGAACAACACAACACCCTGTATACTTTCAGTGGCCTGATCGGTCGTTCGTGGGCGATGCTGTTCGCGTCGGTCGGGTACCAGGTGACCGTGTTCGACATAGTGCCGAAACAGGTCAGCGACGCGCTCGATGACATCAAGCTGCAGCTCAACACCTTGGAGAAGGATGGTCTGCTGCGGGGCACGCTGAATGCCGAAGAGCAGTACAAGTGCGTTAAGGGTAAGGAAACTATTAAACTTTCGCAGGCACTGCACTGTATTTACAAACGGTTTCACTTACTTTTAACTTCCTACTTAAAATATTGAGTATCATATTAATATTTATTACCTGATCACCCCCCTCTACCCTTAACGCATTTTTCCAATACGGCCGCAATATGACGCAATTTACAAAATTTTATATTTTACAAATTAAGACGCATTTTGTGTTTTTATTGAATAACAGCCTTACCTTTGAATAAACATTACAAAGTATTTAAAATCAAATCATTACTATGCGAATTCAAAGAGAAATTTTAAAACTTTTTCAATTTGATCGCAATAGTTTTCAAGGTTTTCAGTTCAACGTACCTACTGCTCTACATAAAGGGGGTTTGCTAGGCATGCTGTTGATATACTTAGGTAAAAATACCTGTTAAACTTTGGGAGATCGAAAGGTAGGTACGAGTATATCACGTATTACAAAAATGAGATCAACAGTGGGAGACCAATAACTGTATCACCATACTTGCCATCGCCAGTTTAATAAAACACGTCTCAAGGGAATCGTCTTTCTCTAATTCATGCAAGGCTCTATTCAGGCTTCTGTGCATGCAAACCTTGACCTGAAGTTGCGGGTTCCTAGTACTGCCCCGAGCGAATTTTTTAACATATTTTTTTTTATACCATCCAAGTTAGCTAATGAGAGTATTATCCCTGCTAGATTGGCTGACAACAAGCGAGAGGGTTTCATATTAAAAAAAAAAAATCCGAGTAGCATGGTTTAGAGCTTTAGACAAAAAAAAGTAGGAACTTACTTATGTATTTTTAATGGCTTTAGAAAAAAACAAAGTAGAAACTTACCTATGTATTTTAAATTAGAAAAATATGTAGGTATTTTTAATTATTAGAGAAATAGAGACAAGTGGCAAGCGTACCTACTATCCTTAGAAATAATGACTTGTTTGTGCTTCCAATCTATTGTCACGTAAACATAGTAGGTAAATTTCGTTGATAGTGTATGAATACGCACTTGACTATCGTGATTATCTATCGCTAATGTGCAATTTCAAGATCGAAGATAAGATTCACAATCCATTTCTATCTGGGGGGTTACCCTTGACCCTATTGCGATCAAATTAAAAAAGTTGTAAAATTAATTTCTCTTTGAATTCGCATAATAATGCTTTGATTTTAAATACTTTGTAATGTTTATTCAAAGGTAAGGCTGTTTTATTCAATAAAAACACAAAACGCGTCTTAATTTGTAAAATATTACATTTTGTAAATTGCTCCATATTTTGGCCGTATTGGAAAAATGCGTCAAGGGTAGAGGGCCTGGTTTATGTAATAAAAATAACTTATAGCTGGAGAGATATTCGCGAAGATACATTTAGGTCACAAACACACACAAGTACCTACTTAAGTAGATAGGTACAATAATTAGGTTCGGGTGCTTTCAGTGTAGAGCGCTGGCATGCACGGTTGGCCTGAGGTTACGGGTTCAAGACCGTCTGTCTAGAGCGAATTTTTTAAGAGGGTGAGAGGGATGCGTGGGATGAGCTCCATGGCTGCATGTAGTAAAATGTCGAATCACTAACATTTCACACTTGACACAATGTGAAAACAAGACCTTACTGCGCGCGGAATAAAATAAGTGCGTGTATCGAACAAGAAAGATGAAGGTAACTCCGGGTGTAGGTACCTTACTCTTCATTATTGTCTGTGTCTTTAAGTACTAGAAAGTCATTGTTTTAGTGACGCAGTAATACTCGTAGAATTATCACCCAGCCTTGTTTATTGAAGCTCCCGGTACACGGGATATCGTAAATAGCTAGATACCTATATAAAATTAGTTTTGTTTGATTTGATAACACGAGCCTCTGTTTGCAAGAGGCTGTTGTATGTAGATAATATTATGCTCAGCAACAGTAGCTATCTTGTACACACGACAGCACGTAGACGCTTACACGCGTGCACTCTATTCACTTACGTTACGGGTGTCGACTTTGCAACAAAAGTGTACACTCTGACGTGCTGTCGTGTGTATGCCTTATCGCGCAGAGAATTTAATAAGTGAGTAATGTATTGAACAAAAATAGAAACTTAGGGTGGCATTAATAGTCGTCAGCTCAAGCTCAACCTCAAGTATGTCATCTCAGAAAACAAAATCAATCGAGCTTGTGTAGCTGTCAGCATAAGATTAAACTTGACATTGACATTAGCCGACTTGAGACCTTGGCTAATGTCAATGTCAAGCTCAAGCTTATGCTGACAGCTTATCAAGCTCGATTGATTTAGTTTTCTGATCATCTACTTGAGCTCCAGCTTGAGCTGACGACTATTAATGCCATGCCACCCTTTGCTACCTAGTACCTATATAATGTGGTGTGTGTGGCTGACTCTACCAGCGTTCTTTTAACAGATAAAATATATGTTTCATTGTGTTTAAAATGAACCCTCCTGCCCCCTCTACCCTCGACGCATTTTTTTCAATATGGCGGAATTTACAAAATTCAATATTTGACTCATTTTATATTGGTATTGTACAAAATAGTATTACCTTTGAATAGACATTACTAAGTATATAAAATTAAAGGATGACTATGCGATGTAAAAGAGAAATAAAATTTTAAACTCTGTAAATATGAACGCAATGGCGTCAAGGGTAACCCCTCAGTCTGGAACCAACATATTATTTACTTATTCTACTATGAATTTACCCCTCCGGTCCGTAAGGACCGAATCTCAAAACGCCCTTACATTTGCTTAATTTTTGAGCGTATTATTGAAAGAAAGGTCTGCTATTCAGAGGGTCGGTGAACCCTAATAATGATCAATACATGCATACTAATAAATAAACCCACACCAATGACACCAATATCAGTAGCCGATTGTACCATTCACTAGGTGACTTTGAATTTGTTACGCTTATCAGCTGGTCTATTATTTATTACATTGGCAGTAGGGTTCTAAAAACAGTTGATATTTACCATGGTCTGCCTCGTACTGCACGGCGGACGCCAAGACTACAATGTTTTTTTTTTTTACAAACAAATTTTTACTTATTTACTACCTACTTGAAATTTGGCATGCGTCCATTGAACGCTGTCCGTTCGGACGCCTTCCATTTGGGCGTATCGTGAGTAGCTAGCTTTAGAGTTGGCCCCAAAATATTTAGAAGTTGTCTATTTGTATGAATCGAAAGACACTTGGGTTTGGAGCGTCTCTAACTTGCCACGTTACGAACCTGAAATTACTTTTTATACTGTTGCGAGCACTTTTTATCACAAGAGTAGTAACTAAAGTTTATCACAGGCGTTTAAATGAGTGGAAATGTGGTCACGACAGCCCCTCTACCATTGAGGCATTTTTTTCAATATGGCGCAATTTATAAAATTCAATATTTCACGAATTAAGACGCATTTTATATTTTTATTTAGAAAAAAGCCTTACCTTTGAATACGAAGTATATAAAATCAAAGCGTGACTATGCGAATTCAAAGATAAATTAATTTTAAAACTTTGTCAATATGACTGCAATAGCGTCAAGGGTAACCCCCCAGTTTTAGTTTAGTCAGGCTATCTCTACATAATCTCTCCCTCTCCTTTCTAGGCAGCACCAACCTCGCGGAGGCCGTGAAGGGTACGGTCTTCGTTCAGGAGTGCGTCCCCGAGAGCCTCGAGCTGAAGAAGAAGGTCTTCTCGGACCTGGACAAGGTGGTCGATGACAAGACCATCCTGTCGAGCTCCACCAGTACCACTCTGCCTTCGCTGTTCTCAGAGGGGCTGAAGCACAAGGCTCAGGTGATTTTGAAGTCCCTTATCTTAGGTCTTTTGGCCCGCACAAAGCAGAACAAGTTGCTACAATAAATTATAGAATGAGATATACTGCCGATTTCTGAATTGAGAAATTCGCTAAGCAAATGGGTAAGTATCCTTCGGTCTCTGCATATTTCTCACGAAAGAGCGTGACAGAATGTATTCAAACACTTTCAGGCCCTGTTTCTGAGTTGAGAATTTTACTAAGCACATACTTACGTATCGTTCTGTCACGCTCTTTTGTGAGAAATCTGCAGAGACAGGACGATACTTACCCATTTGCTTAGCAAAATTCTCAACTCAGAAACCGGGCCATAGTAGCCTAATTTATTTCTGCTTTATTTTAATCAGATGGTTCGACTAAGGCCCGGTTTCTGAATTGAGAATTTTACTAAGTAAATACTTAACTATCGTTCTGTCACGTTCTTTTGTGAAAAATCCGCAGAAGCAGAAAGCTATTTTAGTACTTGCTTAGCGAATTTCTCAAATAAGAAACCGGCAGTCAGTAGTTTTATTTGCGATCATTTTTGGTAGGTATTAATAACACCAAGCTACTTACTGAAATCGCGAATGAAAATTCCCCTCTCCTTTCGTAGGTGATAGTTTCACACCCAGTGAACCCACCGTACTATGTGCCCCTGGTGGAGATTGTGCCAGCCCCCTGGACCCGGCCCGAGGTCGCTAAGAAGACGCGCGAGATCATGCTTGAGATCGGCCAGGAGCCCGTCTCGCTGTCCCGGGAGATCGACGGGTTCGTCCTCAACCGCATCCAGTGAGTACCCCATATTGTTCTTATAAAACGTCGGCAATAGTCGGCATCCTTGTCATACTTCGCGCTCCTAGAATAGCTCCATCTAAAGCCTTCGGATGGATCATTGCGATCGGCTTAAAATCATCTGTCAGGATGGCCTGCATTACAAATTAAGTAGGTACCTACCTATGTCGTGCCGCTATTTAGCTCTTTGAATACCTATGTAAAGTAGGTAGGTTAGGTACGGTCGGCCACAATCTCAGATACCCCATGGCAGCTCTTACCGCGCGCGGCATAAGGGCGCCAATCGAACAAAAAGGGGTATCTGAGACTGTGGCTGACTGTACCTACTCAATTCTAATCCCAAACTCTTTCACCAGGTACGTGATCCTGAACGAGGTGTGGCGCCTGGTGGAGGCAGGCATCGTAGACGTGCAGGACATTGACAAGGTCATCTCAGAAGGTCTGGGGATGCGGTACGCCTTCCTTGGCTCCCTCGAGGTGGCCCATCTGAACGCCGAGGGCATGAAGAGCTATATCGAAAGGTATGAGCTAAATAACTAGAAAAAAACATTTTTTTAACTTTTACGTAGTACCTATAAGTATAAGTAGGTAGGCACTTAAGTTAGCTGAGCAAGGAGGTTGTTGTTTTGGTTTCAGCAAGGTTTAAATTTTTGGGTTTGGCAAGGAGGTCCGAGCACAGAGGTTGCACAAAAAAGGTTTCTTAGGTGCACCAAAAAGACTGAAAAAGAGAAGAGAGGTGGTTTTAAAGGAGTATGAAGAAAATTTCAGCTAGGTTTATTTTTTCAGCCGCGACCAAGAAGGTCAAGTTATGAGTTTCGAGGAAGAGGTTTCAGAAAGGAGTTTATTAGATAGGTACATACACTAAGCAAAGAGGCTGAAAAAGAGAAAAGAGGTTGTTCTAAAGGAGTATGATTAAAAAAAACAGCAAGGTTTATTTTTCAGGCGACCACGAAGGTCAAGTTGTTACTTTCGAGGAAGAGGTTTCAGAAAGGAGTTTAGGTACACTAAAGAGGCTGAAAAAGAGAAAAGAGGTTGTTTTAAAGGAGTATGAGAAAAAAAACAGCAAGAAGGTTTATTTTTCAGGCGACCAAGAAGGTCAAGTTGTGAGTTTCGAGGAAGAGGTTTCAGAAAGAAGTTTATGCACACCAAAGAGGCTGAAAGTGTTTGAAAAGGGAGGTTGCTTGAAATATAATAATGAAAGAAACTTTTTTCTTCCTTCCTCCTTTATTTTATAGAGACATCCACAACATTTTCCCTTGGTGATTTCAGGTACGGCGACACAATCTACAAGGTGAGCTCGTCGATGGGCGAGAACCCGCGCATGACTCAGAACGCAGCCGCCCCTTCCATCTGCGATCAGCTGAACAATATCGTGCCCCTGGACCGGCTGCCGGAGCGCCGCGCGTGGCGTGATGCCTGCCTCACCAGGCTGTCTCTGCTCAAGAAGGAGATGAACAAAACCTACAAAAAGTGATCCGAATTTACTTTACCTACCTATTATTTGTTAAACATGTTGTTATTAAAAAAAAAATCCTTACCTTAGGTGTCGAGTTTGTTTCATTTGTGTGGTTAAACTATGAAGTCATGAAATAAGTATTTTATTTGGTTTGTTTGAGATTGAAACTCAAAAGAGTAGGTAGTAATAGTTCTCGCCAAACATCTAGGCCCGGTTTCTGAATTGAGAATTTTACTAAATAAATATAGGCCGGTTTCTGAATTGAGAAATTCGCTAAGCAAATGGGTAAGTATCGTCCTGTCTCTGCAGATTTCTCATAAAAGAGCGTGACAGAACGATAGCTAAGTAGGTATTTGCTTAGCAGAATTCTCAATTCAGAAACCGGGCCCTACTGTGAAACGCAAAGTTATGTTGTTTGTTACATAAGTACGCAAAACGTCATTTTAAGCTCGGTTTGAGACATAATCAACGTTGAATTCTCAAATGAGAAATCGGGCCTTAGGCCCGGTTTCTGAGTTGAGAGTTTTGCTAAGCAAATGGGTAAGTATCGTCCTGTCTCCGCAGATTTCTCACAAAAGAGCGGGACAGAGCGATACGTAAGTATGTGCTTATTAAAATTATCAAATCAGAAGCCGGGCCCTAGTGTGCTAAGTTCGTTTCAAAGTCGCCAGTAAAGTAAGTGAATAGAGTGCACTGAAATAAGTAGGTATTTTATTTGGTTTGAGATTGAAACTCAACGACAGCCGTAGACACACTGTAGAAGTCGCCCGTAAAGTAAGTAAATAAAGTGCACGCGTGTAAGAGTCAACGTGCTGTCTTGTGTGTACCTATAGGTACTGCAAATGAGAGAGAGGTCGTTTTAAATTTGTACGGTCGGCCATAATAGTCAAGGATACTCCTATTTTTAGCAGCTCTTACCGCACACAGCATAAGGGCGACATTCGAACAAAAACGAGTATCCTAGCGTGTGGCTCATTGTACACAAGACAGCACGTCAGAGTGTACATTGTTGTTGTAAAGTCGCCCGTAACGTAACCGACTAGAGTGCTAGCGTGGGTCGATGTGCTGTCGTGTGTACATACCCAACTCTACAAGGTGTTACAAAAGTACCTAACTCTTTTTACACGGTGTAACCTACTGGTCAACTGGATGTCAAATCTGTAAAAAAAAAGATGAAAAAAAAAAAAATTATAACCTCAAAATTAAAAAAAATTATATCTTTTTTGTTTCTGTTATTAGCTCAAATTTAAAAATATGTTTGTGCGAGTAGATGCATTTACATAGCTTTGAGTTGTTAAAACATTGTGAAAGTCAATGAAAACAATATTTATTTAAAAAATACTTTTCTCCCGCCACATCGTTCACATTTTATTAATTTAAAAATTAACGGAACGTCATAGAGCAAACAAAATATTTAGGTTGTGATCCCTATCACCGGGTGCTATTACCCTGTAAAAAGAGTTAGCATCTTTTGTAACACCTTGTATAGAATAAAAATAAACAAAGAAAAAAAATGCTTACATGTAACTTACTATTTTGCTTTTTTCTATTAAATCACGGTTTTACTCACTAGTAATTTGTCGGTGTAGCCGACTAGTTTCGGTTCTCATTCGGAGACCTTATTCATGGAGAACGAGACGGCCCTCGCGACGCCACGGCTAGTCTCGAACTGAAAAAAAAAAACCGTGATTTAAGTAATAGAAAAAATGTGCAGTGCTCACGAAAGTTTAAGTTTTAAAATACTATTTTGCTATTCGACGGTAGATGGCGTTAACTTACTATTCGGAAAAAAACCGATGAAAAATGAAATCAAATCTTGCAAACTTTTCTTAATTCTCATGGATTTTTTTTATCAAAGTTTGGGTGGTGGTTGGGCGTTTGGTTTGGTCATGAAAAATAAATCACCTTGAAAAAAGTTTGAACTTACCATAGACTAAACAGAACTATTTATTATCCTACCCATTTAAATTGGTAATGGAAACGCTCGGCTCCACTCATGCACCGCTTTCTTGGTTTCGTCATTCGTGACTACATTTTTAATTTGTAAGCGTTTGAGCTGTCACTTGGCACTTTGGCACCTTGCTTGGGAAATAAAAAAAGAAACAAAATCCTTCTTTGTGGTGTACAGTCGTCTTCGATTTATATTTTATTTACAATTTTCTGAAAGCATTTCAAGGCGAAAGACATTTTATAAAATTATATTTGATACCAACATCGGTGGTTAACATTTTGGGAAATGTGGTGTGTAGCTGTGGAAATTATAAAGTGAACAGATTGCAAGCGAAACTCTCCCAGAGAAGGCCTTGCTGAATGCAAAGATTTGCGGATAATATTCCAAATGTGTTGTCCCAATAGATAATGGATCCAAGAATGTGCAGGAAAGTGAGCAGTAGTGAAAGTCTTCCAGACGCCGAGAATGTGGAGTATGAAGTATCAAACGTCATTGCACAGGAAGAGAGCGACTACAAGTTCCTGCTGGAGAGGAGCCCCGGGCCGCAGTCCGTCACCTGGCTGGACGACGATCAAATCGACGAACTAGATCTAGATTTAGACCAAACCAATCTATTTTTTCACAGAGTTGATAGTGCAGATATAATTTATAGAAGTAAAAAGAAAAAATGCAAAATGGTAGGGAAATACGTGATGGGGGATATCCTGGGCGAAGGCTCATACGGGAAGGTGAAGGAGATGTTGGACTCCGAGACGCTGTGCCGCCGCGCCGTCAAGATCCTCAAGAAACGGAAGCTCCGGAGAATACCAAATGGCGAACAGAATGTCCAGAGGGAAATTCAATTATTACGAATACTTAGACATAAAAATGTGATAGAACTAGTCGACGTTATGTATAACGATGAGAAGCAGAAGATGTACCTTGTCATGGAGTTCTGTGTCGGTGTATTGCAGGTAAAAATAGCCAATTAAATTGCTGGTAATCACATATAGCTTTTAGGTTATAATATAGTTGAAGGTTACTGCACTGATAATCTTATTATTACCTAAGCCCATTAACACTCAGTCTGCACTATTTAACCATCATAATCTTATACCTATTTCTACAACCAACATTGACAACTCGTTCCTATTATATTTCCTCAGAGTCCAGATATTTAGGAGTTTTTTTAGGATCTAGGTCCTACAGGGATCATAAGTACCATAAGTTATGAACTTAACATAACTATAAACTCATTACAGGACATGCTAGAGCAGTGTCCGCAGAAGAAGTTTCCGCAAGCGCAGGCTCACGACTACTTCACGCAGCTGCTGGACGGTCTGGAGTACCTGCACGGGCAGGGAGTCATTCACAAGGACATCAAGCCTGGGAACCTGCTGCTCACACTTGACCAGACCCTCAAGATCACAGACTTTGGAGTTGCTGAAGTAAGTTGAACTATGTGGTATGTTATAAAAAGGACTTCTCAAGCTTAGGTTATTAAACTATTCATCTATACATAACCAACAATGAAATCTTAAAACAAAAACTCAGCTATGCAATACAAAATTCGGTAGGTACTACCTACCTACCTACTACTCCAAATGTATGGAGCAGCTGAAGTTATTTTTTAAATATTAGAGTGAAACATCAGACACAAATTAGGCCATAAATAGACCCTGAAGTGGTCAACCTCTACCAGGCGATAATGGTACCTACCTAATGATCTCCAACTCTCAGAGGAATTACACCCTTCATTGTAAAATTGTGCAATATGCATACATTGTGGTTAGCCAGTATCATTTGATTTACAAAAGAGTCTTTTACGTACAATGGCTTTTAAGCCGATAAAAATCGACATTAACAAATATTTGTTTAACCTTGGTATATGCCAAAAGTAGGGAAAAACTATAGAACACAAAAAAACATTGTTAGCAACTTGATATTGGATTCCAAACACATGCTTTGTATCAGCTAAATTGTTATTTTATGTTAACAAAGAGTGACCCATTCTGTCCTTGAGTGGGATACATTGTAAAGTAAATACCTACCTACGTAATTTGTAATTAATCTTGCCTTGTTTTGTTATTGCAGGCCCTAGATATGTTTTCCTCGCATGACATTTGCTACTTGGGGCAAGGATCGCCGGCCTTCCAGCCTCCGGAGATTGCAAATGGAGCCGATCAATTCTCAGGCTTCAAAGTTGATATTTGGAGCAGTGGAGTCACTTTGTAAGTTACCAAACGCAATATTCCCGTGCCCATACCATAACATTTACCATAACTCGCCAATAGGAAGCTTAAAAGTCTCGTGATGAGCCTATGGGAATTTTTGAAAGCTCAAGTCAGAATGGAAAACTGCTTAGAAGATAATTTGCCTTATTTGGGATGATATCGTCTACACTTCTACAAAGTTTGTAAGTATGTATGTATGTAGGGGGTAATGTCCAAAACTACTCATCCGATTTAAAAAATTCTTTTTTCACTAATGGGAAGCTTTGTTATCGCTGAGTGCTATAGGCAATTTTTTATTGTGATAAAGTGAAAATTAACTAAGTCTGCGCGGACGAAGTCGCGGCCAAAAACCGGTGTGTTATACTCCGTGCAATTTTAGTGGTTTTAAAGCCGAAGGTATTTTGTTGCACTGGTGATTCTGAGCCAAATTACAAAATTTCATTGCAAAACGCGCGAAAAAAAAATTCACTTCTCCATACAAATGGTGTCGATTGGCGATAGCCGTTTGTATTGGGAAGTGGTTTTTTTTTTCGCTCGTTTTGAAGTAAAATTTTGGATTTTGGCTCAGAATCACGAGTGCAACTAAATACCTTCGGCTTTAAAACCACTAAAATTGCACGGTGTATTCTTTCTGTTGTGCTGCAGCGCCGAGTAGTCTAGGACCTAGGTGATAGGCAATTAAATTGAGCCTTCATATTGGCGGTATAAGGTTCAATAAATAATGTTGAGAGGCTCAACCCACTTGCCTATAAAATAATGGTACTTTCCATTTATTGCATCATTGTATTGGGCAATCGATGACACAGGACAGGAAATACATAGTTAATTAAAATGTAAACTAAAAGCAAATGTGCATCATCATTAGATTTATCCAGTACCTACATGAGTGGAAAGAATGTTATCAAGAATCTAGTCTTAATACTTATCTTGTGCTAAACCAATATTTTTACTATTCTTGATGAATTATTCATCTCTTCTTTGTGGTCTTGTTATGCAGTTAGTAGGACCTTGTTTCCTTGTGCCATTTTAATGCAAATATTAAACCATGATAAACCTTTTCATAACAATGCTTGGTTTTTAAACCTATTCAAATATTTATAGCTGCTTGTTTGCCCTTCAAGAGTATCAGTGGGTCTGTTATGGAATGTAGTTTGAAGGAACTATATGTACAGGCTAACACCTTTGTTATGTTTATTTTTGGTTCAAGTTCATAGTGTCCTGTTTGCCTTCTACTTGTGCAAACATCAAACACATCAAGTATGCTCATGGCCCCGAGTTTTTGCTCCACACATGCTCATTACTGCTGACTCAGAGCAACAATAATATTTTCTATCAGAAAACTATTTATTTTGGGGATAATTGGCTGTCGTATTAAACGCTGGGTTAGGCATGCTAAGTGGATCCGTGGATCTCTCTCTGTCCGCCTTTTGCAAACTAGGTATATCGTGTATCAAATGAAAGGGCTCGTTGTGAGGATCTCTAATATATATTTTTTCATAATTTTAAAATAAATGGTTTGGCGAAAATTGACCCCTTATCTTCGAAACTACGAAGCCTAAAAAAAAATAGATCTTCATCTATAGATTACCGAAACACCTGTGAGAAGCCCACGATGTAGAAATAACATAGGAAAATAATAATATAAATGTTGTAGCATTCGTTTCTCAACTCAGCTTACAGATGGCGCTCTAGTCCTTCATCTCGGATCGTGGTATGGTTTCTCAACATTTCTGCATTCAATGAAGTACCGGTGTACGGAAAACTCTCCACGCTAGTTTAATTCGTACCTGCCGCGTTATTTTTTGGTTATACACGAGATATTAAGTAGGTACAGTCGGGTTTCCCCAAACTTTTGACTGAACTTCAACTAGCATTTCCCCCTCCCCAGATACAACATGACCACAGGGCAGTACCCGTTCGAAGGCGACAACGTATACCGGCTACTGGAGGCCATCGGACGCGGCGAGCCGGCTCCCCCTCCCGCCTCGCTGGGGCCCACTCTGGGGTCCCTCTTGCGGCTTATGCTGACTAGGGACCCCGACAAGAGGCCGCCGCTGCAGCAGATCCGCCGCCACCCGTGAGCATTATTATACATATTATTGTGCCTCTATTGCTAGCGAAAGGTGAACGAAAGAAAAATGGAAGCATTTATTCAAGCTAACCCACCCTCTAAAATCGGCACACGCATCTACGCGCACCACAGCCTTCTTTATCTCTCAAGTCGTGCTGTGCAAGTCTGGCAACGTCGCCGGGTTCATGGTTTTCACAGTGCACTGCCTGTCAGAAGCCATTATGATAGTACGACCAAGTTACAACTAATCCGAGTCTCACTAAGTTCAACTCTGGCTGGAAACCATTAATTTTAGTCACATAATAATACGCGGCTAAATAACATGGCAGTTATGCCGTTTGTTTTTATACCATGTTTCTTGTAGTTTTAAGTTAGTTGGATAATACGTCATCTTCGATTGACGTGAGGATTTGTTTTGATTTGTTGTGGCTGATATTGTGAGTGAAAAATAAGTAACTTATTAGTTAATTAGTATTAGTAGTTACAATTTGATCCTATACCTAGAACCAATCGTAACAAAACATTAAATCATGAATTTATTTTCAAATGCCTCGCCGGTGTTGTGTGGCCTGGCTGTAAGTCGAATTACGACTCAAGTCTTAAGAGAGGAGAAAGACCTTTTATCTACGTTTTCTTTCCCACGGGATAACGATTTATTAAGTCGCTGGAAAAATAATTATTAGATAGTCTTACAAGTCAGACAACCGGTTCACACAGTCCTTAAATGCGAGGTTGCCAAACTTAATAGCATGGTTTGAGAGATAAAGAAGGCTGTGACTCGCACAGACAGCTATGTTAAAAATATTTTAAGCCAATAAGAAAACAAGAAACTCCGTCATTGGTGGATAGTTTTCGCGCTATTGATGTTATTGGACGTATTATACTGACAGCATCAAACTGAAGTCTCCTCTATCGAACTACTAAAATCGTGAGAGGAACCATCTAAAGACTCCGCCCATACGAGAACCATAATATGCATTAGGTAATTTCTCTGGGCCAGTGAGATCTCCATGTTTTCTTCTGCTCGCTGCTAGCGAAGAGCTGACTGCCTATAGTTATTTTCTTATCTCTCGCGCGGCGGATCCGGATCTGTGGATCTGTTTTTGAGACCATCGGTCGAGGCGAGCCGGCGCCTACACCCTGCCGTCTCTCTGAGGCCCCTTTTGCGGCTTATGCTGACTAGGGAGCCTGACTTAAGAGGCCACCTCTTCAGCTGATCCGCCGCCACTTCAGCGAACATCCTCACCCATACTGCTTGGCATCTGCAATTGATTCAGTTGAAAGTTTCACCTCTGGCCTTTACTAAGGCAATAACAAAGCAGTAAACAAGCAATAAGAAAAGCCCACATAGGTTACCACGTAATGGCCTTTTATCGTGTCTCCTATTATTTGATCTAACGTGCGGAAGCAAATAGACATTTGCGATGTATGACATGTAAATATTATACATGTCAGCCAACACCAAAGGTCGATGCAAAGCATTGCAATCTTTAGCCAATGTTAGCTCAACGGTGTGTAGTGACTATCGACATTTAAAAATATGCAAGTTTAAAACTGTTGAAAGGCTTGAAACAAGACTTTATTATTAAAATATTAGGATTCTTAAGAATCATAGTCTTATGTGGAATTCATAGGCACGCTGCTGAAATCAGAACCCTCCTTTTTGCTTCCGGTAGACATAAATAGGGTAAATTCCAATTCCAATAGACATAAATTCCGGTAGACAGGGTCCATAGAGTTCCTAACATGTAACAATGTCATTTAAGATCTTATACACTTATGGTTGCAATAAAGTATTGAGTATTCTCCTTATTTGCGTGTCGATGGCAGACCGATATCTTAATCAAATTTAAATGGCTTTGGCCCAGAATTCCGCAACGCTAACTGCGTTGTTATTAGCCGCCATAAGGTCCTCCAGTGTGCAGGTGATGGGGCACGCAGGACATGATGAGAGGTGCATCTTTGTTTGCGGTGTACCACACCAAGTACGTCTCACAACCAGCGCCGCCAATGAAAAAAAAACATCTCTTTTTTTTGCGATTTCTCAACGCGAGGCTTAACAAATTTTTAGGGCCTAAGGTTTGGATTCCAGATCCTAGAACTTAAGAATGCAATCTTGGAATCCAAACCTTAGGTTCTAAAAATAGGTAAGCTTCGCGTTGAGAAATCGCAGGAGCGTTTTTTGCTAAAAACGCATAAAAAAAAAAAAGATATGATTTTTTGTCCATTGGCGGCGCTAGTTGTGATCCGAGAATTCCCACCATATTTTCCTTGCTTCGGCCGACCATGCAGAATTGCAGATGTTGGAACGTAAACTAACCTACTTGCAATCTATGGTAGGCTTGTGTCACTCGAAAGAAAACATGTCAACATAGCAGTTTACGCTTTTACAATATATCGCTGAAATTCTGATCCATCTGTTTTTGTCGTCGCCCCTCTAATCCAACAGGTTATGGGCCCAGCACGCTTCAACTGGTGTGACCAAACTGTTAGCCAGAATCAAACCAAGACAAAAACGTATTTGTAGGTTGAATTACTAACACTTTTCTTTTACCCCACAGCTGGGTATGCGCGACGCCGCCGCTTGAGGCTGGCGAGCGTTATGTGGCGGTGCGGTCGCGGCGCTCCGACGAACTGCACAGCTCCACCGTCCTGCCTTACCTCGTCGAGCGACACTACGCCTCTGCGCAGGAGTACTTTACCGAGCGGGATCTGCGCAACGGTGGGTGGAATGTGGCTCTTGTTGTGTGAACAGTAGCGGTCAGAATGCCTTACTATGTGAATAGTAGCGGTCAAAGTCGCTGGACATCTCTTGTTGTGTGAGTAGTGAGTGAGTGTTTCATGACTTACCTTGTAGAGAGACACTACGCATCTGCGCAGGAGTACTTTACCGAGCGGGACCTGCGCAACGGTGGGTGGAATGTGGCTCTTGTTGTGTGAACAGTAGCGGTCAGAATGCCTTGCGGTGAAAGTCGCTGGACATCTCTTGTAGTGTAGGCAGTAGCGTTCAGAATGCCTTGCCTCGTCGAGAGACACTACGCCTCTGCGCAGGAGTACTTTACCGAGCGAGACCTGCGCAACGGTGGGTGGAATGTAACTCTTGTTAAGTGAGCAGTAGTGGTCACAATAGTCTCAACAGTTAGAACCGGGCGAGCGTTACGTGGCGGTGCGGTCGCGGCGCTCCGACGAACTGCACAGCTCCACCGTCCTGCCTTACCTCGTCGAGCGACACTACGCCTCTGCGCAGGAGTACTTTACCGAGCGGGACCTGCGCAACGGTGGGTGGAATGTGGCTCTTGTTGTGTAAACAGTAGCGGTCAGAATGCCTTGCGGTGAAAGTCGCTAGACATCTCTTGTTGTGTGAGCAGTAGCGTTCAGAATGCCTTACCTGGTCTAGAGACACTACGCCTCTGCGCAGGAGTACTTTACCGAGCGGGACCTGCGCAACGGTGGGTGGAATGTGGCTCTTGTTGTGTAAACAGTAGCGGTCAGAATGCCTTGCGGTGAAAGTAGCTAGACATCTCTTGTTTTGTGAGCAGTAGCGTTCAGAATGCCTTACCTGGTCGAGAGACACTACGCCTCTGCGCAGGAGTACTTTACCGAGCGGGACCTGCGCAACGGTGGGTGGAATGTGGCTCTTGTTGTGTAAACAGTAGCGGTCAGAATGCCTTACTATGTGAATAGTAGCGGTCAAAGTCGCTGAACATCTCTTGTTGTGTGAGTAGTAGCTTTCATGACTTACCTTGTAGAGAGACACTACGCCTCTGCGCAGGAGTACTTTACCGAGCGGGACCTGCGCAACGGTGGGTGGAATGTGGCTCTTGTTGTGTAAACAGTAGCGGTCAGAATGCCTTGCAGTGAAAGTCGCTGGACATCTCTTGTAGTGTAGGCAGTAGCGTTCAGAATGCCTTACCTCGTCGAGCGACACTACGCCTCTGCGCAGGAGTACTTTACCGAGCGAGACCTGCGCAACGGTGGGTGGAATGTAACTCTTGTTATGTGAGCAGTAGTGGTCACAATAGTCTCAACAGTTAGAACCGGGCGAGCGTTACGTGGCGGTGCGGTCGCGGCGCTCCGACGAACTGCACAGCTCGACCGTCCTGCCTTACCTCGTCGAGCGACACTACGCCTCTGCGCAGGAGTACTTTACCGAGCGGGACCTGCGCAACGGTGGGTGGAATGTGGCTCTTGTTATGTCAGAATGCCTTGCAGTGAAAGTCGCTGGACATCTCTTGTAGTGTAGGCAGTAGCGTTCAGAATGCCTTGCCTCGTCGAGAGACACTACGCCTCTGCGCAGGAGTACTTTACCGAGCGGGACCTGCGCAACGGTGGGTGGAATGTGGCTCTTGTTGTGTGAACAGTAGCGGTCAGAATGCCTTGCAGTGAAAGTCGCTGGACATCTCTTGTAGTGTAGGCAGTAGCGTTCAGAATGCCTTACCTCGTCGAGCGACACTACGCCTCTGCGCAGGAGTACTTTACCGAGCGAGACCTGCGCAACGGTGGGTGGAATGTAACTCTTGTTATGTGAGCAGTAGTGGTCACAATAGTCTCAACAGTTAGAACCGGGCGAGCGTTACGTGGCGGTGCGGTCGCGGCGCTCCGACGAACTGCACAGCTCGACCGTCCTGCCTTACCTCGTCGAGCGACACTACGCCTCTGCGCAGGAGTACTTTACCGAGCGGGACCTGCGCAACGGTGGGTGGAATGTGGCTCTTGTTGTGTATACAGTAGCGGTCAGAATGCCTTGCAGTGAAAGTCGCTGGACATCTCTTGTTGTGTGAGTAGTAGCGTTCATGCCTTACCTTGTAAAGAGGAACTACGCATCTGTGCAGGAGTAATTTACCGAGCGGGACCTGCGCAACGGTGGGTGGAATGTGGCTCTTGTTGTGTAAACAGTAGCGGTCAGAATGCCTTGCGGTGAAAGTCGCTAGACATCTCTTGTTGTGTGAGCAGTAGCGTTCAGAATGCCTTACCTGGTCGAGAGACACTACGCCTCTGCGCAGGAGTACTTTACCGAACGGGACCTGCGCAACGGTGGGTGGAATGTGGCTCTTGTTGTGTAAACAGTAGCGGTCAGAATGCCTTACTGTGTAAATAGTAGCGGTCAAAGTCGCTGGACATCTCTTGTTGTGTGAGTAGTGAGTGAGTGTTTCATGACTTACCTTGTAGAGAGACACTACGCATCTGCGCAGGAGTACTTTACCGAGCGGGACCTGCGCAACGGTGGGTGGAATGTGGCTCTTGTTGTGTAAACAGTAGCGGTCAGAATGCCTTACTGTGTAAATAGTAGCGGTCAAAGTCGCTGGACATCTCTTGTTGTGTGAGTAGTGAGTGAGTGTTTCATGACTTACCTTGTAGAGAGACACTACGCATCTGCGCAGGAGTACTTTACCGAGCGGGATCTGCGCAACGGTGGGTGGAATGTGGCTCTTGTTGTGTGAACAGTAGCGGTCAGAATCCCTTACCTTGTAAAGAGACACTACGCCTCTGCGCATGAGTACTTTACCGAGCGGGACCTGCGCAACGGTGGGTGGAATCTGGCTCTTGTTGTGTGAGCAGTAGCGGTCAGCGCCTCTATTCTCTAAAAAAACCACTCAATCTCCGAGCGTCTCCACTCAATCTCCGAACACTCCAAAATATTGAAATGAACAATTTTTTTTTTTGTAATTTTAACGGTGGATATTGTAGAGAATACAGGGGCAGAATACCTTGCTCTGAAAATAGTAGAGGTCAAAGTAGCTGGACGTCTCTTGTTGTGAGAGCTGTAGCGTTCAGAATGCCTTACCTTGTAAAGAGGAACTACGCATCTGCGCAGGAGTACTTTAACCGAGCGGGACCTGCGCAACGGTGGGTGGAATCTGGCTCTTGTTGTGAGAGCATTAGCGGTCAAAGTTGAACTGTAGCCGTTCTTGCCGCTAGAGGCTACAGACACATCCATAGCCAGGCGTTGATACCCTATGGAAAGCAATTCGTCATTGCCGCTATCAGACATCTCATTCTACGGGCCTATTAGCTACAAATCAACTCTATATCTCAACTGTCAAATTTTATTGATTTTCGCTGAAAAATTGTTCTTATTAATGAAAACATCTTTTATTGACTCGTAGCGAATATACCAGCAGATCTTTGGTTTGTAAAGCCCGTGCCAAATAATCGAAGAAGTTTCATTCACCGTTACCGTTCACAGAAGCCGGAGTGGAGGTTCAGATAACAGCGCCGGTGCGCGCTCGCGTTTGCTCCCTCAGTTAGGTTCGTCGCATGAGCGTGACAGTTTTATCACCCCATTCCACTAACTAGTGATTCGGTTCAAGTCAAGACGAGTCTTTCAAGCATCTTGGCCAACCTTTATCGAATTTGTGTTTTGTTTCTTGGTCTTGTCTCGATCGTTTGATCCGAGCGAGATCGAGCGAGAATCTCGAAATAGAGTCCGCACCACCACTGAAGACGTGGCGCTAGCGCAACGCACAAAATGTTTCCAGTGTTAGGCGTAATGGCGTAGTTCCCCAAGTTCCCGTAAGACTTGAGTCGTGGCGCGCACTCTATTTTTATTTTCAAACAGATTTTTTATTCCGTAGAATTCTGACAGCTATAATTTTTTGACATGTCAGAGATTGTATAAACCTTTTTGGCCGGCCGATTTTTATTGATATGGATGACACAATCGAGAATCTCGAAATCAAGATGTCATAAAAACCAGACCGAGACAAGATTTTCGCTCGCCTTTCAAGATCGAGACCAAGCAAAAGTCTTGATATGTTCAAGAAAGTCTGCATGGATATCGAAATTGTCTTGTCTTGTCTCGCTTGCCGTATCACTACCACTAACCCACCTTGATACAGTTGCTACTCACAAAAAACTTAGAGCTTTTGCTACTTTACATTGCGTCCAGTGCCACCTCCACTCACACTGCAAGCATATCGCTTAACAGAGTAGGTTCCTGCGGAAGTGGAATGGTGCGGGAGGGGTGTGTTTTGCGCACCGAACTAAATCCCATAGAATCCGCATTACGTATAAAATCACAATAAAAACTTGTCCCCACAGAAACAAATGATATCAGCAATAGAACAATACAAAACATAATTTCGACCATACGTCTAATATTCGAATGTCAACCTTTTTGAATTAGTGTACAGTTTTACTTTAATTGCATAGACTACGAGCAAATAAGCTCCCAAAGGCAGTTTGGACATCTATTTTTCCAGACACATTTCAGAGTTCTATGTTGTATCTAGTTTTATCCTTGATTGTAGGTTTTGCGTGAAGCGTGACTTCAGCCGGACGCCAGCATCGCTGTCACTTATACAAGTACAGTGACACCCGACTCAGATGTTTTTATTTACACGATACAAAAGACAAAAAAGCGGCGATGTGCAAAGATAGCGTGTTCATACTATTTCATATAATATTTCTAACTTCGCTCGACCGCACTCGACTTCGATAACCGCGTCTCAAATGTATGAAATGACATCGCCTCTCCTCACTTCCGCTTTGGTGCATTCCAATGATGATGTAATAATGCATTTTTATGTCACTTTTGACATGGACAGTACGAGCAAGGCCTCACGCGACTACTGTGTGCTACGCGCGTTAGGTCACGCCACTCGCTAATAGTAAAAAAAAACACAGTCGCAATCAGACGGAAAAAGTGTTTGGGAATAAAACCCCCAGTAATTAGAACTTGGTCATTCTTTTGACCCGACCCAGTCACTTACTCATTACCTTAACACTGCTTTGGAAGTTTACCTGCACGCGAATTTTCCAAAATTATATCATAAATTATCCCCTCTACCGACGAATATGGTATAAATCTTAAACCGTCTTAATCCGTACTTTTTGTCAAGTTATTCTAAAACAAGTTTGCTGAGTCGGTATGTATAATAATATGCCGTTACTGTATTTTTTTTTTTCATTTTGTGCATTTCATAATTTTACATTAATAATTATTTATTTCACGTTTATTATTGGTTTAAAAGCTGCTCTTTTAGAATATCTTCGTGATGTGAGAGTCTGCTTTATTTAAGTTTGCAATATGATTAATTAATTTGTAACAGTCTAGACAGGTGTTACTTTTCTTTGTTCGCTAAAAGTATTTGTTTGTGGGCTATACACATCGCCAGATGCAACTAATCGGCGTCGCTATTGCAATTATCTTAATAGCCTGCGTATGCGTCGGCTTTACTAATATGCTTTGACGTCAACGGTGAGTGAGGATTGTTATTAATGCACTGCGATTTGTTCTTTCGACTCCGTTAGTATTTACATGTCATTACTCCTTTTAGAAGCTATGACCTTGAATAAGATGAAGTGCTAATTTTTTCATAGATATTCATCGATTTCTGGAATAAAAATCATGATTGATTTTATCGTTTTAGAAGATAACATTGAGTTTTTTGCAGTGTCTTACAGTAGCGTCTTTTATAATTTACCCTCGTCATCATAATTTTAACTGCATACAGTAAAATATAATTTTGCTAACCTAACACTACATAGAGTGGAAGAAACGGCTCTATAATTTTAATAAAGCGCTGATATTTTATTTACTACAACATGATGTCTCGGTTACTTTAATTTGGAGCATCTGGACACACACTGACCTCCATAAGAGATCACAGCCAAAACTATGACCACCCATGCGTGTCCTGCCTTGATTTTGTTAAAGTCCACGTATTGTGAAAAGAACCCGTGTGAAGTTAGGAAAGAGCTTGCGCAGTACACAATTATCGGTCCCTCACTGCGCCGCTTGCTTTGCTATTGGCTGGTTAGTCGGACTTAGTTTCAGGCGGGTTCTTTTTACTGAACTATGTACCTACCAATGCAATTTTATTTGGAACGGGTTTTATATTGAGTTAAAGGTCGTTTTTTACTTTCACAGTTTTTTACATTTTGTAGCTAAACTGAGCTATTTTTGTTCAGCGATTTTTCGTTCGCGGAAATAACAAAGTATTCTTTTTATTATTGTAAACAATAGAACAACAATAATTCAGCAGATTGTCTACGACAAGTTTTTTGGGCAGTGCCACTGCTTCGTAGACCAGACCACATAATCGGCTGAATTATTGTTGTTCTGTTGTTTACAATAATGAAAAGAATACTTTGTTATTTCCGCGAACGAAAAATCGCTGAACAAAAATAGCTCAGTTTATCTACAAAATTTAAAAAACTGTGAAAATTTTGAATTTCCCGCCACGTTGCTATCATCCCACCTTAAATAAGTTTTTAAGAAAAAGGTCATATTTTGTTTTTGGGTTTTCTTTATGCGTTTTTTTGCTAAAAACGGACCGGCAAATGAGAATCTTGACCTTGGGCTAAGTATTTTTAGGACCTAAGGCCTAAATCCCAGATCCTAGAACCTACGAATAAATCCTGCAAAAGAAAAAACGGTTACATTTTACTTGTGCAAATTTTCGTTAGCAAAAAACGCATTCAAAAAGAGAATATGATATTTTTTTATACAGTTGCTCAAAAAGTGGCGTATTGCAGGGACCTATAGCGTTCGGGATGTGGGCTATTACACACTCGTGCTTTTTTTTTACCTTTCCCGCACTCGTGCGTTCTCTTTCCCAACTGTCAAAATAATGTCTATTAAAAAGTAAAACCAACCATGAAGTTTTTACTAAAAAAGTTTTTATGATTCATGCAAATACGTATATTTCTAAAAAGAAGCTACTAATTTGTTTCAATATCAGATTTAATGATTTGATTGAATGAGTTTGGTTAGGTTTCATTTCATTTCATGTCATTAAATTACATTTTCATTTCATATCAATAAAAAACTTCTACTGAAGACTTGGCTGTATGGGCATAGTTGCCTTTGCCTACCAGAATGGGTGAAGAAAAAAAAACTCTGCTTATATTCTACGGTTGGCGCCATTTTGATTTTTCAGAAATTTTCTTCCCGAGATTAGTTGTTTGTTGCACAAAATGAGTAATTTCGACCCTAGTTTTTTTTAAATTAACACTACCGGAACTCAGTATAATTGCACAAAATACTTCGGAGAACATTTTACCGGAAAAGTCAAAAATGACAAGTTAGTTGAGTTTATTGTGTTTTTATTATTTTATTAAATTGCTTCATTTTTTCGCAACTGTATTAAAAATAGTCGTTCAGTACACGTGCGGAACCGTCATTGCAACTTGTTCCGACTGTCAACCCTCGCCTTCGGCTGCGCCTCGGCTCGGTTAGCCATTTGTCGGAACTCGTTGCAATGACAGCCTTTCCACACTGGTATTGAAATTATACTATTTTCATTGGCGGCGCTAGTGTGCCTTTCCCGTCGCCTAAAGTTGATAGCACATTCGCCGACCCATGACGTCCTTTTCCTTCACTAAACACGCTAAAATGCACATTAGATTTTTTTAGGTTTGGCACGTCATTTATTTTATCCAGAATTCTTGCGATTCTGACGTCAGATGAGTACATTAGTACATGAGTACACTACATCAGTCTTGCGTGCAAATTTATCATTTCGCGCTACAGCTGACAAAATTGCATGTTGCGTTCCATACACGCATTATAGATCGTAGATTCTTACACACAAGAGTTAGGTCCTAAGCTTCGTTCACACGAAGCGAGTTTCACACGATCACGCAACCATCGCAAGATCTCTACATTAGAACATGCTCTATTTTTTAAGCTAGTAGCGAACGGACATTAGCAGGGATTATCGCTTCGTGTGACCCGAGTTTAGACCCCAGTCGTGTCGTGTTCTAAATAACACAATCCCTTCAGATTTGTGTATTTCGTAAACCCACTTGCATTATGTCGGTGTAACCGACTAGTTTCGGTTCTCATTCGGAGACCTTAGTCATGGCTACACCGACATAGTACAAGTAAGTTTACGAAATACAAAATGTGCAGTGCTTACTAAAGTGCAAGTGTAAAAATCCCTTCAGGCACTAAACTTCACTAACTAACTCGTGCAATCCTCCACAGACTTGGGCGACAACGGCTCTCGCACAATGAGCACAGCTGAGCTGTCGGATGGCGACTCGACGTCGCACCGCAAGCGTCGCTGGCACTCGTCCTGCGGCCGCCTGCCTTCCTGCCGGCTCACGTGATCAGCCCTCGAGCCGCTACTAGGGCTATACGACAGCTGGGCTGTACCAACCTCAAGAGCGCACTGCTCTGACTAGCAAAAAAAGGGAGTTACTTTTATCGCGCTTTTGAGGGCAGGGCTTACACGGACCATATCGGGCACTATACTCTAAGCATAAATTAGAGACGTTTTGACAGCGCTTTTTTTTAATCTATAGCGTCATATTTTCCACAAATTCCACAGATTAAATGTGTAAAATAACTGTAAAAATTTCGTCTCTAACTCCTGCTTGGAGCATAGGTAGTCTGACTTGCTTTAAAGGGTCCGGCTCGCGAACCGATACGAGGGCAATACAACAGCAGCTGTGCTGTACCAACGCTACTAGGGCAATACAACAGCTGTGCTCTACCGACCTCTAGAGCACTCTGACCAGTAAACAATAGTGTAAAAGATAGTAATTTTTTTCGCGCTTTTAAGCAGCTCGCAATGCTGCTACTGGCGCTTAAATGGCAGAAATAGAGTCGTCGCAATGCCCGCATAATTATTATCAGCAAGCCAGTTCAGTAAAAAAGGGCATTAAATTCTGTAGGGCTTATATGGTGTTTTTTTAGAATCGCTTCAATGTTCATTATAAGATTTGATGTAAATTAAAAGCCCAGAATAAATTGCAGTGGTACTCTGCTTGTAAACAAAGCAGCCGGTACCTACGGTTTATGTTGTATTCGCGTTTGTAATTTGTTTGGCTTGCACTTTATCTCAACAAATATAGCATTATTCTACTTGGCTCATTCTGTCCTGTTAGTTTTGCCGCTATTAATTAAAATATTATGTGTTGAAAGTATGCGGTCGATATTTTACTCACGATATTGTACGAAAAAATCTTATATCTTTGCTGCATAAAGTTATTAACCGTATTAGTGCCTGTTTCCTCCTATTTAACCAATAAAATATAAACCAATATAAAATACCGACGTAGTGAGCATAGCTAGTAGGGGCATAGACAAAGACATGAATGTGTAAGTAAAAGCAGAAAATATTTTTATAAATAAATTACCCATCGAAAAATCGAAGTAAGGAGAAATAAAATAAAAACTGGGGCAATCAATAAATATTTATTTAAAGAATTCACGTCTCCAGCTAAACCCAGATTGGTAATCGCGAAATTTTATGCGTTATTTCGAAACCAATACCACGAAACAAATATCAATGGTTTGAGAAGCAATGACAGCACTGATTCTTAGCCTGCTATTGGGCAACCTTAAGCGTTTACGGCTGATTATAATTTCCCGAATTATTGGGTTCATTTATGATTGATCGTCTATTCTGTAGGTAGGTTAAATACTTGAGTTTTGGGTTATGTTCGGTACTAAGTTTTGCTGTTTTCGGAGGACCGCACTAAAATTTTTTTGTGTAGTAAAAAGGTTGCAGCATTTCCTCTTTTGATTCTAAGATTTTCCAAGTTATTTGTGATTTTGTGACACTGCACTATACAATACATAAAGAGAATGTGATTTTAATAAACGCAAGACTAACATAAATAATTATTTAACACTATGCTTAATGCGCTGGACCTCACTTTTTAAAATATTTGTTGTTACTTATTAGGGAGCGCGCGATGTGCCTAGTGGTTTAGATGTAATTATTGTAACTCAAAAAGTTTTTTTTTTTTCATTTTTTATTGGTGGATTCCATAGACGGTATTATATTGTTGTGAAAATGTTTCGGTAGTCTGAAACCACCTGATTCGTAGTAGCTTTCTGGTCTGCTCGGTATAGACTTGGAACATTCAGTCATCACAAAAAGTTTTTGTTCAAAAGTGCCCGTTTCCGTGTAATGTTTAGTTCAAAGTCAATACAGCAAAACAAAATAACCCCGTTGAATGTATGTATAATTTCACATTAAACTATGTAGTACAGTAGATATGACACGATTGCGAACTTGTTCTGTACGTAAATTTGTAAAATATTAAATGTATTAGTTAGAGGGTATTAAAAGTATAACATTTAGGTATTGATTTTTCTGTGAAATTATTGTTGTATGTTATTTCTGTGCAATAGATGTATTAAATGGGAACTATGTTGTAGTCGGTATATCGTTAGGATAGCATATTTTAGAAGCCATTTTGTTATGAGATTACTAACGCCGATGATCTCTTGTCGCCAAACGTTTTGTTTCTTGCGAAGATAGGTGATATTTTCTCTTTATTGGGTACGGTGTGGTTAATGTAACATTAAAAGGTGGGGTCCGTTTTTTGAAATTTATCCTTTCATTTGCACAGGTTATTTGGTCACTTATGAAAAACTACTGTTAATGGTCGAAACTTACTATACAAATTCGCGTTTCCTCGTGTGTGGGGACTGATTTAGAAACACGATTAAATTAATAAAAGAGCAGAGAAAATATTAATATATTGTAAATAAAACGTTTTAAGTAATCAAGTGATTTTGTCAATTATAAACCTAAATATTAACCTACATAAAGAGGCAGACGCCAGATCTATTGATAGTAACATTATAAGAAATGTTTCATATACTTACTGGCGATTTCTGAATTGAGAAATTCGCTAAGCAGATGGGTAAGTATCCTTCTGTCTCTGCAGATTTCTCACAAAAGAGAGTGACAGAACGATAGTGTATTTGCTTAGTAGAATTCTCAATTCAGAAACCGGGTAGCGGGAGATGTAGCGGATTGCTGTAGCGTTTGGTATTACTCTAGCTCGCACATTTTACGCACCCGCAACGCGAGTTTTGCCGTTTTCTGCTCAAAAATTTACTTATGTTATACGAATTTTTCTCTAGCAGAAAAAGACAAAAGTCGCGTCTACGGTAAGAAACATAAATAAAATTTAAAAGACCCAATTTATTTTTGAACGAGCGAGCGAAGCGAGCGAAGTTTTCCGAGTCTACTTGATCAATCCGTCGTTTGTATGTATGTATGTATGTATGTTCGACGATAACTTGAGTAAATTTAGTCGGATCGTCATGAAATTTGGTAGGTAGGTAAATGAAGCAAAGATAATTTTTAAGTTCGAACATGAGCCAAATCGGTCGAAGGGTTTCTGAGATATTAGGTCGCGAGTTCGAAGTTCGGGGCGAACCACTAGTTATTTTTAACCGTGTTAAATGTCGCAAGGCCTCAGCGCCCCTCGCTCCACAATGCGCGGAAGTGTCGGCGAATGGTTGCCCAAGCGCAGGCGGCTCATGGGGCTCTTCCGACATATCATTTACGCTGCAGGCTAACTAATTGGAGCATTGGGTCGAAAAAACCGTGGGCTACATAAAAGCCGCACTTAGATAAACACGAAAGTTTTTTAGGCAGAACTTTTCTCGTGACCGTCCGGGGGGTTTCCCTTGACGCTATTGCGATCAAAATTAAAGTTTTAAAATTAATTTCTCTTTGAATTCGCATAGTAATGCTATGATTTTAAATACTTTGTAATGTTTATTCAAAGGTAAGGCTGTTTTATTCAATAAAAACATAAAATGCGTCTTAATTGTATAAAATTTTGTTGCGCCATATTGCGGCCGTATTGGAAAAACGCGTCAAGGGTAGAGGGGCAGGTCCGCTGGACCAAATGCAATGTTTCAGTCTGACGTTAGGCTGGCTGAACACTTTGTTTTTTTAGTAAGTCCGTTAGCACAGAGGTACAAATTATTATATTGGAGGTACAAAATAGTACAAAAAAGGTACAAGTTATGGCGTTTTGCAAACTGAAAAATAGCATTTGGTCCAGCGGACCTGAAGGTCACACTTATCTCCATTGATGTTTTGATGGTTCAAGTTCAACACCACACTTAAGACGAAACGCGGGTAGCCGCTGCTCCATGCAAAAAATACAAAAAGGGAGACCTGTTTCCTTTCTGGATAATAATTTTAGAAAAAATATGTTTATGCCATACAATTTTTATATACCTCTGCCATGTTCCTATGTTTTCCTTTTTTAATTATTTTAATATTTTTTAAATTATTTTAATAAAATTTATTACAATAATTAAAAAGAGAAAAAAAGAAAACATAGGGACATGGCAGAGGTAATAGAGATTGAATGGCATAAACATATTTTTTGTAAAATAATTATTTAGTGAGGAAACAGGTCTCCCTTTTTGTATGGAGCAGCGGCTACCCGCGTTTCCTCTTAACACCAATAATTTAGATATTTTGATGGAGTCGGCTTTCTCAGCACCTATACCTTACCTACCATCTATCCTTACCCTTGGCGCTATTGCGATCAAATTGAAAAAGTTTTAAAATTAATTACAATTTGAATTCGCATAGTAATGCTTTGATTTTTAAATACTTTGTAATGTTTATTCAAAGGTAAGGTTGTTTTATTCAATAAAAACACAAAATGCGCCTTAATTTGTAAAATATAAAATTTTGTAAACTGCGCCATATTGCGGCCATATTGGAAAAATGCGTCAAGGGTAGAGGGGCTGACCTAGGGAAGCACAATGTCACGATAAAAGTATCTTGCTTTATTTCACCGCGTGAAGCGAGATGCCGCTACCCGATAGTGGGATAAAACTTTTATCTTGAAGTTTTGCTCCCCTATCTGGTCAACTAAATAGGAGGGATGGAGAGAAGATCTCAGGTCTGATTTCCTATGAAGGCATTTCAAAGTTAGGTACCTATGTAGCAAGGAAAACCCTCCAACAAAGATAGGCTAGCTTGACTGAGCCTATTGTCAATTACTATTTTATTTACCCCCGATGCAAAAAGAGGGGTGTAATAAGTTTGACCGCTATGTGTGTGTCTGCCTGTGGCCCCGTAGCTCTTAAACGGGTGAACCGATTTGGATGCGTTTTAAAGCAGGCGGTAAAGTTACAACAGACCCATCTTCAACACGACTTGCCGTCACTTTTTCACCGACGCCTCTTCGCATGATGACCTTGCCCTACCTGTATCAAAAGCACTTATAATGACCCCCGGACAGATGTAATCCTACCCATGACTTTATTACCACCATCAATACGTTTGCTGACAAGCCTCTCCTGCTATTACCACCAAGTGTTGACCTCTGATTGCGTGCAAGTACTAAGCTGCTGGGTGTCTAGTTAGGCAGTGATGTGGCCGCGAGGTCGTGCGGTGACATTTAGTCGTCCTGCGTGAGAGCGCGGTGCTTCCCACGAGCGCAACCCTGTCGCGCGATAAGGGAATGATGAATTTTACGTCGGATTGGTGTTCACTTTCTTTGCTAAGGCCTGATATGCCGTTTAGCATTAAATTAGAGTGTAAATGTAGGTACCCATTCACCAGAGTATACATAAGAGTAAGCCAGGGAAACAACACCGGAGCACTACAAGGTGCACTCTAAGTCGATAGCGGAACTTTAAGGCTCGGTATAAGGCTAACTAGCGCCACCAATGTTGAAAAAATCATATGTCCCTTCAGAAGAAGTTTCTGACAAAATCCTAAGATGAGCTCATGCGCCATGCTTTTCTAGATTTTTAAGTGTAGGTACCCAACTCAATTTCTAGTCTTAAGCTAAAAAAAATTCGATAACCGCCAAAAACGGCCGCTTTTGGCGGTAATCGAAAATTTTTTAGCTTAAAAGTAGATTTCGAAGAGGGTATCTACACTTAAAAATCTAGAAAAGCATGGCGCATAGGCTCATCTTAGGATTTTTTCAGAAACTTCTTCTAAAGGAAGATATGATTTTTTTAACATTGGTGGCGCTAGTTTGCCTTATACCGAGCCTTAAGTAGGCTGTCTACTGATCACTAGAAACAACTATTGTACTAGGCGGCGAAAAAAATGGAGCGGAAAAAATATCAGCTGTTTCATACATTTGGCGCAGTACGGAGTCGACCGTTTGTATGGCACAGCTGATATTTTTTTCGCTCCATTTATTTCGCCGCCTAGTACATACGACTGCACGTCAGACTGTACACTTTTGTTGTAAAGTCACCCGTAACGTAACCGAGTATAGTGCTAGCGTGTAAAGGTCGACGTGCTGTCGTGTGTACAAGTTGTTTGTAGTGATCAGTAGACAGCCTACTTAAAGTTCCGCTATCGATTTAGAGTGCACCCTGTAGATATAACTAAACTAGGTGGAGCTCTATATTGTCCCTACACTTGTGTCTTCAGTGTCTACCTAGCGTTGAAGCTTACTAAGGCCCGGTTTCTGAGTTGAGAATTTTGCTAAGCAAATGGGTAAGTATCGTCCTGTCTCTGCAGATTTCTCACAAAAGAGCGATACGTAAGTATGTGCTTAGTAAAATTCTCAACTCAGAAACCGGGCCTAAGGGTGGTATTCTAGAACGCTACTTAAACTCAGTTTAAACAGAGTTCAGACTGTCGATAAAACAGTGCATGTTTTGATATGAAGGGAGGGATATTCAAATCAAATCATGCACTGTTTTATCGACAGTTGACACTACTAAACTCTACTTAAACTGAGTTTAAACAGTGTTCAAGGAGCGTTCTAGTTTGAACTGAGTTTAAACAGAGTTTAAGTAGCGTTCTAGTTTGAACTGAGTTTAAGTAGCGTTCTAGAATACCACCCTTAGTCGCTTGTTATGTACCTCGAATAACTATACCGTTGACCTTATAATTAATAGGTAGGTACTTACCGCAATGCAGATCTCGTCCATCGGTTCGTCCTTGAACCCGGATATCGATAGCCTATGATGATGCAATGTGGGTAGATATAATGATTGTGACTTATTCACCTTGGCGCTAAAAAGTACGAGACATTTACAAGTTATTGTATACAAATTAAGTGAAGGGTTATCGAAGGTAGCTCATTATCTATCTTTAGTACAGTCGGCCACAGGCTAGGATACCCATTTTTGTTCGATTGGCGCCCTTATGCCGCGCGCGGTAAGAGCTGCCATGGGGTATCTGTGACTGTGGCCGACCGTACCTATTAGTCATTATTTACCTTTAGGATTGTCAATACCTGCTTAGTAGATACGGTAGAGGTCAAGGTGGTTTATTGCACTACTGGATCACCATAATAAGAGCCTTGCTTTTAAAATATGGAAGTGCGCTACCAATAAAGGCCTAATGCATTTTCCGAATTGCTCTACCAAGGTAGACCAAGGTACACACGAAAGCACGTCAGAGCGTACACTTTTGTTGTAAAGTAGCTCGTAACTTAACCGAGTAGAGTGCTAGCATGTAAGGGTCGACGTGCTGTCTTGTGTACCTACCTGCGGGGTTACCCTTGACGCTATTGCGATTAAAATGAAAAAGTTTTAAAATTAATTACTCTTTGAATTCGCATAGCAATGCTTTGATTTTAAATACTTTGTAATGTTTATTCAAAGGCAAGGCTGTTTTATTAAATAAAAACTCAAAATGCGTCTTAATTTGTAAAATATATTTTTTTGTAAATTGCGCCATATTGCGGCCGTATTGGAAAAATGCGCCAAGGGTAGAGGGGCCATAGGTAGGTTCCTACTTAAGTACTAAGTAGTTTTCATTTTGAAACCACCGTCATACATAACGAAACTAAATATGTGGGATTGCATAACGAAGTTGACGTATTTTAATAGTTCTGTTAGCTTAATAAAATAAACACATTTGTCGGAGTACAGACGGCCACAGCAGAAAGTGTACCAGTTTGTGCGACACTCGCTCTTATTCTGCGTGAGTTAAGAACTGCCCAGCCATCTTGTTTGTGTTTGGTTTCGTACCAACAGAAACGTGAAAGGATGTGCCGAGGATAACTGCCAGTCGCTTTAGTCCTTGATTGTAATGAATATTGTATGAAAATACACCGAGACTCGAGCGCACGCACTTTTAGACCAAGATATTTTAGATATCAAGATACCTAGCAGTACCATACAGGAAAGGAAAAATACTATCCTTTTCTCGCGACTTTGTCATCGTTGAGATAGTTCTGCACATTTAAGGACTCTACTAGTGTAGGTACTCATCGCTATTTATGGAGTTTATACATACATACTTACTCTACAAAAGCAACCCACTGAAAACTTTATCAGTTTCGAAAAACAAATCTGCTGCAATGCAACCAAACTGCCATATCGATGTACACACGACAGCACGTCAGTCTGTACACTTTTGTTGTAAAGTCGCCCGTAACGTAACCGAGTAGAGTGCTAACGTGTAAGGGTCGACGTGCTTTCGTGTGTACCTACTACGTATACCTAGGTACCTATGCAACTTCACGATGTCTCTATCTCTACCTACTTTCCTACATTATCATCTGCGTCGCGATAATCACAACCTGACCTACGGGTACAATAGGTAGTCATAACAATAATGCTGTGTGACGTTGTGACATCTTCCAAATGGTATTTATTTCCCATGGTGCCCCCACGATGCGGCGGTACCAGAGGTCAACTAAATGCCAACAATCTGGGTATGCGGAACTTGTCGAGAGGATTCACTTGTCTTGCGAACAGGTTGGCTCTTATTGTGTTGTATTTAAGGATTAAAATTGGACTTCGTAAGACTGTTTACAATCTGACGTGTAGTGTACTTATCAAACAAAGGGCACAGATTGGAATGTAGTTAGTTACTAAATGCATTCTTTTGAAAACAACCTTTGTAGGTACCGGAATATAAATCATAGAGTTATTCTTACCTGCATTTATTAAACTCTACTATTAATTAATGAGATGCATTTCCTAATAGGGCTTTTACTTATTGTATAACAAGTCAAATGTCCGTCTTCTCAACCCAGATTACCCTTTGATTGACAGAAAAGTTTTCATCAAGCGAACTCTGCCACTTATCTTACATAATCAACCGCTTATTAATTTTACCGGTGAACCTTAGGCAACGTTCATAATAGTTAACTAACTAAATAAATACTCGAAAAGTGAAAGGAAATGCTTTCTTCCTGATGAAACAACGACAACAGAGGGTATGTTAATCAGTTTTTTTTTAAAATCCTGTGCCCATTTTTAAAACAACAGAGGGAGAAAATTTTACCAAAATTTTATTGTAGAGTAGGAGTAGTAAAGCCGTTTGCACACCAGCCCCTTGACGCATTTTTACAATACCGCCGCAATAGGGCGTAATTTACAAAATTTAATATTTTACTAATTAAGACGCATTTTGTGTTCTTATTGAATAAAAAAGCCTTACCTTTGAATAAACATTACAAAGTATTTAAAATCAAAGCATTACTATGCGAATTCAAAGAGAGATTATTTTTTAAACTTTTTCAATTGGATCGCAATAGCGTCAAGGGTAACCCCCCAGTTTTGTGATAACTCTGATAGAGAGAGCAAAAAATAACATACGTTACCTATACCTAAATTGATGACCACTCTGATACACTACACTGGGACCAATACAGGGTGTTGGTTTGGTCAGTGACTGCCGACTCAGAGAAGATAGTTTTAGTAACGCTTGAAACTAAAAATAAGTTATATTTTTATTAAAAAAAATATTCACATACTATGTACCTCGTTCTCGAAGCGGTGGTGGTCTAGTGGGTAGAACAATGGGCTCGGAAGCGAGAGACCCAGGTTCGAATCCCGGTGCGGGCATGTACTATGACTTTAATTGATTTCAAAGTTACGTATATTTGTGAATTTGTAGTAGCAATATCACTCGCTGACGGTGAAGGAAAACATCGTGAGGAAACCTGAGCGTATGAGGCATTCTCAACGCAAAAATCACCAACCCGCATTGAGCACGCGTGGTGATTAAGCTCGAACTCTCTCTCTGGGAGAAGGCCTTTGCCCAGCTAGTGGGACATGTACAATGTTGTACAGGCTACATCTTACTTACTTTTTTTTTATGTACCTCGTCCAATTTGTTCTACAATAACCGCGACGACCGGACACCCCACCTTGTATAATAAATAACCCACGGGCACTACCACGGCTAATGATTCGCGAGACGATGAACGAATTGCATCGTCGCCGTCGCGCGGTCATGTGTCACGTCACGCTCCATCCGATGACGAATCGTGATCACTAGCTACAAGCCTACAATACTTGGGACGTCCCGGGGCGGTCGATTCTGATGCCTCAGGTTGGTACATACGGTCAGTGAGACGCTAGGAGACCCCATGGTAACTCTTATTACGCGCGGCTTAAGTGCGTCAATCAAACAAAGGGTATCATGGTTATTGCTGGCTGTACCAAAACGGAACTAAACCACAGACCGCAAATTGAGCCACGGGGACGTAGTTAGGTAATGCCGTAATTTGCTTCTCCCTAGGGCAGCGCCGATTGGTCTCTTCACCCATCTAGTGTGAGTGAAGGTGCCACTGGACGCTGTATAAATCATCTCATTACGTAGATGCAAAGGCCTTAGTTTTTAGGGTAGGTAAGTACTATTAGTAGGTTCATGAGCTCAGATTTATATGGACTAATAAACAAGCCCTCTCTTAGTAGATGATAAATAATTTGTTAGTTTGCGTGTTTAATTAGATTATAGCTATAATTCTAATTTATTTAAATATTATTTGGCCGAAATTAACTATAATAATGAAATTTATTCTTACGTATTTCGCAAGAATGTTTTAAATGAAGCGAACGAACCAAACAATAAAATTATTGTTGAAGATAGGGAACCATTTTATAACCATGATATACAGGGCAATTTTAAATAGTTTTAATCCTGAAACACGTCATTTCCATCAACTTTTGTTCTACGACTTTGGTGAAACGGCAAATTTTCTTTTTTTTTTATTATTGTATGTCAGTGGGTTATTGTATAATATCAGTGTCTTGTCAATGTCTAGCTTATACTACGGAATATTACATATTTTAACAGTTTGGCTTCAACTGCAGTTGTTAACGTCTTAGAGAGTCAAAATGCTGGTTATTGATGAGATCAAAATTGCAGACAAATGGTGCTCTCATGTTAGGTGACGAGGCAGAGGTGAAAGCCGCCGCAATTCTATTGTAATCGTGATTGATTTGAAAGATAACCGTGCCACAAACTAAGTTCAAAGTATGTTCAAAAAGGTTCACTGAATAGTATTGCACAGTTTCAGTTATTTTCATGTTATCGACGAATGCACGGCACGCTCCCATACAAAAGACATCAACGCGCGCCAGGACTTTTAGAGCACGTAATATATTATAGAATTTGCGTTAAAGTACCTAGTTAGGTACCTACATGTTCTTTATTTTGTGTCAGAATTAGTCACTTAGGTACAAAAACCCCAGTGATAACCTTAACCTAAGCCTTGAGCATTTTTATACGTTTTTATGATGAGCACAGTGATGTTTCTGTAGGTTTTCAGGTTTCAGTCACGTTTTCCTTTCTTTTAAAAAGCCAAGAGGACCCTCTGTCTGTATATTCAATCGTGCGTTGGATCTTGATAATGCAGCATGTCACGGTGCCGATAGATCCACCTATTGTTTCATTTCCGACCTAACACTTAAAAAATGTGGGAAACGCTTTTTAAATTGAAAATTGTACCCATCAACTTTAACGTTAATTTTTAATTGAAATTGCGCCGCAATCAATTTATCGCGGTTGAATAATTGTTCCTAACCTATAAGCGGATTCTTCTCGGTTATATCATTGAATCGTAGGTGGATAGGTAGGTACTTGAGGTTGTTTTAAGATGTTTGTGTTTATTGGATTCTATTGCTTCATTGTGTAACGTGAGACTCGTCGCAGATTCCTCGCAAAGAAGATCCCCTGTATTATAAAGTAGGTAGGTACCAAGAATTTTTAAATAATCTTCAATCTAGACTTTTATTAGTGGAAAGAGTCATGGGTGCTCGTAGCAAGCTCGTGGATTCCTTTAGGTATCTGTGGATAATAAGGGAGATCTTGAACAAAATAATAAAACACAAGTTAAATGCGTTGGTAATTCGGAGGTTTTGTGCAATTGAATTGAAAACAAATGTCAAAATAATCCGGCAAAACCTGCCCCTCTACCCTTGACGCATGTTTCCAATGCGGCCGCAATATGGCGCAATTTACAAAATTTAATATTTTACAAATTAAGACGCATTTTGTGTTTTTATTGAATAAAACCGCCTTACCTTTGAATAAACATTACAAAATATTTAAAATCAAAGCCTTACTATGCGAATTCAAAGAGAAATTAATTTTTAAACTTTTTCAATTGAATCGCAATAGCGTCAAGGGTAGAGGGGCAGGGCCTATTTGCCTACGAGGGTAAATTATTATTTTTGGATGAGCCATAAAGATTACCTACTGGATGAGATACCTATTCCAAGCACTACAGGCAGCGTCTGAGTAACCACGTCACTCATCTAGCATAAATTGACGTGCTACTGGGTCATTCAGTGGCCATATATAATCTACATTCGATGACATTATTATGCTAGGGAAAGGCCTAAGATTACTTTTAAAACCTAGTCAGCCAAATAGGATGTTCTGTAGGTTTATACAGGGTGTTAAAAGACCGCCAACAAAGCGGGAAACCACGTATTGTCCTCAATATAAGGAACATTTTTGCCCAAGGAACTATGCCTGGGAAATCAACGGTTTCCGAGATAATGGGGTTCAAAGTCGGACTTTTCAAAACTTTTTTTTTGCATAAATGTATTTAGGATCTAGTTTTTAACATACCTTCTCAAGAAGCCATATCAAAATTATGAATATTTCTTACAAAAAACGACGTTAAAATTGCAACCCGCAATGTATTCTAAACATTGGCACTTCTAGCTTGAGTAACATAAACTTGTACTTACGCCTGCGCAATATGACTTCTGTGCATTACATGTCCATTGCGTGATAAAATATTTTTCAAAATTATAACCTAAAAAACCAAAATCATTTCCCAGCAATAATTTATCGAAAAAGTACTTTGTTTTGGTGTCTAGTATGCGTGGCTTTCGGGTCTGTTGGCGGTCTTTTAACACCCTGTATAATCTACATTAGATGACATTATTATGATAAGGAAAGGTCTAAGATTACTTTTAAAACCTAGTCAGCCAAATAGGATGTTCTGTAGGTTTATATTTGGTGTCGTTAAGTCGTGGTCCCGGCCGCGTCTCGTGCGCACGAGTGTCGGCGCCGTGCGCCCGATTCCCACTAGTCTTAGCAGCTATGAAAAAAAAGCTGCATTTTATGATGAAAGCAAGCCGCTTTGCCCAGTGATAGAAGGGACAAAGATAAGCGATTTGACTCGCAGCAGCACAAGTTTCATCCCTTAGGAACAGAGAGGGCGCCACTTCTAAAAATAAACTTTGAAAATTTCTAACAACCTAACGGGTGAACCGATTTCAATGATTAATATCTTAATCGATAGAAAATTACTTATTGTACAACCAAATAAATTAAATTAAAAAAAAAACTATGCTGGCTGCCGTAAATCCTACGTTTTCTAATTTTTTATTTTTTATTTGTGTATTTTTACTGAACTATGCAAAAAACTTGTATGAAAAGGGTATATTTTTTGTAAGTAATATCGTTACTAATTTAAAAATAAATTTAATAAAAAAAATTGCATGCTAATATCTTTAGTAGTTTAGGAAATATTTAGGTTTACATGTGCTGGAAAAGCGGGGTATTGCCCTCGCGTCATAGTAACTGAGTAGAGAAATAAACTTATTTTTGTGATGGAATCTAGCCATTTTGCACAGTGATAGTGGATACTAAAATAAGCAATTTTACCCGCAGCAGCAACATTTTCATCCCTTAGGAACACAGATGGCGCCACTTATTTAACAAAACTTCAAAGTTTTGTATAAAATAAACGGCTCTACCGATTTTCATTATTTAAACGCCCAATGGTTGGTTTTTATACCATAATACATATAAAATATAAATAAATCAAAAAAGTATTGGAAATAAAAATAATAAAAAATAATTTGTAAAATAAAAGTGTTTCCATTGAGGATGATGAATCTTGTATTTATTCTTTCTAGTTTTTGACAAATACTTACACATCATTTCTCGTTTGCCTTCTCACAGATGTGTACAATAAGGTAATGCCTAACAGTTCACGAGTTTCTTTATTTTATTTGGAATACTACATTGAATACATTGAATACAGTTTACTCAGAATAAGCGACTAAAAATTTACGTATACCAAATAAAATAAGGAAACTCGTGAACCGTTAGGCATTAACGTTGTTGTACACATCTGTGACAAGGCAAACGAGAAATGATGTGTAAGTATTTGTCAAAAACCAAAAAGAATAAATACAAGATTCATCATCCTCAATGGAAACACTTTTATTTTACAAATTATTTTTTATTATTTTTATTTCCAATACTTTTTTGACTTATTTATATTTTATATGTATTATGGTATAAAAACCAACCATTGGGCGTTTAAATCATGAAAATCGGTAGAGCCGTTTACTTTATACAAAATTTTGAAGTTTGGTCAAATAAGTGGCGCCATCTGTGTCCCTAAGGGATAAAAATGTTGCTGCTGCGGGTAAAATTGCTTATTTTACTCTCCACTATCACAGTGCAAAATGGCTAGCTTTCATCACAAATAGAAGTTTTTTTCTCTACACAGTTACTATGACGCGAGGGCAATGCCCCGCTTTTCCAGCACATGTAAACCTTAATATTTCCTAAACTACTAAAGATATTGGCATGCAGTTTTTTTTATTAAATTCACTATTAAATTAGTAACAATATGAATTATAAAAAATATACCTTCATCATACAATTTATTTGCATAATGGAGTAAAAACTGAGAAAAAAAAATAAAAAAAATACAAAACGTTGGATTTAGGGCAGCCATTATAGTTTTTTTTTTAATCTTATTTTTTAGGTTGTACAATAAGTGATTTTCTTTCGATTAAGATATTAATCATTGAAATCGGTTCATCCGTTAGGCTGTTAGAATTTTTCAAAGTGTATTTTTAGAAGTGGCGCCCTCTCTATTTGTAAGGGATGAAACTTGTGCTGCTGCGGGTCAAATCACTTATTTTTGCCCCTTCTATCACTGTGCAAAGCGGCTTGCTTTCATCATAAAAAGCAGCGTTTCGGTAAAAAATGGCCGTAGCTGCTATGGCTACACTCCGTTACGCCAATATGTGTTATTTACTGAAGCTGTCCTTTGCTTCATCATAACGTACAAATAGTGTTTCTACAGCAGAAGTGCTATTTCTACACTACCTAGACAAAGTTAGAATCTCACATTTCGGAATATAAATAAAAATATAAATTAGATTGATTGATCCGAATCCCATAAGATCATATTACAATTATTATTTTTGGGACATGTTCAAGCCTAATTTTACATCAAATTTTCTACTGTTAAAAAAATAATATAAGAATTAATTAAACTATAAAATTGTGGGCATTGGACCTTAGATGACCCAAGGTCGTGCTAACTAAATTAATATGGTGAAGAACGTCAACCTATACAGCTTTATTGAGAAGTCGTCAGCAACATATTCGAGTAAAGGTCGACGTACTGTCGACTATGTAAAAGTGATGATTTATACTTACTACTCCTAGGACCACTGCTTAATAGTGCGTAACGAACACAATTTACTCCAATAACAACATACCTGCTACAATATAACTGTGTCACATACCTACCTTAATGTATTTCGGTCATCACGGTACCTGCAATAGAATGTAAGCAATCAGCCGATCACGTCGACGACGATGCCTTTAATTTGATCGAACTTGCTCTACATTCGCAGTGTCCTTTCACGAGGTATGAATGTTAGTAAACTAAATTTAAAATTGAACTGGGCCCTTAGCCTGTAACACAATAGTGCCAAAATGGGCTGTCAGGTGACGACTTCAATTACGATTTGCTAACGCTGTCTGTCCTTTTAATGTTTTTGTAGTACAGCAAAGAATATTTTGATTCTAATTCTAGAGGATTAGTTCTCTGGTTGTAGGAGAAAAACGAGGAGAGCCCGGTTTTGTCCTTCTGCCGGGACGCCATTGACCCGCCATTGCGTTACAGGCTAAGGGCCCAGATACTCGTAATAAAAAGAACGGTCGTATTTTATGTCCTCTTCTTTGTAAAGGCTTTCCTATTCAAGTAGTTTTGAAGATGTTAGAAAATGTTGAAGATATGACATTATTTTAATTTAATTTGATGGAAGTATATCATTAGTGCAGCTAAAGTTTTTTTGTTATAAAAAAAAACGATGATAATAAGTAGTTATTAGTTGTTTACCTACATTTTTACACGCCCTGTTGAATACGTGTAGGAATTGTTAGTTCGTGTGTTTTTAAACCCCATATCCAGTCCGACGCATGTGACCAAAAACGCAAAATAATATCTATTATAAAGATTATACATGTTCGTTCGTGTAGTAATATCATATCAACTCATTCAACTTGATATTTTGTATAAATCAAAGTACTATGTAATCGTTGATTGTGCAATGATATTTTGTTTGCATGCATTGAAGATTTAATATGCAAATTGAAGATGGTAAAGTGCTGAAGTACTCTCGTAGGCAGAAGCCAACCGCGCGTCGGTTCACCTTTGCATACGTAATGCTGGGCTATTGGTTACTTACTGTTATTGCACACCAAAAGGGAAAGATCTTACAATACTCATTTCTGAGCTTACGCAAAATTCATAAAACACGCAATCTACGTTCTTATTCATACATACATCTGCGGTAGTAAATATAACAGCTAAGTATACAATAGATACTTCATAAAATTATCCGGAAGGAAGCATGGAATTAACAATTCTATAGGTAGCGTGTGTAGGCTTGACTGTGCGTGCGCGCTTCGCTCCGCAATGAAACACATCAAATAATGTAATAGACAATGCAAAAACGCCGCACCCGCACCTCTAAATAGGTAGGGCCAACAGAAAAGTTTATGAAGAAAGGTAGACTAGTAGTTTAAATAGGTACACACAACAGCACGTCATACCTAGTGTACAGTTTTTTTAAAAAAAGTAACCCGTATCTTAACCGAGTAGAGTGCTACCGTATAAGGGTCGACGTGCTATCTCGTGTAGACAAGTGAATAAACCTAATGTCATTGAAAGTTGATGTTAGTTAGGTACACCATTTATACTCATAACTCGAGAACGGGTGGACCGATTTTTATGATTTTTGATTTGTTGAATTTCTCTCCGCTCTCCCCTCCGCCGCAGAATAACCATTAAAACAACGGAAAAACTCACGAGGAAAAAATAAGTCTGCGCGGACGAAGTCGCGGGCAAATGCTAGTAATATCATAATGAGCGCACGAAGAAGAACGTGTCATGTGGTCTTGCTGTTCTTATTTATGCTATAATTTTAAACTTGTTTAAATAAAGCGTTATTTTTGTTAACCGTACATATTAGGAAGTATATTATGTGCTGTCTAATGTCAATGAGAGGCGTCGATGCCATAACATTTATAAAATATCATAACGCATCTATTGCTACAATGAAAGTGTCGACTCTATTGTAGTGCGCAAGCGCAACTCGCGAAGTCTCTTGCGACACTGTTCACATTGAACACATTACATTAATTTCGTCTCGTATTCATTTGACATTTGATGAAGATGCCTATCTTCCACATATTGACCCCGAATGCCGAATAAGGCTGACCATTCTTCATCGTTTGGACATCGCACCACGGTAGGTGTATGCCACCGAATGCGAATTTGTTACGCTCACTTTATTCTATTACTTTAATTGGACACCCATCGCACCCATTAATAGTTTTCAGTATGATTGACAAACCACACAGAATTTTACAGATGCACTGGTGCAGAAGCAAATAAATAGAAGCTCACTGTTCAAGAGTTCAACCGTGCAACAGTGGGCTTCGTTCAAGTGCTGCTGGTTAAATTGGCTTTCCGATTTTAAACACAAACAAGTTTGGTTGCAAGCCCAACTATTAGCGTCTGTAACAAGATCTTTTATAACGTCATCTATTCTAATGTCCTTTTTAAATATTGCAACTACTTATTGTTCATAGTAAAATGGTAATTACCTGCATATGTAGAGAGTGAATAAAATAAAACTGGAAACTCTACATAGACACTGCCTAATGGTCTAGATTGATTAGAAATTAAATCACTTAATTCGTTTTGGATTTAAACATTTATAATAAGTTGAAAAAATTCACTCGGGAAAGGTCTTGAACCCGCAACCTCTCGCATACCGTGCAGGCGCTCTACCAATTGAGCTACCGAGTCAAGTAACTGTCGATGCGAATTTCTTCAACTAGTCTCCGTCAAGGACGGGGGGCGCCACCTGGTGTAAATGTATAAATAAATAAAAAATAAATGTATAAATGTATTATAAATGTTTAAATTATTCCCTAGCAGGGGTTAGTGCTTTAGACAAAACAAAAAGTCGTTTTGGATTTTTATATTTTATAGTGATGATAAGTTGCTCAACTACAAATACGTTAGGGGCCTGCAACTTAAAGTCCTAGCTACAAACAAGACGTAACCAATCATCTCTTCACTTATTAAATCATTGGCTTTCCAAAATACTCTGATAACAGGGATCACAAGGCAGTGGCCAGTGGTCACTACTTCATAAAATTCAATTCAATGCAAAGGACCAAGCGGAGCAAGCAATACATAACTCAGTCCTAACTTAATCCGATGTCGCTGGGGTCAGGTCAAGTCAAGATGCGCCGCTCCCGGAAGCATGGCAAGCGCAGGGTCTCGTGATATACCGACGGTGAAAGTCCATCTGTTATCTAACCCTCTTTTGGCCCTGGGGATACTCGGAGCGTTTAGGAGCAACATAGATTGCATTCGTGGAAATTGCGAATTGAGGCTGGCCAGAAAAGTAATGCCGCTGGGTCAAATTTAGGTTTTACCTCTGTCTGCAAACGTAGCATAAGGCTGTGTGTAGAGTGTATCTATGGGGTTTTTAACTCTGTCCATCCCACTCTACGTCAAACAAAAGAGATACATAATATACGTAGTTATAAACCCATAGATACGCTCTAACGCTACGCTTGCTTTGCTGGTCTTTCATCGACAAAGAGATTCACCTTACTATATTAAAAATACCATTAAGCCAAAATAGGAAACGTGTAGGAATGTCAGACATCCATACATACCGCTCGGATGCGCCACTTCGCCACTCCAGTTATCAATGTCGGCATCTCAACCCAATAATTACCTTTGAGCAATCGCACAAAACTAATTAATACTAACAGTCAATAAATTACCCGAGTAGCTATAACTAACACTGACATTCGTATTGTTTGCGCAAGAGTTCGCGTCTCTAAGCATCTTCGCACGCATGCGCGGTTGTTAGCCACAACAATCATCCAATTTGATCTTTGTTTCCACGTTAAGTAATAATGAGAATCGAGTAATTTTTGCGTGCTCTATCGCAATGAAAAATGATCGAATTATTATAATGACTGAGATGTGATAATAGGTTCGTTTTCAGAAGTCTGGGAAGATTGCGTACCTACCTATAAATAATTCAGTAGTAATGAACTAATGTAATGTAACACACTCATTGACAGACAACGCATATTGAAATTCGTACTCTTTATAGAGTGAAGATTTTCAAGGAATGCTTTCTTTTGCATCTCTATGCAAAAAAAAGCATTAATTGAAAATCTTCCTCTGAAGCCCGCAAGTTTGTATGAGAAATATTCACGTCGATGAAGTGGAGAGGGAAGCCAAGTACCTAGTTACTTGGTAACCTTCACAAATCATACTTTTAACCAGCTAATTAAGCTGCCTCTTTCCATTGCTGTTTGACCTTTGAAAAGCGAAACTAGAGCTACCCCTGAAGCCCATTCGTGAATGGGTAACATTTGAGGTGCGTTCCGTTCGTCGGGCCGCATCCTTGAGCAGTCACGGCGCGGCCAGTAACCAGACGCAGCAGCAGAGGATCGTGTTTAACAACAAAACGGGCGATATTTGCGGCGTGTTCGCTAGTTAAGGTGCACGCCTCGGGCTTGGTGTTATGAAATCAAATTATTTAAAGAGTGTTGTAAGAATGGAGCTATCCGCACGCGACCTTCGACAGCCGTGAGAATCGTCCGCGCGCCCCGTGCCCCCCCAATGCCCCTCCCACCCCGTGCGACCCGACATTGTCTCTGGTTAAATAATCGACAACATTGTCGCAAGCGCAGCCCGAAGGAAACAATGAGGAAACAATGATAGCAGGTGAATAGTTTCGGTGGTACCGGTTTTAAATAAGCACAAGGCGATAATGCGGATATTAGGATCTGGCTGGGCTTCGAATTGGAAATCCAAAAAGTAGAGTCCTCTCCTCAAGTTAACCTGCTCAAATTACTTAAAGACGACTTGGCAAGCTCTATCATGTGATGCAATAACCTAGTCTACAACTAGCATCGGATAGGATAAACATCTAATTACATAGAACTAAACACAATTATACTTATCCCATCATGTTGTCCGCGGCGAAGTGTTCATCGCACTATTGTTAAAGCTGGTAATTAAATTAAAGTCTAAAAATAACTCATAATTTTTATGTAAGAAACATCTACATTATGTCACTTAATACGTAATGAGAGAGATAGAGTGATTCGTAGAAGATTTGAGCGATTATGCACCGCGCGGAGCAGCTAAGTTCACTATCGGGCTCGATCGAGGCACGTTAATTGTGAGAAAGCTTTGAGAATAGGGGCCCCGGAACGAAAGTGAGATCGCACAATAGCTCAATACCTACCACCGGGTCATCATCCACGAGCTGTTTGCCTGCACTTTTACGGCCGGCTGTAAAGTTGCTCAAAACGCCGGCTATTGCAGAAGTGTTGTGCCTATTGTTAATGTAGGTAGGTAGTTACTTACTACTTGCCTTCGCAGTCAGATCTAGCAATATTTGCAAACTGGTTGAGACGAGACCGGTGCCGAAACGATTCTAAAGCGGCAAGACGGGATGTAATAAAGGATGAACAAGTGTATCGTTATTAATATTACCTACCAAAGCGTTGCATTTAGTGGCGATATTATCTCGCCTCTACTCCTTCCGTGATGAGCTCATGTAGATTACCTTTAAGGATGCAAATGAGCATCCCATTATCTACAAACAAAAAAAAACATAACAATTGCAGAATTTGCAGATACAAGGTGAATAACATTCCTTTATGCACTTGCTTGATGTGTGTCATCAGGTGTGAACTGTGAAATTGAGGGACTGTGCGAGCGATAACAATATGTGATTAGCACAGAGTTGACCGCAGGTCAAGGGTAGTGTCAACTGTGTTAGGTATTCAATTTTTGCAACATCTTGGGATTCTTGGGCAAACGTCGGAAACCGAGGGTTTTATTTAAAAATTATTGACTCTGTGTGCTTATTCTGTAAAAAAAAAAATTCCGCACAGTTGCTAGTCCTCAAAACGGGGGGTTACCCTTGACAACATTGCGTTCATATTTACAAAGTTTGAAAATTAATTTCTCTTTTACATCGCATCCTTCGATTTTATATACTTCGTAATGTGTATTCAAGGTAATACTATTTTTTACAATACCAATATTGTAATGGAAGGTCTCCTAAGAACGATTTGCTGTAACTATAACGGTTAAGGTACCTGCCCTAACTGCCCCGTCTCAAAAATCCACCCTGTATGCGGGAAAATAACAAACCGGTTTATTTGCAGAAAAATAATCTTATCGAAAAAATAATAATTTTTTTGACGTATAAAACGTTTTTATTCTGTGCGTTTTTTTTTACAGAATAAGCACATTGATCGGTTTACTTTTGACGTTGCAATAGGACGATTGAGTTTCAGACATTTTGGCGTCGTCGTCAGCTGAAAAACTTGGGCCTACTCTAAAAAAAGGTGATTCTGCTATCGTATTTATAAGTACATTTTTCGGTGGCACCTCCACTCTAATCTGGGACATATTTTTAGATAGAGCAGGTAAACGCTGTACAAATAATCTAAACTTAAATATAAACGACCTCAGCACGTACTGTAATAGGGATTTTTCCAAGTGTCAAATTTGACAGCGATTCGCGAATTATCGCGCAACTAAATCTGTGGTTTGTATGGAAACCACAGATTAATAGACTGATTTTGACAGTTATTCGGGCAATTTTTGATGCCTGGAAAAAACCCCATTAAAATGACCTATCTTGGTAACTAAAGGATTGAGGCCGTGGTATTTTTTAATCAAAATTTTTTTTACAACGCTTTTTGCGATTTTTGTTTTTATATGTTATTTTTGTTTTGTGTATTTGTGAGTTGTTGGTTTTTTTTTTATTGTAATATTTAGTAGCATGAATAAATGTTTCAACTTTTACGTGCATAACATGGTTTCATACTTGGTGCCGTTATTCCCTGGAGCAGTCACCTCTCATTTCTGACCTATCAAGGTGCCCGTCTTTCTCACGAATTATGAGTGATGAGGGCACCCAAAACTCTGCCAGGATCACTATACAGGGTGTTAAAATACCGCAAACAAAGCGGGAAACCACGTATTGTCCTCATTATAAGGAACATTTTTGCCCAAGGAACTATGCCTGGGAAATCAACGGTTTCCGAGATAATGAGGTTCAAAGTCGGACTTTTCAAAACTTTTTTTTTTGCTGAAATGTATTCAGTATCTAGTTCTTAACATACCTTCTCAAGAAGCCAAAACAAAAAATATATATATATGGATATTTCTTACAGAACACGACGTTAAAATTGCAACCCGCAATGTATTCTAAACATCGGCACTTCAAGCTTAAGTAACATAAACTTATACCTACGCTTGCGCAATATGACTTCTGTGCGTTACACGTCCATTGCGTGACAAAATATTTTTCAAAATTATAACCTAAAAAACCAAAATCATTTCCCAGCAATAATTTATCGAAAAAGTACTTTGTTTTGGTGTCTAGTATGTGTGGCTTTCGGGTCTCTTGGCGGTCTTTTAACACCCTGTATACCTAATAGTCAGGAGTTCAGCCCCTCTACCCTTGACGCATGTTTCCAATGCGGCCGCAATATGGCGCAATTTACAAAATTTAATATTTTACAAATTAAGACGCATTTTGTGTTTTTATTGAATAAAACAGCGTTACCTTTGAATAAACATTACAAAGTATTTAAAATCAAAGCATTACTATGCGAATTCAAAGAGAAATGAATTTTTAAACTTTTTCAATTGGATCGCAATAGCGTCAAGGGTAACCCCCCAGGACTTGTAACACGATGTGTGAGGCCACGCGGCAGACGTTCTCACGGTCTGGTTGGGCGCAGATCGGTGAGAGTACACGCTGCGCTCGCGCATTCACAGCGACGGATCGCTATCCCACTGACAGGATGTTACGATTTATTGGAATACCGCCGACTTCGCTAGAAATATGGATTGACTCTGAATTGAAAAGATTTCCTGGATAGTTGAGTATATAATTTAAACACAGATTTTAACGGATTTAACACTCGTTTTATTAACTTTTTACATTTTCCCAACGTTTAATAACCGAGGGTAGTTTCAATCAACAAATGACATACAAGACAGCTGTCACCTCAGTCTACCGCGACCACGAGCCCTGCAAAGGTCTCGAAACGTTGGAAAAATGTAAAAAGTTAATAAAACGAGTGTTAAATCCGTTAAAATCTGTGTTTAAATTATGGATAGTGCTCGTGCAAACCTAAGAAAATATTAGTTGAGTATACATAAATGAGTTTTGTCTGATCGTTACTGATATCGATACTACCTAGGTACGTAAGCACTATTCAAAAATATATATTTTTTAATAAAAAAATATATAGTTATATGGACTTTCTCTTGACACGCGTCTTCACCTTATGGAATTTAATAGTTTCTTCGAATATTCTAAGGTTTCTATATAAAATAGGGAAACTGGACGATTTAGTAGCTAAATCGGTAGACACAATAAAATTTAATGTCTCGATTTCCTCCTTCGAGGAGAGAAGCGTGGGGATTAGTAACATACTTACTCAAATCTAGAGTCGTTTCGATGGTTGCTAACAAAACCCCGAAAAGATACCCCCCATGGTTAGATAAAGTGTGCTTATAGCTAGAATAGATGGCCTATATGTGTGGAGGTACTTATTTCATATTTATTACATCCCCATTTAAGCTGCAAGTTGCGAAACCACTAATGAGTTTTCACACAAGTGTGGCACATTTTATTCATTCATTCAAACAATGCGTGTACATGTACTGGGAAAACCCAGAATGACAATAATTCCCCCGACATGTCTATTATGAAATAGTGTCCATTTGCGCGCAATTTACAGCCGTTTGCAGTTTATTTATTCGAGATAATAACGATAAATACTTGAGTTAAAAAGTATGACAAACACTTCATACAGCTATCAAAAAGCGATTGTAACGTTTGGTTGCCTCCTCGTATGTGCACACGACAGCATGTCAGAGTGTATACTTTTATTGCAAAGTCAGCCGTAACGTAAGCGAATAGAGTGCACGCGTGTAAGCGTCTACGTGCTGTCGACCAATAGTCACTGGCTTACTGAGAATTGACGCGGAGGAGTTGTAGGTTTTCTGTTAGGAACCGTACCATCTGATAGAGAACAAGTTGGGACATTTGGGTGGCATTAATAGTCGTCGACTCAAGATCAAACTCAAGTACCTACTTGAAAAGATCTCAGAAAAGTCAAATGCTAATGTCAAGCCTTGGCTAATGTCAATGTCAATCTCAAGATAGTGTATGAGATTGACAAATGGTTAATGTATGCTTAATGGGCTCATGTATTAATATGCTGACAGCTACTCAAGTTTGATATTAGCCAAGGCTTGACATTAGCAATTGACTTTTCTGAGTTCACCTACTTGAGATCGATCTCAAATAGGTGATATCAGACGACTATTAATACCACCCTAAGTTTAGTGTAAGTACTTAATTTATTATTTACTATATTTTAACCTTTCCACTTTTCCCATAGATATCTAGTTAATTGCGTTATTCTAAACGGAGATAAATAAAAGCAAGGATATAATTTGCCGCCGCATTGCACAAATCGTGCTAATAAACGGCTCAATGGTGATGAGAAATAAATAACAAAAATAACGTGCCTGTTCTTAACAAACAGAACACGTATGCAAAATTATACTCATTTGCCGTGAACTTTTGCTCCGACGACGTTTCAGATACAAAAGTCAATAGACAGTTTCGAAACGAAGAAAAAATAACAATGGATCTGAGGAATTTCCTAAACAAGTTGCCTATAGTGTCTGTCTATAGGTTGATCTTCTATTATTTGTTTGTATGCTGGGTAAAACAGTAGCGCAACAGCCTTATTCGATCACAGCTGAAACAAGAACGATATACCTTGTGTTCGGTAATGCAACCTCACTGCATTGCCGAGTACTGGCCACATTTAATTTTCCTTAAAATATTCCAAATGTTTTCTTTTGTTTTTTATGCTCCGCGCGCTTTTGAATATTTATTCATTTTTTCTGGCCTCATTGTTCCCATGCTATTATTTTTGCCCTCGTATTTCATTCATTTTCCACTCCATCTTTCTGCATTTATTTATATTTCTGTGTATTTGTGTAACATTTCCATCCCGCAATCACTAACTAAGTATCATGATCCCTGCCAGTTCCTTGCTGTTTTGTTCCCGCATTACACATTTTACTACGCATATGCCGTACTTGCTCTTTGTGAGTGTTGCTTTGCTGTTCACATTAGCTTAGCCCCTTGTATCTTTGCATTCGCAAAAAGGAGCAAGCCAACATTTCGCCTGCCTTCAATCGCGGTCGCCCGGTCACCCGATCGAGTGTCTGCGTACCCCCTTGTGTCCGAGGGTGGACACAATTGCGAACACCTTGCATCATACTCTTACTACTGGAAAGTACGGTGTGTTTAAAATCAATCTGCACTAGATCAATCAATGCTAGGCATAACTGGGCTAGGTTATTTATTGGTCACATGTATCTAAATATTTTGAGAGGTTTGACGAATTTACAATGTTACAAATAATACACAGAATAGGGGTTCAATCAAGCACCGTGAAGAACACGTCGGTATTTGGTTCACGGCCACCTCACTCCATGCATCAAAACACCTAGCTCACTGACAAGGAACTGTAAAGACACAATACGTAAAGATGTCTCTCGATCAGACGTTATGTAGCATTGCTTATTGCACTAGATTTCAATTTTCCATGTTGCAAGTAAAATTTTGCATTCTTTTGAAACCCCGGGTCATGGTCAGTGAATATTGTTGTAGATATTCAAAATTACGTGCGAAATGTTTTAAGAAATATACATTTGACGTGCGTCTAGGCGTTCAAAGTATATTTGTAAATGCTTGGAACAATAGATGATATAAATTAATTATTGTATTGTGTTGTACCTACTTCTGCAATGTGTGTGTTGCAGTATAGCATCAGGAACTTATATCTACCTATTTTACAACTTGCATTACCAATCAACATATTTTTTTACCTACAACAAATACTCGGAAACATAAAAATTTTATAGGCCGAGATAACAAAGTTGAAAGGTTAAGTTGTAATTTACACGTATTGATATTCACTCGTTCAGTTGTTACTACAACTTAGTAAAGTGTAGCATTACAACGAAATTAAAATGCATTTAATTATGCTTGTGTCTTCTCTTATATTAATAAGCGACGCTAAAATAATTATAGACATTACAGCAACGAGAAACAATGATGCAAGAGTGAACTCAACCGGTGTCGATGTGAAAATTATAGATGAAAAAGATTTAGTGTTGCACAAAATCGATAAACAACATTTGCTAGAAGCTGTGAAGATCCACTATGGAAGGAAACCCAGTAGTGTCTTTCTGAAAAGTCCGACACCATGGGGAGATCTGTACAAGACATATCATTGGGAACAAGTATCAAGAGTGCTTACAGTGACCTCTGCTAGAATAAAAGGCATCACCAAAAAACCTGTGCTACTTCTAACACATGACTTTGATAACTTATCAAACAATACCATAAAAGTGAACACTGGTATTAGTCAGACCGTCGAAAACACTATAACGACAAGTTGGTCGAAGAGCCAAGATTTGACAATATCGCAAGAAATTGAATACGACATCAACGTTATGTTCGCAAAGTTGCAAGGAGCCACGGAATTCTCCCATACTACCAGCTGGGGACGCAGCGAGGAGAAGTCGCAAAGCGTCACTATTGGTTCTACGAGTTCCGTAGAGGCAGAGTTAAATCCTGGACAATCTGTAACCGCAACTCTATCTGCCAGCCGTGGTCATTTAGAAGTGGAAGTCACATACCTAGCAACCCTAAAAGGTAATGTTGCAGTGAACTTCAAAAGGAAACACAAGGGTCATCACTTCTGGGGGCCTCCTATTGAAAACATATTGAAAGACAGCAATATTGAAAACGGTATAAGAGTGACTGAAACGATTAATGTGGGATACTACACTGATGCTTCGTTAGTTGTCTATGATAAACAGACTGGATTACCTTTGTAGCATTTAAGCTGCATTTATTATAATGACCTATATACATATATCCGTGAGAACTCTGCGATAGAAATACCAAAATCGTCTCCCAAATTACTTATTATTCACTACTAAACTATATAAATAAACGAGTCTTCTTGTTTTTATTGGCAATACCTATTTCTGGTATTGATAACGCGATGTCAAATTAAGTTCAAGGCCAAGTTGAAACGATTAAATCTTAAGATGTTTGGTAAGTTAGAAAAAGTGATTCTGTTAATCGAATCCTAATCCATTCCAACGTTTTTAATGTGGTCATTTAAATATTTGATAATTCTAAAATATTATACAAGGTGTTACAAAAGTACCTAACTCTTTTTACAGGGTAATAGCACCCGGTGATAGGGATCACAACCCAAGTTTTTTTTGCTCTATGACGTTCCGTTAATTTTTAAATTAATAAAATATGAACGATGGGGCGGGAGAAAAGTATTTTTTAAATATTGTTTTCATTGACTTTCACAATGTTTTAACAACTCAAAGCTATTTAAATGCACCTATACGCACAAACATATTTTTAAATATGAGCTAATAACAAAAAAAAAGTTATGAATTTTTTTCAATTTTCAGTGTATAAAATAAAAATTGTTTTTTTTCAACTTTTTTTACAGATTTGACATTATGTTGACCAGTAGGTACACCCCAGTCCAGTACACCCTGTAAAAAGAGTTAGGTACTTTTGTAACACCTTGTATTATCAAATAGCTATGACAAACTTCTGCAATAGATGTAAAGGTGAGAGTTACCTGCCATTTCAGATTGATCAAATCCTGCAAAACGAACGAACGACATTTCTCGTAAGCCCCTGATGATAATGAATATCCGTCAAACAACTGATTAGACCACTCTCATTTTCACATGACCGTAATGATTTGAGGTGGGTTACATCAGCGGTCGCCGCTCACTCGTGAACTACTCTTGTGGCATATCGGTATGTGGACGTACTCTACTACACCGCATCCTGATAATAACATGAAAGTTACTTGCATTTTTTTCTTTTCTTCTAGCTGATCGAAAATTCATAACGTGTTAGGAAAGGATAATTTATAGATGCAGAGTTTTTGCTTCATCCAATTAAGGCAAGAATTTACTAACCCCACATAAAAAAATATCTTGATTATTTTACGTTATACATAGGTATTTATGTTTAACAATCATTTGCATATCAAGTATTTACCTACATTTTGTAAATGTACTTTTATCAAGCGTGCCTACGTATTATATGTTTATGGTATGGCATAAAACTTTATAGGTTTCTCCCCTGTTCTTAAAAATCTTCACGCTGCTGTCTATGAATCCCGCCCTAAGCATTTAATTTGCAGCTGAGTACAATATTTGCATACAATCGCGCGATGTTCGAAGTGGGAGCTATCGGTGAAACCGAGAAATAAACAGAAGTCTTGCATCAGCCGTCGACTTAGGTATCATGATTATTGTTCTTTACACTTCGGTAGTCCTCTGGGACTCAGATGAAAAACTACCTGTGTCTAGTCGGCTACACTAATTAATAAAATAAAAAAACGAATTTAATTAAGTGAGTGATCTGAGTTGCTTTATAAATGTAGGTCCCACTGATTTTAATATCTACGAGGCTTGTTCAACAATTTGGATGCAAATGGTGAAAAATAATGATTAAAAACGACCCGTGTCTAGCAGACTAGATGTTTGGATGGAAGTTTGTTACTTTACCGAGACTTCTTCTGCGCTAACTTCAATAATGGGTAAAATATAGGCAACGTTTTATTGATGTTTGTGTGGACAAAGTCGCGGGCAAAAGCTAGAAAGATATTTTTTTTACCAATAGGAAAAGTGATAAAAATTGTTTCATGGATGCGTTTTCTGTTTTTTCATTTCGTTGGTAATGGCGTCCTTGTTTGTTTGCGCTAGAATTTGGGCATTGTGTTGAACGATTCACTACGCTACCGCTACCTATCTACCTGCTGCGTACGATTGATTGGATGGTGCAATTACTTTCAAGGTTTCTTCTTTTGACCAAGATTTACACCAGAACAAAAGTATTAAGAGTTGGTACTAAAGATCAAAAAACAAAATCCTAAAAAGCCCGAAATCAATATGAAACTTTCATACCCTAATTCCTATAATGATAAAGTGAAGTTTTATAAAACATGGCTTACTGCTCAGCCCTAGAGACTACAGGGTCCACTCAAAGACGATAGCGGAACTTTAAGTAGGCTCGCTACTGATCACTACAAACAACTTGTACTGGGTGGCGAAAAAAATGGAGTGAAAAAAATATCTGCTGTTTCATACATTTGCCGCAGTACTGTGTCGACCTTTTGTATGGAACAGCAGATATTTTTTTCGCTCCATTATTTTCGCCACTTGGTACAAGTTGTTTGTAGTGATCAGTAGACAGCCTACTTAAAGTTCCGCTATCGACTTTGAGTGCACCCTGTAGACTATCTATAAAACAATCGAAACGCGAGTCGGAAGAATGGTTGTGGGTGTGTAACCTATAGGTATTATTTCAAAACTTCAGCTACTTAGTATACACTTCTAGCGAACGGCAATATCGCAGTTCTTGTTGGCTATTTAAAACAAAGCTCATTGTTAACTAATGAATGGGGAGATTGATCAAATTAGACCTTTTTTGCTGTCGTAAAGCGCCTTATGGTGATGTCTTGCGACACTTGAAGTAGAATGAGTTTCTTGTTTTGTATGCAACTTATAATTATACTCGTATACCACTATGTGAATTATTTAGTCTTAATTAATTTCTGCAGGTGAACTTTTGAGCCTGCAATAAGTTCAAGATGTCTGTTATTTATTACATATTGATACATAATATTTAATCTAAACTGATTTATTACCGCCTCAAATCTGGCTTATTTTGCTATGATATCACTAAGTGGTTTTGATGCTCACTTGTTTCTGATGTAAGTTTTAGGCTCAAGATGAACTTGATCCACTTTTAAGAATGTAGGTATATTAAGACAAACGTAATTTACCTCTCAACGAATGGTCTACATTTGAATATTAAAAAAAATATAAAAGGCCAAGGTCCAACGAATCTTCTATTTTAATTGGTCGTAAAGTCATCATTTCGGACTTCTAAATTAAAACATCTGTTTGCACTATGTGCAATTAAATAGCATGATTTGAGCGCGGCGCGCACCTATTTATCTTCCTCTTTTCTATTAAAAGTTAATCTTTATCTCAATTTCAGTCATTTACCAAGTTGCATACCATCTTTCGTGTATCAGTTAGGAAAAAAAAAACAAAAAGCAAAAGTATTTTAATACTGATATACTTTTTTGAGAATATTTGTGTAAAAAATCATGGTAAGAATCACGTTCTCAACAGACCCAACGCGAACCGACAAGTTGTAATGAGAAAGCAAAAGTGCTACAGGTCATTAATAATATTAATAGAGTATGATGTCCTTCAGTGGTCACAGTACCAGATACATGTAACAGAATTAACTCTAGAAGTTAAATCTATTATCTATAGCACTATACGCCTTCTACGCCTTCTAATAAAGACTATTTTAGACTGATGGTGTGTACTGGTTGTTAATTGGTAGAATTGTATCAATGGCTCGAAGAAAATGATGGATGTTTGAGGCAGCGCCAGTGTATGGGAGGCTTTCCATATAATCCTTAAACTTTAGAAATATATGTATAGATTTTGAAATAGTATTTGTTTTAGTAGTTACTTAATGTAATTAGTCTTGATGGCAAACTATTTTTTACTCTACATTTTTATACATATACTAAAACAATGTTACAAAAAATCTCGCACATGTAAGTCCAGAGTTGAAAAAAATACACTGTACCAAGCCAAGCCAATAAAAGAAAATGCATCACTTGGGAGTGTACCGCTGCAACTGCTGAAACGACCGGTTACATGGCAATCAATATTGAATGCGTGATTTATTATGATGAGACGGGCTACCTACTCAATGCTCTGGTAACACTAACAGAAGGTATATTAGTTATAATAGTAATTAGTGAAACTGAAACGAAACTAGTTCGGGCGTGGGAACGTATATTTAAACGGTTTTATTTAGCTCACCCCGTTTGTTTTATTTATTCTTTATTCTTTCTTGGGTCAAATTTAGTAATTCAAATTTCACCCTCTTCCTGTCAACCGATTAATCTGAAATTTTGTATACACTTTGGATTTTGGTGACAATACAATTATGTTTATTCATTATCATTATAAATTCAAGATGGCCGCCGCTACAAAATGGCGGATAATTTATGTTTTATTAATCCCATCAATATGGGTATCAAATGAAAGGGCTCAACAAGCAGAATACAATATACTATACAAAATTGAAATCCAAGATGGCGGCCGCTACAAAATGGCGGATAACGTAGGTTTTATCAATCCCATCAATATGGGTATCAAATGAAAGGGCTCAACAAGCAGAATACAATATACTATAAAAAATTGAAATACAAGATGGCGGCCGCTACAAAATGGCGGATAACGTACGTTTTATCGATCCCATCAATATGGGTATCAAATGAAAGTGCTCAACCAGTATAATACAATGTACTATATGAATTAAACAGAATGCGAAATAAAAACTAAAAACTAGAAAATAAAAATAGGTAAAAAAACTTTTTAAGTTAAACTGTTTTATGTTAAACATACATTGCAATGTTTAAGATAAATGTACTAAAAACCAAAAAATAATAAAATAGATACAGTCGTGGGAATTATAAACATATGCATAGACTAGACTAAAATAAAACCGTGGGGCACGTCAACTGTCTAATTATAGTGTAACATTACAAAACAAACATTTTAATCAACGATTGTAGACAATTGACGTGCCCCACGGTTTTATTTTAGTCTAGTCTATGCATATGTTTATAATTCCCACGACTGTATCTATTTTATTATTTTTTGGTTTTTAGTACATTTATCTTAAACATTGCAATGTATGTTTAACATAAAACCGTTTAACTTAAAAAGTTTTTTTACCTATTTTTATTTTCTAGTTTTTAGTTTTTTTAGCTTAGCTATCTGTAAAGGCCCTGCCTTAGATTATGCTATAATCCACCAGTCTTTACTGTCAGTCACGGGGTTGCTATTGACCCGTTGCTAGCTAGGGGTTTCTTTTGTCACTATGAAGGAATAAACATCATGATGTAGTTTAACACTCTCCATATTGACTGTTAGAACAAGATTAAATCTCATAGAAATAATAATTAAGTAAATAAATGCTAATGAGAGAGCGCGGTGTGATTGCTTTCTGATGGTGAACTGACGACGATGCCACAGTTTGTCATACAGTGTTAGGTAAAAAGACTAATTGCTGATTAAGGCGCTGGGCATAGTGAATCGCCCGCGCGCAAAGAAAAATGCACAAAATCGATTCCTTTTATAATTTAAACCCTAAATTTAGTTGAGGCCTATCTAACACAGCCAGTTTCATGTCGATATCTTCATGAAGACATTTTGCTTGAAAAAAGTGCGCCGCCTATTTTTTTCAAGCAAAATAACTTCAAAACATTTATGAATGTCAACACGAAACTGGCTGATAGGTCTCACCTAATTCTAGGGTTTGATATGTGAACATTTTCAATTTGTTTAGTGCATTTGATACAGGAATCGATTTTGTGCATTTTTTTTTGCGCGCGGGCGATTCACTATGCACGGCGCCCTAAGTGAAATGTGCGGTTGCATGCACCGTACACTAACTATGACCTAATAGTTGGAGAGCTGGTGACCAATCGAGATATTTTTTCGTAGAAGGCTGGGAGTTGGTAGGCTGATAGAGTAGACTTCGCTGAGTCTGGGAAAAATAATTTTTTGGCCCGGTCGCGGTTGAAAGTTAGATTTTTTCGACTTTGAAAGTTTAAATGTATGGGTTGAGTCATTTCTTTTTTGTCTACAAAGCTGGGAGGTTCTAGGCTGCCTTTTTAGTCTCCGCTGATCACAAAATCACTATTTGTTACTAGCTGAACGCGGTAGAAATATAGTTTTTTATAACCTAGAGAGTGTGTATTTTTGGGTTATAAAAATCAAACTTTCTACCATGTTCGGCCAAAAAAATATATATTTTCTTGTTCAACGGAGTCTCAACAACTAACCTAGAAGTTCCTAGCCTTGTACGACAAAAAATTATACTGAACCCATACATTTAAACTTTTAAAGTGGAAAAAATCTAACTTTCAACCGCGACCGGGCAAAAAAAATATTTTTCCCAGACTCAGCGAAGTCTACTCTATCAGCCTACCAACTCCCAGCCTTGTACGAAAAAATATCTCGATTGGTCACCAGCTCTCTAACTATAAGAATATGCCAGGAATAAAGGTAGGCTTTAAAATTTTAATGCATCATTCATCATTTTATATTCAAGGTTATCGTATTCAATAATAATATGCCCGCAATTCGGTTATACATTATTAAATCATGTTAATATTATTTTACTCCATTGAAGAAGAGTCTATTATTTCAAGCCATTTTACTACCTTATAATTAAAGTTACCAATTACACTACCTAGCAAAACTATTGAAACGTTAGCGTAGTAGCACAAACTGCACAGGAATAGAAGCTCCGCTTTGATATCAGAAAAAAAAACCTCGAGAATAGGTATTGGCTGTCAAAACAAAGAATCAATTTTAACAAAAAAAAAAATATAATTTATACCACAAATTGGTTGACGGAGCCCGATATCAAGTGACTGGATGGTGACGGTTGTTCAAAGAAAAACGACAGAGGGGATTTTAACAGCGTCCAGTGACCAGTGGCGTCCAGTGACAAGCGACCACACGGACGCTGCACTGCCTGCAGAGCAGAGGAAAAAATCGTGATGAAACCCGTGTTTTAGTTGGTTCCGCACGTATTTTGTAGGTATCTACTGAGATCTCTCCACAAATCTGCACGAGCTCTACTTCCATAAGTTATCAAGTACATTACAATACTGGCTGACTCAACTTTTTATGAGCTGGTAGATGGATTCATATTGATCACAGCTGGGACATGTTATATAGCGATAGTTCATAGAACGATGAACACACAAGCGATAAGGACATTAGGGTGATTTCCAGGGCTTCTGTGGTACTCTATGCCGGCGGCACCGAGCGCAGTAATCACTATGGTTAAACGCTGCTTGCTTGGGTAACGCTCGGTGGAATGCGCTAGCGCATCCTCAGCGGAAAGGTCATCGCGAGGTCGTGTGGATCACAGACGATAGAGGTAGAGTCTGCAGCGAGAATCTGCGCCTTATGGCGACATGTACACCATCTTTAGATATGCAATACTTTGGAAGTTTCTACTTCTTCGATATATGTTTTCATGCAAAGATCCAATTAAGCAAATATGTTTACCCAGTATTCACGAGATTTAGTAATTGTTCAAGTTTACATTCACTTTTGTATGTATTATGCAACAATTCAGAAACTTATCAATAAACATGTAATTTTTTCGGTAATCTTACAGCGATTTTGAAATTAACACTTTCGCAAGAAACACAATATGACATTTCCTCATTATGTTCTGTGGATGGTACCAAATAGGCCCGTCGTATATTGCTAACTCTATGTGTAACGAATATAAGTACGTTCTATAAAATAACATTACAATTAAATGGAAGGTACTGCGAGGCACGCTCTGTACTATAACGATCATTGTTTTAGTCGTAATGGACCATAAACTGCTGCATAATATCGACCACTCTATACTAAAATAGAGTAGGGAAAACACAGAAAGTAGATTCAAAGCGATATTGTTTAAAGCATTGATAACAATTATAAAACACAGGGTGTTTGATGCATTGTTTGCTAAACTGACCCTGTATATTAATAAAATACTACTGGTGTTTGTGCACTTAAAAGTATCGAAGCAATACGATATCAGTGCGGCGCTGTAGTTAATCGCGTTCCGTACTTCGTGGTACTTCTGTCTTTTCAGTTTAAGAATTGACTTCGTGCTCAAAAGTAGTAGGTATTCATCCTTGTGCACACTTTAAGTTCAATGACGTGCAGCGCTAAATTATCGTGTGAACGTTGTTTTTTTTTCAATTTATTTCATGGGACGGTCACAAGCGGATGAACTTTGATAACGATTATGATGCCTCTCCATAGTAAAATGGTAATGTCAGGGTTACCGTTGACAGAGAGTAATACTTCACTAAGATCATTGCTGGATATTATTTATTACTCGTACACATATGTAATTTTATAATTAATTACACTTTTTGTACGTACATTTAAACGTTTACACGAACGAAACAAATGCAATGCAAATCTCGATCTAACAAAATAAAATGAAAACATTTGAATAGCAAATACTCTATTACTCCATATGTACATAATTAACCACTCGGCTGCCAAGGTCACAAATACGTTTCACGGACAGCTTGAATTTTGCCTGAGAGAGACAGATTTGTCTCTGGCGCAAGCCGAGGCGTAGTTATAAAAATCCTTACGCCAATTCATAATGAACTTATTTGTTCAGTAATATCCTTGGCATTCCTTGGATCTAATAATTCGTATCATCATTAATTATTGTTTTAATTTCGGAAGATGATTTTTACATTTCAACTTATCAATCTAATTCAAACTGGATACCTTTCAACTTAATATAATTTGAAGTAGCTAATGTTTTTAAATTGATTCACTTCACTTCCAATCTGATGAAAGACCACAATATCAACAGTTAACATCACCTTTATCGAGACGTCAATACGTAATTGACGTTTTAGGATGAAATGAGTGGCAATACATCGTACCTTTAGGTGCTGTTTTTGCATGAAATATAATTCTCAGGCGTTAAACCGGCTACCATAGAAATATTTGTGATATTTCTATCGTAGCCTATGATACCACTATGATACCACGGTAATCACGGTCTATTTATATTTTAGGGAACTTTATTTTAACTAATTTTCAGTCTTAAACTCCAAGCAACCATGATGAACTAGCCGTTCTATATCAAAGTGAGAACGGTGCCTGTATGGACCAACAGTTTCATTTACCGTATTCAATGTTTGCAATGTAATAAAAGTTGATTTTCTTGCAAAAATAAAACACAGTCAAAATATAAATGGAACTCAATTAAACCTAAATACCACCAAAAAAAAAAAAACACAAGTAACGAACCATCACAAAATGCATCGTCAAATTACAACTAAACTAATAAAATTTACATAATGTCAAAAAATAAGTCCAAGTCAGTTTTCTTGGCGAGTTGACCAACCCTTAAAGTACGTGAAACCTTTTTGTAACACCCTGTATAGAATCGTCATCAACTCAGACGTCGATGACCTGCCGATAGCCCACAGATGACCGCACGATGACGCAAGGATGTCGGCCTAGCTTGGCGATCTGGGCACGCCATCCATAATGCAGCTTGGCCGTATATGAAGAGCGAAAGTATTAACTGGTGTGTAATATTTTAAACGGGAGCCCCTTTTAGATTTGGCCTCTCTTGCTGATCTAAAACTTACCTCCCACCCGCCACGGAGTAATAGTTAGAGAGCTGGTGACCAAGCGAGATATTTTTTCGTACAAGGCTGGGAGCTTCTGAGCTGGTTATTTAGACTCCGCTGATCATGAATATACGATTTTTATAGTCCGGGCGCGGTTGAAAGTTCGTTTTTTTTAGCGTTAAAAGTGTAATTTTTTTGGTTGAGGAATATTTTTTCGTACAAGGCTAGGAGTTTCTATGCTGCTTATTTAGAGTCCACTGATCACGACTATACCATTTTTATAGTCCGGGCGCGGTTGAAACTTTGACTTTTTTAACGTTAAAATTCATAGAGAGACCCAAAATGTTACCCCATTTTGGATGGTCCATCAAGGAGAATATTTTGAAATTGGATATTCTTATTTATATTTTGTAAATCCGGTGTTTCTCTTTTGTTGTGTTCACGAGATAGAGCACATTAAAGGGGGTCCAATGTATGACACCAGTTTTACAAACTCGACTGACAGAGACACACCCATATATATAAACTGGAGTGTAGTTTTCCGATCCAAATAATATCAGTTTGGTAACTGATAATCATTTTCTTCCCGAGATACAGCTGAGTACAGGGACCTAAACTTATTTTTGTTCTTCTTATCTTCAAGACATTGTTGTAACAACATAAAACGTACAAAAGTATAGAATGAAAATATGAGTTATAAAGCTCTACGTAGACGCGTTTACAAGACATCTCATCAAAGGGAATTCATGGCTAGATCGCATCGGCACGCCGTAGCTCCTTAGTACATATAGGTGGATACCATATAAATCAGTGTGGTGCAGATACATTACTGAATCAGCCAGCTAGTGGAGTGGAGAGACCTGCAGATAGAGTTGGAAGTGCGAAGGATTTTTTGACCCGGCCACAAGGATCGTTTTTTCAACAGTGATGAAAAACAGAGATAAGTGTATTGCTACGGTCTTTGGCTTTGCTTTGCTTATCAATTCAATAAAATTACTCGACTTGTCTGGTTACATTCATAGTCCAGATAATCACTGTTTCTTTATTTTAAACAATACACCGCAAAAAAATACAAGTATTTTGATGGAGCCATAAAAGAAGCAATTATCAATATTTCATTCTATGTTTGAGCCAAATCGGCCGGTAAAAAACAAAGTTTGACATTACCTTCGATCGACATATTTTGTGAGTTAAATTTCGAAAAACTGCATGATGAAAAAAACCCTATAAATATCATACCTACTCACAAAATTTCACGAGAATCTGTCTAGAAATACGACCTGTATTAGGAGAACAGATGTCTATCCGCCGGACAGCATTTTTGCCAAAGCTGAAACGGAGACGCTCGGTCACTTCGCTCGCTCGGTCAAATTAAAGGCAAGAAAAAATAAAAAGATGAAAATAAATATTTAAAAAATCAGAGTGTGTAGACTTCGGTCCTAATACAAAAATGACAAAGTCGACAATAAAGTATAGTGCCAACATGTTAGATGTTCAGTTGTCAGAGTTGCTATCGGCAAGTTTTTGGCGATTGTGACCAAAACAGAAACAGGGGAAAGATAACACCTAAAAATTACAAAGAAACAGTGACTCCATCGATAACAATAAAGACTACTTCAGGAAACAAAACATTTATTACCAACAACCTCTATTCAACATTTTGATCAATGAGCCATTAAAAAAAAAACTATTTAATGCAGTTCATAGATGGCGCTTACAAGATGTGACCATACAAGAACCAGATTACAGCCGTCAAAATGAATATGTGCTAAGCGAAATTATTTGCAAACTAGTTATTGCATAGAAAAGCCAAAATTAACATAAACAACATGCAAGCAAACTAGGATGCTTTCCGTACGTAAATTGACATAACCATAATCATCACTAAAAAAAGAGAAACATTTGTCGTATTAATTATTGTTGATCATTACAACACCTAATACTAACCTACTCAAGTAAAAGCTTAACATTATGAGGTAATTAATACACAGGGTCGCGGGTTGAGAAGAACAATCTGATCTCGAAGCTATCTATTGCGTTTCTTCCTCATGGTCTTGTGACGTCTTATCTATTCAGAAATGTTTATGTGAAATGTTTATTTAAGTTTATCTACGTAAGCGTTATCCCTGCAAAAAAAAACGTTTTTTCATAAAAAATATATAACTATCCTTAGTGAGTACTTAGTATTTTTAATCAGCATAGAACATAGCCCTTATTAAGTATGTTACTTTATTTATTTGAACTTATATTTTAGAGGAGCTTTATTCTTTCCAAAACTTCTGTTTTATGACTTTGGTGAAAGCGCAAAAAAAAAATCCAAACAATATTACGGACGAATAGACAGGCAGCGTAGGCAGAGTAATAGGGTCCCGTTTGGCACCCTTCAGGTACGGAACCCTAAAAAGTAAAGCAGGTAAAACAACCTAAGAAATCCTTCCATAGCTTGGACTTGGTAACTATGCATTGTCGTGCAATTTTTTTCTTGTTCTCGATTTTCAATGCTATCTTGATAATCTGAAGAGTAGTGATTGCCAAAGAGTATCAATTACCTCAAACTAATAGTAATTTCTAATTTAATCACGAATTCTACTTCATACTGAAGTTCATTCAGTTACACCTTTGAAAAGCTCAATCTCCTGAACGCAACAACTGAGAACTTTCAATATAATATTTTTTCCTTTGTACGACTAAGCTTCAACTTGCAAAATTGATTCAATGAATATTTGAAGTAAAAAAAAAAAATCGGCCTTCTTTACTAAGCTAAATTTCAGGAAGAAGATCACTATTAGTTACCAAACTGATATCATTTGGAATGGAAAACTTCACCCCAGCTTTTATAATTGTGTCTGTCTCTGTCAGTCGAGTTTGAAAAACTGGTGTCATACATTGGGGCCCCTTTAGTGTGCTCTATCTCATGAAAACAACCGAGGAGAAATACCGGACTGACAAAATGTAAATTAGAATATCCGATTTCAAAATATTCTCCTTGCTGAACCATCCAAATGGGGTGATATTTTGGGTCTTTCTATAAATTTTAACGTTAAAAAAGTCAAAGTTTCAACCGCGCCCGAACTATAAAAATGGTATATTCGTGATCAGCGGACTCTAAATAAGCAGCATAGAAAGTCCCAGCCTTGTACGAAAAAATATACCTCAACCAAAAAAATTACACTTTCTACGCTAAAAAAATAGAACTTTCAACCGCGCCTGGACTATAAAAATAGTATATTCCTGATCAGCGAAGTCTAAATAAGCACCCTACAAACTCCTAGCCTTGTACGAAAAAATATTCCTCAACCAAAAAAATTACACTTTCAACGCCAAAAAAAACGAACTTTCAACCGCGCCCGGACTATAAAAATGGTATATTCGTGATCAGCGGAGTCTAAATAACCAGCTCAGAAGCTCCCAGCCTTGTACGAAAAAATATCTCGCTTGGTCACCAGCTCTCCAACTATAATATCAGATTCAGGTCGATCTGTCAACCTGAGAGTTATCCTGACCATCCTGCCATGGTAGCCAAGCTTTACACTGGTTTGTCACACTTTTTCCAATAGCAATCAGGATATTAATGTCTGTCCAAATCTAAAGCATTTTGTTTCGTAAAAACTTACAAAATACTACTACTACTATTCGCTGTTATGATTTTTAAATGCATCCATTCGGTCTCAAGTTATTTAAAAAAAAAACACATTTCGAAGTGGAGTAGCGGACTCTATTTGTCGATATACTCGTAAAATGGTCCACACAATCACAACACATTATTACTTAAACATTTGCCTCGATAGTAGAGGCGCCGAACTTCGCAGAAATAATACTGCATTACCTGAGACATGTTTATGTGCAGTATTTACCTTTACTAGCGTAGATTAACAGTTCAATTCATTGAGGTACCTACTTAATAAACGAGTGGAGGGTCCTTGAAGAGTAGTTTTGACAAGCAAAAAAACCGTTACTGGAGTCGTGACAATTTCATACAAGTCATACAATACAACGTCTGTCATACTAATATCCTTGAAGTTCGATAATTTCAAGAAAAAGGTCTAGGACTCCTTTTTCAGTAGTCATTGATTCTCCTTTGACCGTCGCGTCGGCTACCTAGACCGAAATAGGTTGGTCACTTTCTATTCTGGGGTAAATGTCAGTTTCTTTCACTTCCTTGTCAAAATGAAAGGAATAAAATGAACTGTCAAGAGCTTCCGTGTTTTGATATATTATGTAGCTACCGGTATATCTCGAATCACGTTTTGTTGCTACAAAAATTTTTTTATTTGTGTTTTCGATTCCTAACAGGTAAAAATATGATACAGATTGAAAAATTCCCATTTTGAAACAGCTTTAAAGTCACCGAAACTTCAAATCAAATGAAATATATTTATTTAAACAAACGATAATGATTGAACTGTGATCCCACACTTGGTGAACCTGTATGAATATGAAAATGAAAATGAAAAAGGTCTTTATTAAAAAAATAGTGAAGTAACATATTTCGGTGGCCCCCACACTTAGGCATGGCCTGTGTTGTGGGTGCCGGATAAAATATATCGTGGCGATGTTAATCTGATCGAGACTTGAGTGTCTTATTAGATTTATAAGTTGGATAACTTGGTTGCCATACTTCTCTACAGGGTACACTCTAAGTCGATAGCGGAACTTTAAGTAGGCTGTCTGTCTACTGATCAATACAAACAACTTGTACTAGGTGGCGACAAAAATGGAGCGAAAAAAATATCAGCTGTTTCATACATTTGGCGCAGTACTGAGTCGACCTTTTGTATGGAACAGCTGATATTTTTTTCACTCCATTTTTTTCGCCTTCTAGTACAAGTTGTTTGTATTGATCAGTAGACAGCCTACTTAAAGTTCCGCTATCGACTTAGAGTGCACCCTGTAGTAGCATATATGTATTTGCTAGCAGTACTCCTTATGTGTTGAAGTGAATGCGAATTAATAGCGCGGTCAGCATTCCCCGTGCGTGTGGCAACAGCTGATGTGACGTGAACCCTGCTCCCGCGCCTCTCGCTGGACCACGTATACTTTGTCAAGTGTGGCTTGAGAGAATCGGTCGAGGGGTTGCTGAGATATGGGGTCGCGAGTTCATAGTTCGGGGCGAACCACTTGTATAGTTTTGTTCTTGGATCAAATAATCATTTCTGGAGGGTAGAGTTATTAGAGATTAACAATAAGCTATTTGCGTTAAAAGTATAGGTAGTTGCAACACTTAATATTTATCAAAATACTTGTCATCCGTGAAACCTACAAAAATTGTATTACTAAGTTTTTTTTCACTTCTCAAAATCCTAAACTTAACTTGATAGACTATAGCAATGATTACATCTCGTTCACGGCACAGATGGCGAGTGCGTACGGGCTTACGTGGAATTACAAGATTTATCACAACGCGGCTCTAATTCATCATAAACGTTTGCTATAAACATTACTGGCGCTGCGGTTTCACAACTTGGAGGCTTTTAAGCACCGCTATTTACTTTATTAGCAGAATGTTACAAGCTATTTACTTTATTAGCAAAATGTCCCATAAACAACCTATTAGTCACAAGAAATTGTCCCTTTTATTGCTTAATCGAACATCTGTTGCAAGCTTCATTATTGCCATTCAGGGGGGTTACCCTTGACGCTATTGCGATCAAATTGAAAAAAGTTTTAATATTAATTTCTCTTTGAATTCGCATAGTAATGCTTTGATTTTAAATACTTTGTAATGTTTATTCAAAGGTAAGGCTGTTTTATTCAATAAAAACACAAAATGCGTCTTAATTTGTAAAATATTAAATTTTCAAATGCGGCCGTATTGGAAAAAAGCGTCAAGGGTAGAGGGCCTGACTACAATCTTAATCTTACCCTGCAGCATGGGAAGCTTGGAAAACAAAGGCTTAATACGTACGTATTGTTTAATGACTAATTAACTTTCTTGTGCGTTACAAGTGTTGACGATTTTATAAAAATTACTCATCGGTCAAATAGACTTTCGGTTACTTAGCTTCGAAAAAATTGGTTCCGAACTATTGTCTTTCGACAACAAGTCATGAACCAATAAACAAAAAAACTTTATATTACTTCGCTGAACCCTTTCAAATTCCGACGAGACCCTTCGGGTATCTAAGTATGAGGGGGTTTTGTACGTTACATAGGTAAGGCTTTGATGTTATATAACAATGCATCGTGCACCCGCAAGTAATTAAAACGAGCTAATTAAAAGAGCAACGTAAACAAACCATCTCTTCCTTCATTAGCACGAATAACCTACAACCCACAAGACCTACATCTCCAAGGAAGAATCTTTATGGTGATGTTAGATATTAGCATTTTAGTAACCATGTTTACTTGACAACTTAGTAACCATGTCCCAGGCACTGCAGCGCCAAATGGTCTCTTTACTTTACCCATCTAGTGTGAGTGAATGTGCCACTGAATGCTTTATAAATCATCTAATTACGTAGATGCAAAGGCCTTAGTTTTTTTTACTTCAAAAAAGGTTTGTGCTATGGATTGAAACTTCGAAAGAGAGAGAAGGGAAACAGATAAATAAAAGTTTAAAAATAAATTAATAAATAACCGTTCTACACCAAAAACGAAAACTTAGACCTCTACTTAAAAAAGCCACTATTCCTCACCAGCCACCAAATGCAGCTGTGTAATCCTCACATTACAAGAAAATGCGCGCGCATCTGAACATACCATTAGTTGCGGCAACCCTGAGTTACGTCACCGCGTGTGACGTCACATAGGTCGCGGGGTGCGCGAGTGTGAGCTCATTCTCAACGACGATTTAGATGCGTGCTGATAAACGCTAGGTGTGGGGTCTGTGGCTTTGATAATCAAAATAGTCGTGTGTGAAAACATATTAACCTAGGACATAAAGATTGAAAAAGATAAAGCAAGCTTCGATATTGTTTTTGCTGCATGTAAAACTAAGGGAGTCTTATCATTATCAACAACAATGACCAAAGCCTCCTATGTACAGTCAGCCACACGCTAGGATACCCCTTTTTGTTCGATTGGCGCTCTTATGCCGCGCGCGGTAAGAGCTACCATGGGGTAGCTGTGGCTGTGGCCGACCGTACACACGACGACATGACGCGCTACCCCTTTTTGTTCGATACTCGCACTTATACCTACTGACCGCATTAGGAAACTGCTCGCGTAGCATGAGGCGGTGTTAGAGACTATCTATGGGTTTAAAACTATATGTATCTCACTCTTTTGTTTGAAGTAGAGCGGGATGGACAGAGTCCTAACACCCTAACACCTCTCTAACACCGCCTCATGCTTCGCGAGCAGCCGTGGTGCAGAGCATCGGGTCGCCGCACGTATTAAATTATGACAAAAATATTTGTGAAAATTCAGTATGAAGTATAATAACATCATGCACATGATTTGTTTCCTTCAAAATGGCTTGAATAGCCATACAACGAAATTATTATTACATCAAAACGTTTTCACACGCGACCGCGCGTTGATGTCTTTTCTATGTAGGTACAAAAGACATCAACGCGTGCGCGGGACTTTAAAAATATTCAACTTTTTCCAGCATCTCGTCTGCATGATCTATTCGATTTTGCAAGACGTAGGTAATGGATAACTCATGTTGTACAGGCAGAGACTATCGGCTATTGGATTACACAAGCTACAAAACTAGTAAGTTTACTTTTCCCACAATAATAAATGTAAGTACCTACCTAGGTACGTAGGTGTGTTTGCAACGGGTGACTAGGTGAATAGGTAAGAGAATTGGCATGCTAGGTACCTCTATACTCATCTAAGTACAAAAATAATTGAAAAAAAAACGGTTATCTTTTCTCTCACGCTGTTATTTCACAAAGAGGTATGCTGAAGCACCATTTTAATTATAAGTGAAATGTAAATCTATTGAGCCTTCGTTTTAAGATACATATTTCACTGAGTACTAAGTAAGCGCAACCTCCACCGTACATGATTACTTACTAGCATTATATAAAAGGCAATTTCGTTATCGTTATGATTTAACGTGGGGCAATCGAGGAGGCTTCACAAATAAACCGCGGCGATTAAACTGCTAACGCGCAACATCCGCTGAATATGCTAATGCTGCAGATGAAATGTTAGGGCGTTACTCCCGCCGTTAACTGACACCTTGTTTGCGACACATTACTTAATTAGATAATTAAAAAGAAATTTTCGATAGAAAACACTTTGTTGTCCACAATAAGTTTATTATTTATAAGAAAAGACAACAATAACTTCAATATAACCTTTGGGTGGACAGAAAAACTAAAAAACATAATAGCGAAGTTAAATAGAGACAGCAGAAAGAGTGTCTATTTTACTCTTATAACTTACTCGTATGTTGAAATAAACATAATACAGATGTTTCTTTGAAAGGGCGAGCCACTAAATACATATTTACCAAGTATTTAGTCCTGGCATGATATACGGAATACCATTGTTGTTATCCAAGTACAATTAATTAGGTATTAAAAATGTATGAAAATGATATTAAAAATGATTAAAACTGACCAAAACAGGGGGTCTACCGGATTAGACGAAGCCGATTACCATTGGCGAAAATCGAAGTTCGATTTATGAAAAATAAACTGGATGGCAGTAAAATTAACTGGGTGGCATTACATTTTTCATAAATCGAACTTTGATTTTCGCCAATGGTAATCGGCTTCGTCTTAGCCGGTAGACCCCCAGCACCTTGAGTCATTGCATCGATAGTGTAAGGCCCGGTTTCTGAATTGAGAATTTTACTAAGCATATACTTAACTATCGGTCTGTCACGCTCTATTGTGAGAAATCTACAGAGACAGAACGATACTTACCCATTTGCTTAGTGAATTTCTCAACTCAGAAACCGGGCCTAAGTCCAATGACTTCATTCTGGTCATTATCATAGGGTGTGACTGAGATCTCTAGTCAGCCTTGCCCTCTCAAATGTTTACAAATAACATGTGTTTACTAGGATATAACTAAGGCCTTTTTGCATCTACGTAATGAGATGATTTATACAGCGTCCAGTGGCACCTTAACTCACACTAGATGGGTGAAGAGACCACTCGGCGCTGCAGTGCCTGGGACATTGTTTTAGATGGAGTAGGCTTGCCCAGCACCTATACCATCCTGAATCCTGACAGCTTAGTCGACCAAGCCCACAGGAAAGACAGGTCAATACGTGTGGAGCCAACTGAGCCGCGGGTTTCCTCACGATGTAGTTAGCAATACCACTCGCTAACGGTGAAAGAAAACTAGGATATAATTAATTGAATAATACATAAAGATGCCGTTATTGGCAGTGTAGTAATAATTGCCAAAACATGTTTGGATTTCACATCATTACATTTTGTTTTAGATAATTTATGCACAGTTTCCAAAACTATCTGATGCAAATATTAGGCGTGAAACATTGTTATTGCTATTATATTTTTCGTTCTTCATTTTGATTCTTTTTGATCAATTATGAAAAAATAATAAACTCATTTTTTTTTACTTTTATATGGTATCGTCCATTAAGTGGGCCACGGGTTTTATCAGTTTTTAGCTATTTAAAATAACCATTATGAAACTAAGCGCATTTTTTTTATCGTGTGCATGCATTGCAAATTACAATACTATTTCTAGAATGCAGCTTAGGCATTCAATAAAAAGTTCCAGCTTACAGGAAACTAAGGCTGGTATTAATAGTCCTCTGAGATCACCTACTTGAGATCGGTCTCAAGTAGGTGAACTCAGAAAACAAAAATCACCGACTTGAGACATTGGCTTATTAATAAACCTATCTTAGGCGTGAACTTGAGTCCTCGATTTGAGTAAAGAATGAACTATTTGAACGAATGATACCATTTAAGGTTCAAAATGTGGTCAAAAAGCTTAAACCCAACTCAAAAGTACTAGGCGCCCATCTATATATATAAAAGGCTTAGGTTGACTGACTCATCACGCTACAGCCCAAACGGCTGAACCTATAAGTATGAAATTTGGACAAAAGTTGCGTTATATGGTGGAGGGTTCATTTAAGAAGCGATTTTTTTTTATTTAACCCTTAAGTGGGTAAAAATAGGGCTCAAAGTGTGTATGAGAAAAAATTTTTTTTTGGTCTTATGTTCTTAAATCTTGATTTTTTGTACTTTTTTTTTAAAATAACTTGACACCTATTTCAGATTTTTTCTCATTTCTATGTTCTTAAGGGTTAAAATGGGTGCCAAAGTTTTTCGATTTTTTTCACCAGTTACGATCAATGCTCGAACAAAACCGCTAATGCCACAACAGTGAAAATTTGTCAATAGTTGTAATTTGTGGACACGCTACGGGTTAAGACAGATTTACTTCAAGTTTAACCCTTAAGGCGGTAAAAATGGGGTCCAAAGTTTGTATGAAAAAACAAATTTTTTTGTCCGTATTTACTTGCAACTAAGAATTCGTATATTAAATCAAAAATAATTTAACACCTGTTTTAGCTTTTTTCTAATTTTAGCCGTTTAAGGGTTAAACGAGGTTGAAATGTATGAATATTTTTCGTGATGTAGTGTCAACGTCGGGCCCAAACCATTTAAGCTACAACTATGAAATTGAAACTGCAGTAGCGTTTTGTAGCAAAACTACCCACCATGAAGAAAAATATATAATTTTAACCCGTCAAATGCCCAAACCGGGGTTCAATGTTTGTATGAAATAAAAAAAATTTTTGTACCGATTTACTTGAAACTTAGTATTTGTATATAAAATAAGAAATAATTAAACACGTGTTTCAGCGTTTTTCAAAATTCTGCCCACTAAAGGGTTAAAAGGGGTAGAAAAGTTTGAAGATTTTTCCTGATTTAGTATCAATGCCAGGCCTAAACCATTAAAGCTACAACTATGAAATCGAAACTGCAGTAGTGTTTTGTGGCAAAACTACCTACCATAAAGAAAAAAATATAATTTTAACCCTTCAAATGCCCAAACCAGGGTTCAAAGTTTGTATGAAATAAAATTTTTTTTTGGTCCGATTTACTTGAAATTAAGTATTAGTATACTAAATCAGAAAAAATAAAACACGTGTTTCAGCGTTTTTCTCATTTCAGCCAATGAAGGGTTAAAATGGGTGGAAACGTTGAAGTTTTTTTCCTGATGTAGTAGCAATGCTGGGCCCAAACCATTGAAGCTACAACTTTGAAATTGAATGTGCAGTTGCATTTTATAGCATTACTACCCACCATCAAGAAAAAAATATAATTTTAACCCTTCAAATGCCCAAACCGGGGTTCAAAGTTTGTATGAAATAAAAAAAAATTTTGGTCCGATTTACTTGAAACTAAGTATTCGTATACTAAATCAGAAATAATTAAACACGTGTTTCAGCATTTTTCTCATTTCAGCGAATGAAGGGTTAAAATGGGTGGAAACGTTGAAGATTTGTCCCTGATATAGTAGCAATGCTGGGTCCAAACCATTTAAGTTAGAACTTTGAAATTTGAACTACAGTTGCGTTTTATAGCAAAACTAGCAACCATGATGAAAAAAGTAATAATGTTAACCCTTGAAATGCCCAAACCGGGGTTAAAAGTTTGTATGAAATACATTTTTTTTTGTCTGATATACTTGAAACTAAGTATTCGTATGCTAAATCAGAAATAATCAAACACGTGTTTCAGAATTTTTCTCATTTCAACGAATGAAGGGTTAAAATGGGTGGAAACGTTGAATATTTTTCCCTGATGTAGTAGCAATGCTGGGCCCAACCCATTTAAGTTATACAAATTTGAAAAACTACAGTTGCGTTTTATAGCAAAACTACCAACCATGAAGAAAAAAGTAATAATGTTAACTCTAAAACGGCCAAAACGGGGTTCAAAATTTGTATGAAATTATCATTTTATTGGGTCAGATTACCTTGAAACTAAGTAGTCGTGTATTAAATCAGAAATAATAATAAAACACATGTTTCAGCATCAAAAAGGGTGGAAACATTTTAAGAGTTTTCCTGATGTAGTATCAATAACAATGCCGGAACCATTAAAGCTACAAATTCAATGAACATTTAACTACAGTTGCGTTTTATAGCAAATCTACTAAGCATGAAGAAAACAATAAAAATGATACACCTAAAACGGCCAAAAAGGTACAAAGTATGTTTTTTTTTTTGTTGTATTCATTTGATCTTTACCAATTTGGTCACACACATACACTTCCACGCTGAATCTGCACGACGGATTTGGATGACATTTGGAATAGAGATAGCTTACAAAAATACACACCCATGACTCTATTCATGCTAATTTGATAATGGTGAAAGATGTACCCAGGCAACTTCTTATAAGTTTTCGCGGACGAAGTCGCGGGCGAAAAGCTAGTACATTATAAAGAGACTATTCGAAAAGGCACAACCTGAGTTTGGCCTCCTTTTGGTCCATAAAATTGTCCATAGTCCGGTGTTATTCAGTTGGCAACTTGTCATTTCTATAATAGTCCAGGATTCCACAAACATAAAAGTATGTTACAAGATATAACACGAACTCTACTCCAAATAGTTACTCGATTATAATAACTAGTGGTTCACCCCGAACTGTGAACTCAGGATGACTAACTTTTTGCTAACCCCATATCCACTCTTCGTCCGATTTGGATTTGGATATTAGAATTTTAAAATTCTTTATATCCATTAAGCCGCCTTTATATTTTTATGACGACACAATCATTCATACATACAAACATACAAACATACTTCGATCGCTCGTTCAATATGACGACACAATTTTGTAGCGGCACCCTGGTCTAGACAAAAAGGATCAGATCTGACTCGCTTCAGCCATTTTTATTCAGCATTGTTATTCGTTACTTTGGCAACAGAGAGCTTGATCTTGAGTGAGTAACTCAGCATATTAATAAAGCAGCGCTTACTTGAGACCGATCTCAAGTCCTCGACTTGAGTCAAGAATGAACTATTTCAACGACTTGAGTAAAGAATGTACTAGGCTACCATACATTAGAAAGAGGCTAGCCACAACCTCAGTTTGACCTTCAAAGAGGTTCGTAAGGTGAACAACTTTTTTCACCGTTTTCAGAACTGTCGAATAAAAGAAAAAACTTTTTCTACTGTCAAACATCAGTCAAACTACGAAAATAATTATTATAAAAATGTCTCGTAAATTCTTGTGATTTTCAGTATATTGAACGTTTTAGTCGGTTATGGATAATAAGTGGCGCCAGAGAGGTTATTTTCAATATTTTGGCCGAAAAATGTCATGCCGGAAACTTCCAACAGAGAGCTTCAGTTCATTCGAGCTTCCGTTATTTGAGCTTCCGTTTTTCGAGCTTCAGTACCTAGCGGACCCAGTTGGATGACCTCTACAAACGAGTTGCTGACAAGACAGGTATTTATTCACTATAATTGTATAAAATATACATAGTTCACGATACAAGTTACAGATATCGTCTAGTTCACGATACAAGTTACAGATATCGTCAGTTAGGTCTTTAAAATACCCCATCATCAACGTTTTTTGCGCATTTAATATAACTTTAGAGGTTATGTTTACGTAGAGAAAGTAGTAATTTGCCAAGCGAATTTATAATAAATTATAGAGCGACTGCAAACCTAACGTTTGATCGTTGCGCACATCATTCTACTACATTAATGTTTTATTTTGATTACAGGAAAATCAGAAAGTACCTACTGTCCGACGCATAATCGACGAAGTTAGGGCGTTATGATAAGAGGGATAAAAACCAAGGCATTTTAGAACACCAGATTTGGTCCCGAAACCTGGAATAATGTGTGGAGAATGAACACATAAAATGAGGGGAAGAATACTCGACTCAGCGCAAATTCATGTCAGGTGTGGAAATTTTAGATGATGATTAGGAAACAATATTGTATTAATAAATATGTTACAACTATCCCAGGCTTGTTTATTTTCCAATTAGAAAAAATATTAGATAATTATGTAACATTAAATTTAATGAAGGTCTTCCCTATTCAGATTTATCTTCAAGTATCAATTAACTGAATACCTACTACTCGTATGAATGATACCACACCCTCAAGTTTTCCCTACTATATCCGCTTTATATTTTATGCATGCCTAGTAACCTCTATGGTCCAACTGGGCTTTGAAGGCCGGCAAATTGTCTTAAAAAAACTAGGTACGAGTAAAGAGGTTTGAATTGTATGTTGTGCTGCCATCTACATGATATGTATCATACTACATGAAACTTTCTGTCACCAATCGCCATATAAGAGATTCCGGATGTTTATGCACGCCTAATACCTTCAGACCATTGACATGACGTCATTCACGTTACAGCACTCAAATTCTATTGTACACACGACAGCACGTCAAAGTGTACACTTTTGTTGTAAAGTCACCCGTAACGTAACCGAGTAGAGTACTAGCGTGTAAAGGTCGACGTGTTGTCGTGTGTACGTGCGTTTCACGAAATAATTCCCTTGGATTGTACAAAAATAGTCCCTATTACATCGTAATAAGAGTTTCGTAAAGGGAACTCTTTCGTGAAACGCATTTTGCCCGGATTTTCAGTAAGGAAAGAGTTGAAATATACTTTCTGCCTTTTTATTAGTGTGTGGTGTAGTTTCTTACAAGATTATGGGAGCCTGTAAATAGTAGTTTTTCTTTGAAATTAAAACTTAATTTTGACAACACTTCTGTATTTGACCGAATACAAGCTCGTAGCTTCTGATTCTACCATGCCTTTATAGGTAGTATTTGAGTTTTAGATGGTGACGCGGTGGTGGCATAATGGGTAGAACAATGGACTCGGAATCGAGGGATCCTGGTTCGAGTCCCGATGAGGGCATGTACCCTACCAATGACATTAATTTATTTCAAAGTCGCATACATACCACTCCCTGACTGTGAAGGAAAACATCGTGAGGAAACCGGAGCGTCTGAGGCTATATACCAAACTAAACTCAAACTTAGTACCAGCTTATTTTTTTAAACCTCAGCTCCTCGGAGTTCTTTCTTGGTAATATGACTGTGGGGCTCTGAACTGCTGGAGTTTTGCAGCTCGAAGAACTCGGGCTGGTAGAAACACTTTTCTGGCTAGTCATAGCGATGTGGTAGAGGTGCCGGTCGAATGACGACGACAAATTATTTCACACCACAAGGTCCCTTTCCACGTAACTTCCGATGTCGACGATGGTCCTAAGTATATTGTTAAGCTGCAACTTCTTGAGGTAGGTTCGCTTTGGATGCGCGCTGACTAAACATCATTTTTGTATATTAATTATCAAAGAAAATAAATCCCCTTCTTGCTTTGCGTAGTCGGGTAATGAAAAACACGAACTTGAGTCGGCTATCGCCTGCACTTGGAAATGACAGTCGCAAGTCTGGTCTCAAGAAGGTGAACTCACGTAAGATTGTGTCTATTAATATGCCAGCGACTCCGGTCTCAAGTAAGTGATCTTACAGCTTCTTAACATTTTATGCATGCCTAGTACTCTAAACCACGTTGTATTGAAATTGAGACGTCACGGACTGTCAAAAGATGAATGACTCACTCAATTCCGAGCTCAAGTCGGCTCTATTAATATGGCGTCGACTCAAGTAAGTCGACTCACTCAAGCAAGTCGGCTAATGTCAATGTCAATCTCAAAATCGTGTCTATTAATAAGCAAACAGCTACTCAAGTTTGACATTACCCAAGGCTTGACATTTACCTCCTTGAGATCGATCTCAAGTAGGTGAACTCAGACGACTATTAATACCACCCTAATTTTGTTTATAATTTTGCGTGTGAGTTGAGTGAGATTCGTGTATACTACGCAATACTCTTTTGCGTACCTACACAAATTGGCCACTTTATCTTATCGGTTATCACAATACACCGTCAAAGAAACCCAAGCTCCTTTTAAAGCAGACGCTCCATTTTTACGTACACGTAACTTTACAAAAACAAAGAACTTTTATGTTTAGTACCTCCAAAATAAGGTCATGAATCGCTTGAGATATCAGCAAGGTGTAATGATAGGGTGCGGTCCGAACACGCTCAAACGCATTGAATTATCCGCATTGAATAGGCTCTGACATCGCATCGCAATTTGTTGTATTGATTGTTCAAGTGTCGCGATTTCATAAGAATCAGGCGCGCTCGGTGACGCGATGTAATGTAATACCGGGGCACTAGTATGAAGATAAGAAGGTTAACTCATGAAAAAATACACTAAAAAGTCAACATCATCAGACGACGTAATGACCATATGAGATGTTTAGCTGCACTAACATATTATTGAGACCGTTTTATCTGGTTTTATACAAATCAAATGACCAGCCATAGTTTTAAAATCGCATATTTCATAAAAGGCTAAACCGATTTAGATAAAACACATCTAAGAATACTCGTTAAAAGACCTGCTTTCAAATATATAAAAAATAGCATCTAAATCGGTTCACCCGTGTAAGAGCTACGGTGCCACAGACAGACACATAGATGGACAGACCCACAGATATACAGATACACACACACACACAGACATAGCGGTCAAACTTATAAGCTCCCTCTTTTTGGGTCGGAGGTTAAAAAAATGAGATAAACGTACTTCTTCTAACCAACATAAGTGACATATTTTACAGTAACACAGTGGTGTGAAATTATAGTGATAATTTATGGTCAAAGAAGACCTTCTGTAATAAGCGTTTTGTGACAGAGCCTAGCACACTGTGGGTGTATCAAAGGGCAAGTAAATAAGCTTTCATTGCTGTTACAAGTGTTGCTTATTTAAATGAGAGTGATCAAAGTTGCTAAGGAGGTCAATAGGCTATTGAATTTCGGAAAGGTGCACAATTTCTCTTTTTATTTCGGGTGATGGTAATAATTAGGACATTCATGCCCGTTTTCACCAACCACCCCTAATGTTAAAAGATCTTTAAACTTGGTGAACTTGGAGCTTGGTGAAAACCGTTATCGATTTATGGGACCCCTAATTTGCGTCAAAAGGTCTTTTGAAATTAGGGGTGGTTGGTGAAAACAGGCATTAGTTACATAAAAGAAGAAAAAGGGATGACGATTTACACTAACTATACTTATCACATTTATCGCACTATCAATAAATGAACTTGCTTTCTGAATAATTATCTCACTAAGTATTCGTCCAAATTTAACAGTGCTCTGGCAACCTCCATATTAGGCTTCTTGACCATACACATAGGCCCGGTTTCTGAGTTGAGAATTTTACTGAGCACATACTTATGTATCGCTCTCTCACGCTCTTTTGTGAGAAATCTGCAGAGACAGGACGATACTTACCCATTTGCTTAGCAAAATTCTCAATTCAGAAACCGGGCCATAGCCTGCATGCTTTAAAATAAATGAGTTCTGTCTGACCGATTGTATAGTTTTCTTACCGCCCGCTGGCGCTTTGGATGGTTATATAGATTGAATCAAACTAATGAGACATTGTTTTGCTTCAGAAGAGTTATTAAAATTTGGCTTACTTTTATGATCGTCAGATGAGCCAGTTGTATCTCAAAATGTATGGCCAAACCTATATTTTACAAAGCTTTCACGATCTACCTGAAAATAAAACGACATTAACGAACATAATGTTATTCATAGTATGTCAACGACTACACCGTTTGTAAAGAACAAGGGATTGCAACTTGCGCCACGTCGTCGCAGCGTTGACAATAAATCCAAACATCGTGCTCTACACATTGTATCGCTCCGAACATAAATATATCAATAGAGCATCACTTGACACTTGTGCTTGCAATGCACTCTCTCGTCGTCCCATGATGGAATTTGATCCTTATGCAAATGTCGTTAAGATACCATCAAGAGAAACCTAGCTGTATCCAACCTGTCTGCAAAAGATGAGACGATAGATTGACTACAAAAGGTCGTTGTGATAAATGGTCATTGGACCGTTAATTTTAAGAACAATATCTAAGTTGGAAAGCTGAACTGTGACCTCAAAGTGGACGGTGATGTGAGATACTTGTAGGTACTTACTATACATGGTTATACGATAGAATACATAATAGTCATAATGTTCATGTCCAATAGGTTTTATTTACGCTTAAGTTTTATGCAACGAGTTTAGAAACAATTAGGATTTTAGCACGTGATCTGCGGTTTTCCGTTTGATTCCGGATATTTGCTTGAATTTATTGTATAAAATATTGCTATCTGTTACAAATATGAAGCTTCGTTCTGGTATGATGATTTAGCTTGCTCTTTAACTCTCTCACTCTCTCTATTATAAAGAATTTGTTGGACTTTTGTACGCTAAATCATTATTTTGGCTTAGTATTTTATTGCACACAATTTATACATACACATACCTACGAGTTAACAAGTAAAGACTAATTACTCATTATGCTCAGTCATAAAGGCTTTATTCACAGCCTTCAAGTTAGCTACACGATAGAGATTTATGTAAATTCGCTTTGTGATGGCAATCAAAAGCTTGCATCGACACCTGCGAAGACAAAACGGTATAATAGTCAATCTTAAAACAACGATAACGATATCTCTTGCACAGGGGTTGCAAGTTTGGCTCTTGTCTGGACTTGCCGGGATACTCAAAACTTATGCACCAATTTGGAATAACGAAAACTCATATGGCTTTTCAGTCATGTAAAGTTTTAAAGTATAAGTCCCATTTTACATCTCATTGAATACTCATGTGACTGCAAATTCTACATAGTTCTAGAAAATTAAAGGTTTTTTTATCATGTTTTTTATACTTACGACACTTTACTATTAAACTTGTAATCAAAGTTCACATGAGCAATCGAGATTGGGCAACCCAGGACGTAGTTAGCTGATTAGTCTTTTAACTTGTGTTTCCATCTTCCTACGAGAATCAAACAATGGGTTAGTAAGCCTTAAGGAATTTCCCTTGCGTGGGCTCGCTAGTCCTCCTACTGAGGCTTAGGGAGGTACTTATCAATGAGCTGCTATGCTACTAAAGTATCATCAAAGTAAATGGAAATAATAAAGCACCGATAGTGAAGAAAATGAGAGAGCATGCATTTCTGATGATTATGCTACATACGTAGTGACCGCGCTTTGAAAAATGTACTGCCACCCAGTTGATTTTACTGCCACGCAGTTAATTTTTCATAAATCGAACTTCGATTTTCACCAATGGTAATCAGCTTCGTCTTAGCCGGTAGACCCCCTTGGCACGGGTGCAATTTAGAAAAAAAAGTACACTTAATAGGAAAGTAGGTTTTATGTGTATTATAAACCTTTCGAGAAAAAATATCTAAACCACATCAAAATCAATGTCGTAGTTTAGGAGGAGTAAGCGGATATCCATACAAACAGACGCGGAAAGCGACTTTTGTTTTAAACTAGGTAGAGATTTTGTTTTCCACTTGAGCCGCGGCCATGCCATGAAATATACATGTTTGTGCCTACGTCAAAAGCAAATCAAAATGAAAGTGAGAATAATCGGGATTATCGCTACGAAACATTCAGTTGAATGCAATCACAGTACTCATCCCAAGGGTCAATACACCCCGCGTCCCACGACGTCTGCTCATTAGCGTGAGTCCCGTAACATTTGCGCAAGCGCATCGCAGTTACGTGCGACGCCTGCATGGCTCAGTGTGCCAACTGCTAAACATATAATTCGTGTTTTTAGCGCCATTAGGGAGCATTTTACCTACGTTTCTTCCGTTGATGCAATCCACACTCTCAAACGTGGTTCTAAAAATTTACCCACATAAGTCTTATGCGAGTCGACATAAGAAACAAAATTGAATTTCAAGCCCATATTGATCTTTCATTTAAAATGCTGGCGTTTAGAAAAATTGCTCTCTATGTTTTCTTTATGGTCAGTTTTAATTAAATGTTACTATAACGTCTTTCTTTGGTTTTATGGCATCCGCCTATGATCATCTTTATTTGGCTCTGGATATGAAGAAAGAAGATTCGTTAATGAACTGAGATAACAAACACATTTGCATGATAATTAAGGTAGACTCTATCCTACCTGCAGCAATTGTGACGTAATCTGCTCGGCCCATATTGTCCACTTAGGCAACATTACATACTTGTATGACAAATGGCCATACTCGACAATATGAATGGGAAGATGCTATCGCCGCAAGTATGGGAAGCGTGGTGTTCCACTGACTTATCTCCTCATAGGAATCTCCTCCATCAAAACAATGTGGGTGTTATTAATTAGGATGACCTTTAATTGAGGAAGTGTTGTAGGAAGGCTGTCTTGCTCTTTTATACAATACCCAGCTGTAATTTGACAAAATGTAATACCTGCTTAATTATTTTTTGGTAAAATCAATCCCACCAAAAACATTTTCATGTTAAATGTTGCCGAGACGAGACCATAGCACCACCGACCTTGCACTTTCAAAAAAAATAACAGATCTAACCAAGCTTCTAACGCTACACGCCCTAACCTTACTTCACAAACTCTACACTGCACCTTAGTCAAAATATGTGGCTGCATTAAATAACGATTTCTAAGGTCTCTACATCTAAAAGTTAGCAACAGCTAACCGAAAGACTAAACGCTTATTAGCTACAGTCATTCAAACGAAACGTTCGCACTGAGCGATGACGATGACGTCACATGCGCTTGCCAAGGCGGGCGGCGAGCTTTCAGGCGTGGAGGGGCGCTCGCCGGGCGGGCGGGCGCCGCGCCACCTCGCGCCAGTCCCTACGCGCATCTCGCGACGACATGTCCCCTCTGTGGATAGTGCTAGCGCTGGTCCCGGTACTGGGTAAGTCTCATGGATGCCGGCCGACTGCAATGGACACAGCAGCCCACAGTGAATCTTTATGGATTTGTGAAATTTTGGTTCTCGACTGTGTGCTGTTTTTATTTTGGACTGGACACTTTCTAGGAGACTAATGTGAAGGGGTAAACTTTCAGGATTGTCAGCAGGCAAATACATTTGTGACAAGAAAAAAAAAAAAAATAATAAGTCAGCAAAGAACACAATAATTTGTGCAGTGTTTTGATTAAAACGTGTCTTACAAAACAGAAAAACCTAAAGAGAAAATGTCTAATGTTTTGTGTCTAAAAGCAGCGTGTTTATGATTAACTGATTACATGTTGTATACTCGTACGGTGATCACGATAGCTATCGCTCTGTTACACGTATGTTTTTGTCTCTACGTGCGTGCGCGCGCGCCTCTCAGTGAAAGTATTCAGGATGTCCGGGGCGCGTGGGAAACCGCTACCCTTTCCTCTTCCCCGCCGTCAATTGCTTAATTGTTGCCAAGTGTTAAACGTTCAATTGTTCCCCTAATTATTCTACTGTCTTTTGTTAATTAAACTGCTCACGGTGTATGTTACACTTAATTTTCATAAAACATAATAATTGTTTTTACTTCCTTCATTTGTTTATGGTGGTTCAATCTTATTGTTTCCGGATGTTTGGTTACTTTTTCTTCGAAAATATTACCGAAAATTTTGTTCCCTGAAGGATTTATTCGGCAAGAAAAAAGATTTTTCTTTAGTTGGTGTAATTGAACTTTTGCAAAGTGCAAATCTTAACAAACCAATAAGTAAGAATAGGCATCGACTCATTTGAATTGGACTTAAACTTTGCCGAGGTTTCGATCTCTGGAACGCAACAAGTAGGAAAACAGACCACTACTTGTATAAAATATGCTGTGTGTCACTACCTAGTTCAAGTTAAAGTAAAAGCAGTTTAAAGTAAAAGCAATCAATACCCACAATCAAAATCCCATTTATCCGCAGTTTCATCACACAAAGCACAACATAACAAAGAAAGCCTCACACAACAAACACAATCAACGAAATGCCTCTCATCTCTTCCGTCCAGCCATTAGGCGAGCGCGCATGCAGCGCCCGGAGCATCCCTTCTTTTGGAGGCCTACTCCTCAAACTAAGACTATAAACTCAGAGATCACCAGTTTATGCATCTATTGAGACTAATTACGTAAAGATGCACCACAAAACAGGAGTTAATACAGAAGACCAGCAGATTGCCAGCTGCACCGAATAAGCGTCAGAGGCCCCTCCACTCATAAGATGGGTGAACTAACCAATCTAACGCCGTAATAACTACTTGGGTGGGACATATTTACATGGTGCGGGCTTGCCATGCACCTACAGTATAGGTACTACATTAACCTCCCAGCTCTGTCGGCCACAGGAAAGTTCAGGTCAACACGTACGCAGCCAACTATCCGTGGGTTTCCTCACGATGTTTTACTTCAATCTTCTAGTAGAAATCAAATGCTAATGTCAAACTTAAGTAGCTGTCAGCATATCAATAGACACTCTCTTGAGATTGACATTGACATTAGCAAAGGCTTGACATTGCATTTGACTTTTCTGAGATCACCTACTTGAGTTCGATCTTGAGTCGACGACTATTAATGCCACCCTAAAAGTTCTCTCAAGTTTAGTAATTAACTAAACTAAAAGTTTAAAATACCCCCGACATTTCAAATAAGCAATAATAAACATATCACGGCTAAACCTATTTTCATAAAACACACTCATAAAACCCCATTCACATCGGTTCACCCGTTAAGGAGCTACGTACGGTGCCACAGGCAGACACACAGACAGACACACACACTTAAGGTGGTCAAACTTATAATACCCCTCTTTTTTAGTCATGTGTTAAAAACCAGCTGAAGTGAGCCTTCTAACCGTTCCTGCGGTAAGGCCGCGTGAATCTGCCGCGAGTGCAGTATGCAGCCTCCAGTGCTTGCGCAACCGATGCACTTTCGCTTGCGCCTGCACCCGCGGCTTACTCCTATAGCACCCAAATTCGGGACTATTAGTTTTTATCTGTAACACAGGTTTCGACTTAGAACAGAGCCCCATCGCCTATTTAAGTTTTAATTGCTTAATGAATAAATATTTATTATTATTATTTATCGCTATTGGTTACGTTTAAAAACAGCGGTTTTGAATTTGCATGATATTGAACGAGTATAACTTATAGCTTTCGTATAAGATGCTGAGCACACTTGAGATTTGAGCATCAATTTGCGAGAATGTCAAACAGACATTTATCTACACATTCCATTCTTTCGACAGTTGTGTGTTTTAATAACAACAAATGGAGTAAACTGCCCAAACTTTTTTTTTCTAGAGCATTTACCTTTGCACCAATACGTGTGGAGCCAACTAAGCCGCGGGTATCCTCACGATGTTTTTCCTTTAGCGAGTGGTTTTGCTACTTCAAATTCACAAATGTACGTAACTTTGAAAAGAAACAAAGTCATAGGTACACGCCAGCACCGGGAATCGAACTTGGGCTAGGCCGACTAAGCTGTCAGGATGGTTTAGGTGCTGGGCAAGCCTACTCCATTTAAAACAATGTCCCAGGCACTGCAGCGCCGAGTGGTAGTGTGAGTGAAGGTACAGTCGGTCACAGTCTCAGATACCCCTTTTTGATCGATTGTTTTTGTTTTTGTTCCTTATGCCGCGCGCGGTAAGAGCTGCCATGGGGTATCTGAGACTGTGGCCGACCGTATCACTGGACGCTGTATAAATCATCTCATTACGTAGATGCAAAGGCTTTTATTTATAGACCCTTACCATACCTATACCTATACCATAATAAATGTAAATATCTATATATTTAAGGATTGAAGATTTCGCTCGGGGGTCCAAAATGGTTCTCGGTACCAAAATGTGTACGAACTTGTAGGTCATTTGAGAGCCACCCGTGCCCCACTCTGCCAAATCGGCGATCGTATCGCTAATCGATTCCCCGAGTTTTGCATAAGTTAATTTCCCACGAATGCTCGCTCGTTCGTTCTTTGGTGCTGCGGCTAGATATGTTGTGCAGTAGTGGGCTTATAAATTAAGTAAGTGAACCTTATAGCTGGAGAGCTGGTGACCAATCGACTTATTTTGTCGTACAAGTCTGTTTTTTTTGGTCGGTCGCGGTTGAAAGATCGATTTTTTTGACTTTGAAATTGTAAATGTTTGGGTTGAGTTTTTTTTCGTACACGACTGGAATTTCTAGGCTAATTATTTGGACTTCAATGATCACGAAATCACTATTATTATTAGCCGAGCGCGGACGAAAGTTCGTTTGTCGTACATAAAAAATAAGTCGATTGGTCACCACTCTCAAACTGTTATTTTAAGTGAACAAAATCTTACTGAGATTTTGAACAGGGACAAAAGCAATGGTTTAAAAAGTCCCGGATTCATCTATTTAAAAATGGATCATTTTAGAGAAGTAGGCTTCCAGCAACTTTGACACCTAACAACGAACATGTCCCAAAAAAACAATATCAGTGTCTTTATTTTACCGCCTACCGCGATATTTTTTTACTTCTTTATCGGTTTAACAATGATTTTGTGTTTGGTGTTTGATCGACTAGTGTAAAGAATCTTTTACTCTTTAGTCGCTAGTAATGGACGTCGACGCCTACCGCATGAATATCGCGCCAAGGGTCATCACATAATGCATGAGTGACCAAATACTTGCTCTCCATCAGTTTCATCATTCGTTCGTACGTGACCAACTATTCTCATATCGTGCGGTCTAAATCCACCTTTTGCAATGTTCAATATATTCGCAAAGGGAATTGGATATTTCTCGATACGTTCTCTGGGGAATCTCGGTCGCACGTGACGGTAGGTGAGCGCTTGACTCAAGGTCCTGAAAGTACAGTCAGCCGCAGTCACAGATACCTCAAGGCAGCTCTTACCGCGCACGGCATAAGGGCGCCAATCGAACAAAAAGGGCGACTGTACTTGGAAGAGTTGGAAGTGCTTGAGCAAAGACGAGACTGTGTGTAATGAAATGTTTCGATATTTGTGTCAAAACAGATTCGTTTAGTTGCCGTCTCATCCATTCACGAAGTGGAGCCAAAATCATTGAGTTTATGTACAAAAGGCAGTTTTTTATCTAGATAAATAAATTTTCCTGCCTTTGGTGCATGAATTACCTAATGTGAAGAATTATACATTTTATTACTGGATCCGTAATAAAAATGTAATCGTCACCTCTTTATACAATTAGTTGTCCTGAGATACGGAGTATCGGGATGGGATTACTTGCCTGCAAAGGTATTTGAGGTGTAAAATTATAGCTTTGATTTGCGTAATTTATTGTTCACACACTATAATGTCCATAATCAAGTGAGTCATCACAACATTGTTACGTCATAGAGAGCATTAACACTTCCATTGTACAAAATGCTAATACGTATTTAATTTATTTTGCATGTGCATGCAAAATCTTCATTTAACATACTTACATCACAAGGTACATCACAATTACTTGCAAGATGTACAGAATGCACTAAAATTTGTATTTTATCTATCTAAATACGAATAAAATTTTAAAGGAAATGTTAGATTTTGCAATAGGTAGATACCTCAAAAGTAATCACAGCCGCGTAACGACGGGTCATAAATACATTTTATGACTGAAGTTTCCTCAACTGTTTGGTGACAACAGTTTTTAATACATTAATTTAAAACTTTATTCATTTCAGGCCAGTGAACTTACTGTTCTAGGTTTACGAAAAACTTTTGCAGAATAAAACAGAATATAATAAATCTGTCATAGTCACATTCTAAGGAAATGAAATGATATTGGTTTCTTTTAGTTTGGGTAAATTTTTCAATACTTCGGCAGAATCTTTGGATGATGACGTACATCAAAATGGTATTGATGAATGTTCTCGGAAGTAATTAAATTAGTGGAAAACTCTCTTAAAGTAGCCAACTACGTACCGACGAGTAATTTTTATAAAACTTAGACCAACTAAAAATTAGATAGATAGAGAGCACTACTGTCTCTGTGTTATTTCGTTGTCAGAAGTACCTAACGTCCATTTCCAAGCGTACCTTACAAACATGTAAATTCTTTGTAAATCTCCGCCGCTACAAGCCACAGACAGACCGCTCCGCAAGCACCTTGTGTACAACAATTTGACGCGATTGCGTGCGCGCAGATGACCTTTGGCGGAGGATGTGGCATGGCACCTTGCGCACACATCTCGGCACCTCTGGCTGCGCTTGCGCCACCGCCAGCTCGCGTGCGAACCGCTCAACCACTCCAAGGGACAGGGCACTAGTGAGATTATGAAGTACCTAATTTGGCAGTTAACAAGCCTCGTTAGCGGTTTTATGCTGATGAAGCCTGAGTATCCCATCATAAGGACTGTTTGTAGAGTCAACTTCGCTTGTAGGGCATCAACGAATTAGCTGGAGAGCCAGTCACAGATTTATTAAATGTCTGAATTATTGAGAGTCGCCCGTTGTTGTCCTCCATTGGCTAAGCTTCGTGTATCTTCTTAACCCTTCAAAACTGAGTAGTTTTGAAGGGTTAAGTTACCATTATGGGATTGGCGATCAAACGCTGATTTAGCATATATGAAAAGCGATTTAGGAAGAATAAGAATAATTTATTAACCAATATAAGTTCTGATATCCGGGATATCAGGTGTTTAATCGTCTAGGCTGCTTATTTAACTCAACTTAACACAGTGACCCTCATTGATGCCATTTTTCAAGGTATTTTTTTTTTACAATAAGGTCTTTAGGGTAATTTACAGTCTTTGTATGAACACAAGTTTTTACTCTATTTAGGTATATCTAGTCTATACAGATAACACAGTTTGCTCTACGCATGGGAACCTCGTTTGGTGTTTAACCTCCGGCGGACTTCTTTGCCAACATTCACCCCAGGTCCGGATTTAGATGACAAAAAATACAGTGATGTTTCGGCTAACTTGGAAAATGCACGTTTTCAAACTAATATTGAGTTTTTTTTTAATACTTAGGTAATAATGAATAGCAAAAATCATTTTTTTTAATTGTCCTACAAATGTTTAACATTAGGCAAGGCCTGAATAGGAGAACTTCCGTCAATATTAAAAATCTATCGTATATTTGCTATTCAGCCCACAAAAGGCAAATTCTCGACACGTCTGTTTAAGGAAATCTCAAGGGATCGTATTTCTTCTATAGTCGCATGTTCGACATTCTTCTGATGTCTAGTCCTCTCTAAATCCGGGCCTGCTTCACCCGGATTGTGCACGTACCGTGCGGTGAGATGGTGCAACATGGCGTCTCATTACACACGTACTGTTCTTGCCGCAGACGCCGACGGAGCAGAAAATTCTGGGATGATCCGAGTTACGGAAAATGCAAGCTTATGTTACTGCTATGGACGCAAAGAAAGGAATAATATATACGTAGTATACCTTTCCTGCCAGAGGGAAAACTACCCTGTCGGAAAAGACGATACCACTGCATTAAGTGCTTGGCCGCAAATTTAAAAGAGATATTACAATTGAATACCGGATACTACAAATTAACTCGCTACTTATGATGAGCAATGACAACTGTTGAAGCAAATAACCTCATAGTCATAAACCAGGAAAGTTCTAGGTTTGTCTGATTAGTGCTCCGTCGCACGCACCCACCGCAAACCGCGACGTTTAATCCCAGCTACTGTTCGGCTAAATGGCTGAGAAATGTTCAACACAACATGTTATTAACCTTGCGGCAGCTGCTATTTGCCCACCGATACAATCTCGCGACCAAAAATATTCTAAATTTAGTAACGCATTTGCGAAAACATTGAGAAAAAAGTTCACAGAAGATCAGTGATAAAATGCAAACTCAGCTAGCCATTGACCTCAAAAGGTGAACATTGACGTCCAAATGGCATTTGACCTGAATGTTTTATGCCATCGCCGATATTACACGGTGCATCATCCGCCTGCTGCGCTTGCGCAACGGCATTTGTAACGCGTCTCAAATCGTGCACGTGATTAATTTTATTGTGATGTTAGACAAATTAATGTTGGGTGAAAGTGATTCATGATATACATCTAGGAATGTCACTACAATAAGCCACCTTTGTGCTTGATCTCAGATGCTTGTCGAACATTAACGCCGTGATCTGTCGTAGCTTTCACAAATGTCTGTCAATCTTTATCATTGCGTCTCCCTTTCAAAGATCGTGTATAACAATCACTTCTGATTATTCTAGAACATCACAGCCAACATCATCTTTTACTAATGTTTCCCATAAGTAGCTCTCGCGACGTCCATCAAACCACTAAAACGAAATCTTTCTGCTTGGATCCATAACTGAATCAGTTAATTACCAAAGGGAATAAGTCAATCAACTTTAAATGGCTAAATTTTATTCTAAATGGCACATAACAAGCTCTTAACTTGAAAATTAGAAAAGCTTGACTTGTTACCTTTAGTAAATAACCGATTCAACTAAGTTAATAACAATTCTTGTTTTGATACTAACAACAACAAAACCATACAAACAAACCATACAGTTCTTCTTCTTGAAGTGTCTCTCCATCACTGGAGGTTGGCAGTCAGCTCTCTGCACCGCTCTCTGTTCTGGATAATTGTTCCACGGATTTGATGCCGGTCCATTCCTTGATGTTACACAGTCATTTTCCTCCTTCCTGGCCTTCTTTTTCCCTCTATTTTGCCCATCATTATGGTGTGTAGCAGTTGGTATCGTTTTTGTGTTAAACGTGGCCTAAGTAGGCAACCTTTCGCTGCTTGATGGTTCTATTTTTTTGTGCCATACAGTAGAAGGAGGAAAAATTGGCTGATAAATAGCTCCGCTAATAATAATCTACTCTGACTTGACTATGTAAAACAATATTAACCGAGAATCGATCAAATTGCAAATATTTCTGACCGGTAAAAAGCAGTAACGTCGCCAAAGAAACCGCGTTTCCAACCAAATCACGAGCGACAATATCGCGGATCATTATTTAGGTACAGGGGGTCTACGAGCCGATTACCATTGGCGAAAATCGAAGTTCGATTTATAAAAAATGTACTGCCAACCAGTTTATTTTACTGCCACCCAGTTAATTTTTCATAAATCGAACTTCGATTTTCGCCAATGGTAATCGGCTTCGTCTTAGCCGGTAGACCCCCAGAAGACTAAATTCTCCCATTCTGCCTGCAGGGGGAGCAGAGCGCTTCAGCTGCCGCGGGCGCATCCTGGGCGCCTACTACGCCGACGCGAAGGCGCACTGCAAGGCCTTCCACGTGTGCGTGCGAGTCGCCGGCGGCGGCATCAGAGACTTCCGCTTCTTCTGCCCCCCTGGAACCCTCTTCCACCAGGAGGCCCAGACCTGCACCGACTGGGGCGATGACGACGAGCTGGCCTGCCCCGCGGAACTCTACGATGGTCAGTTCGATCTGTACAAGATCGGAGCCGGTGAGGACGCTTCGCAACTAACCACGTTTTCGGGCTGCAAATGTAAAGCTAGAAAAGAGATTTCGAACTTCGCGGTTTTGTCAAAAATGTCACAGTTGTAATTATGAAAAAAATATACTGAGCGTTACATCTGGAGCCTTTGCTTAGTATTTAGTGCGTTTAGTAGACATCTACCCCTAGTACCCACCAATTTAATAATAAACCAAACCTAAAATTGTCCAACTTAATACCAGTAGGTATACTACAGAGTGCACTATAAGTTGATAGCGGAACTTAAAGTAGGCTGTCTACTCATCAATACAAACAACTTGTACGAAGTGGCGAAAAAAAAAGGAACGAAAAAAATATCAGCTGTTTCATATATTTGGCGCAGTACTGAGTCGATCTTTTGTATGGGATACCTAGATGATATTTTTTTGCACCCTGTAGATTAAAACTGGCTGTGAAACCGATAGGTCAAAACAAAATCTTATGCTCTGACTCTATTGGATTTGTATGTCATTAGGTAACGAAAAGTAAAACTGAAGACGGTAACGTGGTTATCAGAGTGGAACCCACATTTTCCGGACGCGATCATGGATTCATATGTAATTGAGCTGTTGTTAGCTTTTTGTGGATTTAAAAAGTGATGTTTGCGTGTCAAACTCTTGTTGTGCGATAGTAATAAAACTGTTTATGGACTTACTAACTTTCATCATACATAAATAGTGTTCATAAATAAAACTACCAGTAGTTCCAAACAGCAATTTGTTTTGGATAAAAAAATAAATGCATTGTTCTTCATATAATATACAGCAAAGGTGTTTCAAAGGTCTGACGTCAAACGAAAGTTCTTTGCAGTCACGTAACCCAATGACACGACACGACCCACGATGAAAGTAAATCGCAACCGGGCATCAAAGGTTACCTAAAATTTACATACGAGCGCGAAGAAGTCGTGTCTTGAAACAACGACTCCATAGCAGAGCATAACAACGGGCATAATAACTTAATAGTGCCAAGCTTTAGCTTTACTGCGCTGTTGTGTACAATGTCTTAAACGAAAGCATGTGTAGTGAAAACTTTTGTTAATAAAATGACAATCTAACCCTAGATACAGTCAACGTAGTATACATCCTAGCGAGTCTGTTAATGACGTTTTTTCACCACAGGTTTCGATACAAAGAAGACGTCATCTAACCCAACCCGTGATGAAGAGCCCGAGTTCGGCCTCCAGCGGGCCGAAAGCGGCGACCGGCGACTAGCGCAGAACTCGAATGCGCAGAACAATGGAGCATCGGACCTGAGAGCAGCTCACTCCTCGGACTTCTTCAGCGGACAGCGCGAGCGCGGCCGCGACGAGACCCCCGCGCCCCAGCCGCCCTCCGCACCCTCCGCACCTGCCCGGCAGTCCTTCCGAAGGCCTACCACTGCCCACTCGTCACCGACCACAACCCAGTACACTACAGCCGCGCCCCCACCCCCGCCGCCTTCCAAGCAGCAACCCTTCGACGGGTCATCCAAACGCAAACTGGTCCGCAAACGTCCGGTCTACGTCTCATCGACAGCTTCCACGCCGGCGCCCACGACGTTCGCTCAGAGCACTCCTTCACAAAAGCAGTATTTCATCAAACAGGAGAAGAACTTCTCTCCTAGACCAACGGCTGAAGACAGGCCTAGAGTCACAGCTCCAGCCAACATTCCTCCTCAGTTCAAGGAATACAAAGATGAGTACGTTGAAGTACCCCGCGTAACACCAAAATCAACAAACAGATACTACCCCAGCAGCCTGTCTCCTACACCCTTCTCTCAATCTACCCAAGCCCCACGTTTTAACAAGAAGGAAGGCCTAGCAGAATTGTATAATTACGAGTCCCAGTCTACCCCTGGATTCAACGGAAATAATAATCGTGCAGCAGCGTTCAAGGTCCGTAATAACTTTAACGTAGCTGCTGAACCCCAGGAACAAGACTTTGCTCGCAAGAACATCAATGTCATCCACAACGGAGCCAGGAGTTCACCGAGCACTCCAGACTATAATGGTTCTTCTAGGAGCCAAGCCTCCACCACATCTGCTTACAGGAACTTTAATAGCGTCTCCTACGAACCAGAGAAGGAAAACTTCCGCCAGAATCAGAACTACCCCACCGCCAAGCAAAACTTCTACAACAGTCCCACGACTCAGTCTACCACCACCGTGCACACCACTCCGAGCCGCTCTGAGTCATTTAATTTGAACACAGTGGCTTACAACACGAACCTTGGCTTCAACGCTCAGCAAGTAAACTACTCTGAGAGCGAGGAGGACGATGGCCAGTACCGACTGCCACCTGGTGAAGATGACGGCCAATACCGGCCGGAGCAGTACGAACGCGAGCGAGAGCTTCTCTCTGGGGCTCATTCCCTGAACATCGCTGCCAGTGGAAACAGGCTCCCTGACGACCAAAAGCCGAGACATAAGCCGCAGCAATCGCAGACTGCAGCACCAAGGCCGTTCCGACCAGCACCGACTGCGCCGAGCACCGTGCGAGCGCCCGAACCCACTTACACGACCACATTCGCCCCGCAAACCGCAAGTACTCAGCGCACGTTTGACTATTACCAGACGTACACGACCACCGTGCGGCCGGCCGAGAAGACCGCGCCACCGCAATACTCACAAAACTACGAGCCTGAGAGACAATCAACTGCAAAGCCAACGCCGCAGCAATATTCACAGAATTACGAGCCCACGAGACAGGCGACCGCGAAGCCCACGCCACAGCAATACTCACAGAACTACGAGCCCACGAGACAGGTGACGGCTAAGCCAACAGCGCCGCAGTACTCCCAGAACTATGAGCAAGTGAGGCAGTCGACACCAAAACCGACTGCGCCGCAGTTCCCTCAGCACTATGAACCAGTGAGACAATCTACTTCCGCGGCACCGCCTCGGTCGCTGGAGACGAGGCCGCAAACAACGAGAGCGCCAGCGCCGCCCCCCACCGTGCCGCAGCCGCGACCGACCGCGACGACCGCGCGGCCGACCGCCCCGACCGCCCGACCGGCCGCGCCGACCACGCGACAGCCGCAGTTCGCCCGCCCGGCCGGCGAGAAGGAAGACAACAGCTACGACTATGCGTACTACGACTCGGACCCAGGCTTCTCGGAGTACGATCACATAGAGGAGTTTGGCAAAACTAAATCGAAAAAAGCCTAGGCGAGACGCCTTGTATAAAATTTTACTGCCATTAAAGTCGCCTCTTTAGATTTTAATTTTAAACTGAATTCTATCAATAAGTAACAAAGAAAAGAGTACAATAAGTTATTTATTGAAATTGCAATTGACAATAAAATGCTCATTTTTTTCTAAATGTATTTAAATTGGTCAATAAAAGAAACCATGCAATAATTTAAAGAGGCTCCAGTAGTTACCCTAAATTATTTGTGATATTATGTATGTATGTCTGTATTGGATTAAGTCGTGGAGTAATGTCAATCCGAATAAATTGGAAGAGTCGGTTCAGTCGTTATCGATGGGTAATTGTTGATTCGAATCCTCTCGTCTCCAAAAGCCGGCATTCGTCCCGGGACAAATCGTATGTCGCTAATAAATCGAAGTATTTCCTATGTAAGTACAATAGCGTGTAAGTTATGACAATAGATTGTATTATAAAAATATTTCATTGTAAATAAAGTTTTCGTAAAAACAATGGGTTTGTGTAATTTGTTCTTGTGAAACAACATTCGTGAGAACTGGCGAACAATCTGTGTGTTCGGATAAAAGAGGCCTGCTGCTGACAAAAACGATTAGACACGACACCAACAACGGACAGCCTTCCTCCAAAGGACATACTTACCTTACACCAATTGAGGCGTTACACAAACGTATACAACGTGTTACAAAAGATACTAACTCTTTTTACAGGATGTAACCTGCTAGTCAACATAATGACAAATCTGCAAAAAAAAAGTTGAAAAACACAACTTTTTTTTTATAACCTCAAAATTGTAAAATTTTCTAAACTTTTTTGTTTTTGATTTAGCTCCAATTAAAAAATATGGTTGTTTGCTTAGCTGTATTTTAATAGCTTCAGGCTGTTAAAACATATTGAAAGTCTATGGAAACAGTATTTTAAAAATACTTTTCTCCCGTCACAGCGCTTACATTTTAATTATTTAAAAATTAACGGAACGTCATAGAGCTAAAAAAATATTTTGGTTGTGATCCCTATCATCAGGTACCATGACCCTGTAAAAAGAGTTAGCATCTTTTGTAACACCTTGTATAATTAATCATTAGGTGAGTAGGTGAGACAAAGATCGTGGGTTCGATACTGGTATTTGTTGTATATGTAGGTAGGTAGTAGATGTCTAGAAAGCCTGAAAGCAAACTATTCATAACTCTATCCTTTTGAGGGTCTAGTTAAAGAGATGTTGTTTTTATAGGCTAAAATGGCTATCGCGTTCACACCCATATAAACGGAGAAAACGTTTTGCTATTGGTTTTGATGGTTTTCCTTTTTTTAAAGTTCATTATTTTTGTAAGGGTAGTAAGTAAGACGTTTTTTTCCGTTTGTAAGGGTAGCCAAGCGTCTTTGGTTAGTAAGAATGCCATACTTACATCAAGACAAGATGCTGCATGCATATCTAGTAGTGGCACCAGAAATCCTAAGAATGCTCAGCACTCGCACCTACTTAGCCTTGTTTACTGCATTATAAGAAACTTCCAGTCTATACGTGTAGAGAAGGTCTATACGTGTAGAGCCAACCAACCCACAGGTTTTCTCACGATGTTTATTTTACATTTACCGAGTTCGAGATGATTTTATGAGTACCTATGATTTGAAGCATACAGCGCAGCGACTACTAAACTCAGATATTATTATAGCAACTTTTGACAACATTTTGACACCGAGTGACCACTCTGCAGGCGCTGTAGTCAAATATTCAAATATGAATCAATTAAAAAATTAGAGTCAACTAGATATAAACCACGTGCAGAGTTGTGGAAAGATGTATCTTCGATGAAATCAGGCAGTATGTACCTGCAAAATGCTTGTGGAGCCAACTAAGCGGCGGGTTTCCTCACGATGTTTTCCACTGCATTGCAGCATCCGAGTGGTGGCTTCAGTCATCTAGTGTGAGTTGAGATGCCACTGGACTCTGTATTTGTTCTACATGCAAATATAAAATGATTTTTGTCGCTGAAACTGAAATGCGAAAAACTGTAGTTTTTACTAGAGATTCTGAAATCAGTTACCATGGCACAGAGGAAAAAAAATACTATAACCAACTTATTAACGCACATTTTTAAAAGATTTGTAGAGTCCGACTTTTATTTTCTCTATTCTATTTTCAGCTTTGATTTACAGCGACCAAAAAACATCTGCCCCTCTACCCTTGACGCATTTTTCCAATACGGCCGCAATATGGCGCAATTTACAAAATTTTATATTTTACAAATTAAGACGCATTTTGTGTTTTTATTGAATAAAAAAGCCTTACGTTTGAATAAACATTACAAAGTATTTAAAATCAAAGCATTACTATGCGAATTGAAAGATAAATTAATTTTAAAACTTTTTCAATTTGATCGCAATAGCGTCAAGGGTAACCCCCCTGGTACTTATAAGGCTGCCATCTTGTATTGAGTAGCAGAACCTTCTATGAAATCTTATACCTACCAAAGACACTTACTTATTTTATTCTATAGTTCTTCGTCTGACCAATAGAGGACGCAGGTTGTTAAGCAGACCGCAGAGCGTTTTCTGCATTTTTTAAAAGATTTTTTGCTTTGTTTTCTGTTTTTCACTTCGATCAAGGATAAAACTAGATACAACATAGAACTCTGAAATGTGTCTGGAAAAATAGATGTCCAAACTGCCTTTGGGAGCTTATTTGCTCGTAGTCTATGCAATTAAAGTAAAACTGTACACTAATGCAATAAGGTTGACATTCGAATATTAGACGTATGGTCGAAATGATGTTTCGTATTGTTCTATTGCTGATATCATTTGTTTCTGTGGGGACAAGTTTTTATTGTGATTTTATACGTAATGCCGATTCTATGGGATTTAGTTCGGTGGTTTTTCACAACAAGGCACGGTTGATAGCTAATCCAGTTTGCATGTTTATTGCAAAGTCAACCGTAATTTAAGCAATTAGGGGTGACTCACTCGACGTTTTCTCTCGGGTAGACAGGATAGCACCTGGGGCATGCGTCTGGAAGGCAATGGCGCCAAAACAGTGAGCCGCCAAAATGATTAATGCTGTCCCTTTAATGTTTTTGTAGTAAGAATATTCCGATTCTAATTCTAGAGAATTACCTACTTAGTTCGGTGGTTGTAGGAGAAAAACACCTCTGTTTTTTCCTTTTACTGGGACGCACTCGATAGGTGTCGTGTCTTTTCATTGTGGGCCTGAGTCAACCACACTTTCTAATGAGGATTTTTTCATTAACCGCATTGTGCTTGGTCAATGGTCAGCCTCCAGAGTTGGGCGTTTTATGTGGTCCGAAAAATGGTAAGGATCCTCCGCAGGCATTTACTTATTAACAAAAACACCTGCAGCCCTGCAGCCAACCTGCAGCCTCTACCATGGCATTCCATCAAAGGAAAGACACTGAGCTTATAGGACTGGTCTTTTCTGCCCCTCTACCCTTGACGAATTTTTCCAATACAGCCGCAATATGGCGCAATTTACAAAATTTAATATTTTACAAATTAAGACGCATTTTGTGTTTTTATTGAATAAAACAGCCTTACATTTGAATAAACATTACAAAGTATTTAAAATCAAAGCATTACTATGCGAATTCAAAGATAAATTAATTTTAAAACTTTTTAAATTTGATCGCAATAGCGTCAAGGGTAACCCCCGACGTACATAGTAGGTACATACGTCTCGCATCTTGGAAAAATATCCTACAATTAACATAGAGTACTAGCTTTTGCCCGCTACTTCGTCCGCGCAGACTTCTTTTCTCGTGAGTTTTTCCGTTGTATTAATGGTTATTCTGCTATTCGGGGCGGAGAGAAATCGAACAAATAAAAAATCATAAAAACCGGTCAACCCGTTCTCGAGTTATAAATGGTGTAAAGACAAGACTTTGTTTTAAATATTTAGATTTTGGTAAAATAAGCTGAATCTCCACAGACCTGTGGCCCTGTGCCACAACTCACAACCCCTTCTTCGATTCCGACGAACTTCTTCTTGTACTGCCGTCTCCTAACGAACTTAGATTTATAAAAACTACTTTTAAGGCAACAACAAAAAAAAAACGCCAAGCGTTTTTTTAAAAATTGTAGGCTTTGGCGATAAGGGAAATGAAAAATTTTCACCTATTTTCTTAAATAACTTCAAAACTATTTATTTAAAAATTTGGAAAAGGCATATTTGAGATCCTCACACACACAATTTATTTTGCTAAACTATTCTCATTATTTTGTATTGTTTATGTTTATTTTGTAAAATTAAAATTTAACGTCTTACTTCGTAAAATATTGAATTTTGTAAATTGCTGTATATTGAAGGGTAGAGGGGTAGGCCCGGGGGGGTTACCCTTGACGCTATTGCGATCAAATTGAAAAAGTTTTAAAAATAATTCCTCTTTTCGCATAGTAATGCTTTATTTTTAAATAATTTTTAATGTTTATTCAAAGGTAAGGCTGTTTTATTCAATAAAAAAACAAAATGCGTCTTAATTTGTATAATATTTTTTTTTTTAAATTGCGCCATATTGCGGCCGTATTGGAAAAATGCGTCAAGGTAGAGGGGCAGGCCATTAATCAATAAAATATCTGTAAAATAGCAAAATTTTTATTCCGAAATATCACAAATTCAAATTAGCGTATGCGTAGAATATGATATCAAGTAGGTAGCCACAATTTTCGCAGAATTTGAAGTCACTTCCAAAATGACCACACCAATGGAATATTTACACATTGCAAAATAAAAAATGGTGAAAACCTCTTAATTTAACCAATTATTACAAATATAATCCATAAAATTAAATAAAATCACATTTGTTCATAGGTAGATAAGTCTGATATTTAGGTATTACAATAATCTAGATATAATCTCTACATAGAAAATAGAGAAAAATCCAGATAACTTAGTAAAAAAGAAGAAGAAGTCTTATGTCATCTCATCACATCAAACACACATTATTCGTTATTGGCTAACAGAGTTACGATGAAAGTCTAAAATTTGCGAAGTCTGGCTTTAGTACGTTAAACGCAAGTTCAATAACTGTAAATATGTACCTAACCAAATTGAAAATGCACCATAAAATTAACAGACAATGCTAGCGACAACATAAACAAAGTTCAGACTATTAGCTGTTACTATTTAGACTTTACCGATCCAATGGATGTCAGAAAAACTAAGATCAAATCTATGCACGCGGTACGGAACCCAGCCAGCCGACACACACAGTGATACTGCTGGGTCATTGGATCTAATGAATGAGCCATCAATTCATAAGGATTAAAATGTCCAGTTTTTTCAAGGCTCATTTGGTATTACCTCAGTCAAAAAGTTGTATCAGTAATAATGTCTAAGTACATGCTCATTTATATTAAGTATCATTTGTCTATAATCTAACAACTATTGGACGGACTTCTACAAATTCGCGCCTACACGGAGCCACAACACACAAATACACAAGTTTAAAAAAAACAGAGAACCTAACGAGGATCATAATACAAAACACTAACCCGACACTAAATAAATTAACAGCGACTTAAATTAATAGGTACTACAATTACTGCAACATAAGCCTAGTAGATATTGAGCTTGATTATCTCTGTGAGAAGGGAGATTCACTGTGAATGTCCATGTCATAACAACTTGTGTGACGTAGTGCCCACTGAGCGCAATCACATTGATGCTTTCATGACATTGAAGCGTAGTATGGACTAAAGGTAGGGTGTCACTGTGAGGCGACAGCTCCGGCTACCCTTTGCCGAACGTCACCGAGGGTCGAGCCATTGCTGAACCCGTTCAGCAGCGGCAGCTTCATCTCTTTGGGCTCTGATCTGATTTCCTCCTTAGCGGCGGGCGCTGGTTCGTCTGTCTTGGTCTTGGTCGCCTTCACTTTCTGCAAATAAAAATAGAATCTCTTTGTCACCTTTATTACAATACAAAGAACTCCACGATAGTCTGAGGTGACTATTATAGCTACTATCGACAGAGAAGTGCGAATAATACAATTTATATCAGTAGTAGTGAGTTCCAAGGTAGGCGACAAATTTGCTGTCTATAAGTCAATTGATCCGCGTGGTTGACGGTATCCATACCATCTACATGCATTGCAAATATTATATCACGAGACAGCATCTTTTTCTCTAGAGTATAATTTCTCGGCCAGGGTCCTCTTCGATTTATTGTTATTATCTCACAGAATTATGCTTAACATTACAATATCTTTAAATCGCACTGTTCGAGTTTATAGGCGTGATTCACACACGTTTGACCTTTCTTTACAAGTCCAGTGCAAGGTAATTAACGTCCACATTGTGCAATTTACTTTCTAGGTTGACTTGAAGTCGCAAAATGGATGCGTAATGGATGGGCCTCAGAGCTCAAAATGTAAGACTTTAACACTTGAACGGTGCAATACAAAAATAATAATGTTGGCATTTCTGTACACGATAGGTTTTATCTAACATTCGAAGATGATTTCGTCGGTAATTTAATGGAGAACATTTTGGCTATCGGCGGTTCTTTCGTAACATTAGCCGTTGTCGCGAAAAATAAAATAACCTCGATGAGTGACAGAAAAAGAGGGAAACAATTATTGCTCAGGGTGTTTCTACTTCTTGTTTGAAGAGTACTATGAAAGCTACGTTCATGCCAAGTTTCAAAACTTCTGCTGCTTGGGAACATGGACCTGAATGGTTTTTCAGCTTATTTTTTTCATATTGTTCATAGAGCAGAGGCATTATGAAAAGAAGAAGGTTTAATGTTTAGTGATGCTTACGATGCTGTGGATAATTATAGGAACAATTGGTTGGATGTAGGTAATGTAGAGACGCACAAATTCAAATGCACTGGTGGTCGTGCGGACCGGGGTTTTTCTCTGTTTTGTGGGTATATTTTACCTCTCGCTTGAGGTAGGCCTGCTTGTAGAAGTCCGAGAATAGATAGTAGAAGAGCACGGCGTGCATCCCGATCCACCAGACGAATGCTCTGGGGTAGTTGCAGTCAATAAAAAGTAGCTGGAAGGCGTGGATGAATACCAAGATAAACTGGACCTGTAAGTGGAAATTAAAGGTAAGTTTGTTGTTTGTTTGTCTCCACAATGAGCTCATTGTGCACGGAAACTGCAGGCAAGGCGGAACGGAACACGGTTTTTTTTCTGTATTGTTGAAAGACTACATACACAAGTGGGAGCCGTGGCGACGCGATGCGTCAAAACCATCGATAAAATATGTCACCCTGACTGACAACGGACAACCTTCGGCTCCACCACGCCTTCGGTTTCTGAGGGACTGCCAAACTTCAGGGGTTAGCTTTACTGTGCAAAACACTTTTAATATCAGAAACTGAACCTTAAAATGGGCCTTTCCGTCCAGACCTATCCAATTTTATTTTTCTACGCAGCTACACGACTATTTCATTCTCGTCACCACAAGCGAGGTCAGTTATTGTCACTGCAAGTAAAGTGGGTATTATCTTTATAATGTTTCCTTTAGCGTCATAATCAGATGGAACCAGTCATTACCATTTGCAGCGCAGTGAGGTACTTCTTCCACCAGAGGTATTTCTGCACCTGAGGCCCAAGAGCCGCCAGCAGGTAGTAAGAGTACATCACGATGTGCACAAATGTGTTCAGCATTCCGAAGAAAGTCGAGTGACCGCCTGAGGACAAAAAGAACAAACAACGTAACTAAATGACCGGGACTTGCCAAACTCGTTCCGCACTAGTTCACTACATTCTCGATACCATCTATGACATACAGGTTTTCTATGTGAACGCGAAGGTTCATAAATCATCGCTGGCATTGTGGTTTTATTGCACGGAAAACGTTGCGCTTGAATATCACTTTACACCTCTCTCAGGTCGATTATTTTAAACTGGCGCGTTTATACGCTTTTAAAATATTCGTTTCCTTCCCGCGTTACGCTTTTCGTGGACGTGGGACGTAGAGATGGGCACAATGCACATACCGAAGTATGATCAGCCCCTCTACCTTTGACGCATTTTTTTTCAATATGGCGTAATTTACAAAATTCAATATTTCACGAATTAAGACTCATTTTATATTGGTATTGTACAAAATATGTAGTATTACATTTGAATAAACATTACGAAGTATATAAAATTAAAGTATGACTATGCGATGTAAAAGAGAAATACATTTTAAAACTTTGTAAATATGTACGCAATGGCGTCAAGGGTTACCCCCCGTGCCCATGTTTGAATATATCGGATACATCCAGCATGTCTCTACATAAGCAGCAGACAATAAAAACACATTTAGCATGTCTTTACGTTAATTGCAGTGGTCATCAGGAAATTGCTCAAAAAAATTAAAATCTACGACAAAGTATTTAAGTTACTACAACTTGTAAGTGGCATGTTATGAAACGACTTTCTTAATTTTATCAAACCCCCAATCTCGAAAAAATATTGGTCTCATAAATTATTCTAAGCAAACTGAATCTCGAAAAAGATGGGTCTTATAAGGTTCACCTAATCTATCTGTATAGTGACCGTCTGACTGTGTTTGTGTTTGTCTGTGGCATATTCGAACCTATGTAGCTTCCAAATAGTTAGACCAATATAATTTCGATGCTGTTTTTGTTTGTTTGGGATGGTTCATTTCATACCTTTATTTTAAAAAAATGACACGTTAGGCGAATGATCAAGAACAGTCGACAGGACGTCATTGTTGTAAAGTCAAAGCCCGTAACGTAACAGAGTCTACTCTGCTACTCTAGAGTGCCGGCGTATACAAGGTGTTACAAAAGAAGCTAACTCTTTTTACAGGGTAATAGCACCCGGTGATAGGAATCACAACCTAATTATTTTTTTTGCTCTACGATGTTCCGTTGATTTTTAAATTAATAAAATGTGAACGGTGTGGCGGGAGAAAAGTGTTTTTTTAATATTGTTTTCATTGACTTTCACAATGTTTTAACAACTCAAATCTTTGCAAATGCACCTACACCCACAAAAATATTTTTAAATTTGAGCTAATACCAAGAACAAAAAAGTTATGAAGAAATTTCATCTTTGAGGTTATGAAATAAAATTTGTTTTTTGCAATTTTTTTTACACAATTAACAACCGGTTGACCAGTAGGTTACACCCTATTAAAAGAGTTAGGATGTTTTGTAACACGTTGTATAAAGGTCGTCATGTCGACTTCACACGTACCTAGCGGACATCTCGTTTGTTATCGTTAAGACAAAGGCAATTCTTCTTCCCAATTATTCCTTGAGTTGTGTTAAAGGAAAATATAAATCCACACCTACTTAATTGTTTTTGTCCTTGCAAATTGCTACCTGTTTCTAATTGTTCCCATTAAAATAAGGCTCGACACGCAACCTCCTATAGATGGAATATTACGCAGATATCTAGTCAAATATGGATAAGTTCCTGCGATACATTGATGTATGAAAAATACTAGAATAATTAACTCAATCTTGCACTGCTAAGGCCCGGTTTCTGAATTGAGAATTTTGCTAAGCAAATACTTAACTATCGTTCTGTCACGCTCTTTTGTGAGAAATCTGCAGAGACAGGACGATACTTACCCATTTGCTTAGCGAATTTCTCAATTCAGAAACCGGCAGTAAGCATGCTGACTCTTGCTTGGTTAAAAGATAATTCTAACTAAGCATATTGATTATTTAATCAGCTAAGCGATAAATAAATCAATATTCTGGGCAGTGTGACCACCATAGCTTTTAAAAATTATTCTCAATGTAAAAAAACAACATATTTGCCTTGTCTAGTCCTACCTACCTACATTACAATGAATAGTTAAATGGTCGTTAAAATTGTAGGTAAGCAATGAAGCACAAAAAGTAAACTTGAGAGTAGAATTCTTACTGGTAACGCGATAAAATTTCTAAGCATATTATAAAGGTTCCTCGAACCAGCTGCTAAATAAATTTCCCAATTATCATAATTATTAGGTATAGCCTTCGATCAAGGATAAAACTAGATACAACATAGAACTCTGAAATGTGTCTGGAAAAATAGATGCCCAAATTGCCTTTGGGAGCTTATTTGCTCGTAGTCCATGCAATTAAAGTAAAACTGTACACTAATGCAATAAGGTTGACATTCGAATATTAGAAGTATGGTCGAAATGATGTTTCGTATTGTTCTATTGCTGATATCTTTTGTTTCTGTGGGGACAAGTTTTTATTGTGATTTTAAACGTAATGCGGATTCTATGGGATTTAGTTCGGTGGGTATAGCTAACACTAGCTGAATCCCAATGAAAAAAATCCTCCAAATCGGTATTCGGTTTGGATGTTAGTTGTGATATTTGTATGTAGGTACTGTACCTAAGGTAATTTTTCAAGTTATGCACCGGGAACTGTCCCGGTGTATAACTTGAAAAATGACCTTGACTGCGCAGTAGAAGATTTTTAGGTCTCTTTGGCGGGGGACAAGGGGCGCGACGCAATTGCTATCGCTTCGGACGGCCCCGATTGGTAAAGTTTTGTTTGACATGCGCGAACTCATCCCCACTACGCAGACTTTTGCTCAAGTTATGCGCCGGGAACTGTGGCCCGTTTTTTGAGTTGAGAATTTTGCTAAGCAAATGGGTGAGTATCGTCCTATCTCTGCAGATTTCTCACAAAAGAGCATGACAGAGCGATACGTAAGTATGTGCTTAGTAAAACTCTCAACTCATAAACCGGGCCTGTAAGTACTAAGCACCAAGATGTAAATACAAGGTGTTGTTTTGTAAAGTGGCACCCGACTCAGAGGTGATTATTTACACGATACTAAAGACAAAAAATATAGTTGAAAAAAAACTGTGAAAAATACCCAAAAACCATTTAATTGTGGCCTTCCTTACTATTATACTAAAGCTTGCGGCCGTACTCGCAATATCGGGAGCCACATTGCGCGTGCGCTTGGAGAAGACCGGGGGTGTCCGCACGTCGCGGTAATTGAAGAACAAATTAAACAAGGTAATTTTCAAATATATTTTTGAAAAAAAAAACAACTTGTTTTTAGTTTTAAGCGACATTAACCAAAATAGCACCCTGTATGATACTTACTAAGAACTTTCGCGTATGCTTCCCATATTAGCTATGAATTCGGCATGTAAATTGTGCAAACATCGTCTATGTGTGAAGTGAACTCTGATTAGACCGCGTAGTAAATATTACAATCGACGGTACATCAACCAAAATTAAATGTAAAAATATTAACATACCTATCACGCAAAATTCGAATGAACTCTTTCCTTAATAAGTTTATTCATGTCAAGTACCTTTTAGCTGTCAAATTTAATTGGAGGGCTTACAAAAAGTATCGGGAAAATTCCAAAACAACATCATAACAACAAAAAACATAAACAGGAAGAGTTTGTGCCTTGTAATATGAGCACCGGTATCTCGAAAGTCATCTCAATACAAAGGCTGATAATACTACCTAGTGGTCATTTTTTGAAGTGTGTTGTTTTGACATTTACCTATGATGACCGTTCTTCAACTTTACAACGTAGGTAAGGTACCCACCCAGTTCCGTAATATGAAATACACTATTTCCTTGTTTTACAAGCACAAAACATTTTGCTACTCTGCATAATAATGCGACGTCATAAAAGACACGTTACACTAGTAAATAACAATTTATTGGCGGTAATTGTGCTGTATTTAGAGCAAAAAGATTTGAGATAATCTCCGTTTCTGACGCAAACCACTTAAGCTCACAGTGTAAATGACAAACGTAAACAAGTAAATTCCAAGTTGTTACCTCAACAATATGATTTTTGCTAATACGCAATTCGCTTTCCCAGAGACCATCTTGTCTAAAAATCCTGCAAAACCTACACACCATAGCAACAAATTGGCTAAACATACTACTCAAGCCTTCAAAAGCATGTCGGACGGTTTAGATTTTTTCGATAAATTATTGTTAACAGGAGCTAGAAATTCTTTTAACGTAGAAAATTTAAAAAAAAATGCTTTTTCAAAAGCGGCGGCAAAAGACGTCTACTAAACTACTTTGTTTGCTTCTAATATTGTTGTGTGTGTCAAGAAGTACAAATAAATGCATGAATCTGAATCTGAATCTAAACCTATATACTTAACAACTTTAAATTGAAAACATAACTTTAAATTGAAAACGGTCACAAGAAACTACTTGATACTATCCATAACTACAATTATTATTTTCCAGCCCCATTTTTGATGTCATCGACACATCAGATCGGCGGCCTGTCCACTGGACGTAGATTAGGGCCCTTAGCCTTTAACGCAATGGCGGGTCAATGGCGTCCCGGCAGAAGGACAAAACAGCCCCTCTACCCTTGACGCTATTGCGATCCAATTGAAAAAGTTTAAAAATTAATTTCTCTTTGAATTCGCATAGTAATGCTTTGATTTTAAATACTTTGTAATGTTTATTCAAAGGTAAGGATGTTTTATTCAATAAAAACACAAAATTCGTCTTAATTTGTAAAATATTAAATTTTGTAAATTGCGCCATATTGCGGCCGCATTGGAAAAGCGCGTCAAGGGTAGAGGGGCAGGGCTCTCCTCGTTTTTCTCCTACAACCAGAGAACTAATCCTCTAGAATTAGAATCAAAATATTCTTTGCTGTAGTACAGCAAAGAATATTTAAAGGACAGACAGCGTTAGCAAATCGTAATTGAAGTCGTCACCTGACAGCCCATTTTGGCACCATTGTGTTACAGGCTAAGGGCCCAGTTCAAGGCCACCCACCACTGAACTTTCGTGAGTTGTGACTGCTTTTGTCCATCGTCCGTCGGCCCGTCTAATCAAATTTCGGGGTACACAAGACAGCACGTAGACCCTTACACGCTAGCACTCTACTCGGTTACGTTACTGGTGACTTTTAAACAAAAGTGTACGCTGTGTGACGTGCAGTGCTGTCGTGTGTACAATGTAGTTACAAAGAGAAAACGTTCCAAAAATAAGTGCGACGTTCAACTTACCAGGAGTGAACTTGACCCCAAACCAGACCGACATGGGCATAATGCCGTGATGGATCACGTGGAGCTTCGATATGTGGTCGTTCTTCTTGCGCATTACGAAGAAGATCTGAAAAAGTCGAGGGAGAAAATGTATTTAAGTATGCCTTAAACGTTATAGAATGGGATATGGTAGACCATGCTGTAGGACTTTTGACAGTGTATTCAGCGATTTTCAGCAAACGTCACGAGGGATAGCTAATTCAATCATGGACTTAAGTCTGTAACGCAATGGCGTGGCGATAGGTTCCCAGTAGAAGGAAATTATCCCCGTTTTTCTTTTACAACGCGCGAACTAATCCTCTAGACTTAGAATCAGAATTGTCTCTGCTGTACTAGAAAAACATCAAAAGGACAGACAGCATTAATAAATTGTAATTGAGGTCGAGGTACAACTGGGAGCCTTTCGAGGCATCATTGCGTTACAGACCGGGACCCTGGCTAAGACTTGACGGTCGCATAATTATTATTTATGTGTACAGTGTACGTATAACTAGGGCTTAACATGCGTCTTGGATAAAGCTCTACATTTCCTTATTTTTTAAGCTTATTGATGGCGCAGATGCAGAGCAAGCCCACTTCATCTAAACATATATTCTATTTATTAGCAAGACTGTTTATCGGCGATCTGTCTAGGTAGGATCAAACACGTATTGGTGGTCATGTTGTGGGTAGACAAACATAATGGCCTAATATTGAATCAGTCTCATGGAACTATGTTAAATCTACGTAGGTATGAGGTGTGGGTAGTACATGGCAAACTTTGACCCGTATCAGTTAGTACCTTTTGTTACCTGTATTAGGCGGATAATAGATGGTATAGATGGAAGCTCATAAACGAAATTCTATGTAGACCTAACGGATAGGCTTGAATATGCATAAAAGATAGAAAGTTATGATTAACGGTCTTTTCCTAAATAATTATGCAGGGTCAAAGAAATACCTAGTAGATTCCTATAATACATAGGTATAACGGTTTTATTGATATTTATATGTATCTTAAGCAAAACCATCGAGCTTAGGCTTAGAACCTCCAGACACAAAGCAAAACTGGTATTGACCGACTGGTCTTGAATAAACTTTGCATACTTAGTTACATACATAATATATAAAGCATACCGTGTCAAAAAACTCTGTGAATTTTGAAATGAAGTACCACCAACATCCAGCAACAGTCTGAAAAAGAAAAAAAAAACACTTACTTACTCAATAAATCAACATAAATAAAAATCGATTGCCGCAAGTACGAAAGATACTTTTTTGTCATGTAGCAAGCAATATTATAATTCAATTAATTTATTTAATTGTTTCTCCTTGCAATAAATAAAATTATAGTTATTATATTTTTACCTGGCCAATTTATACTTTCGGAAAAAGTTCATAGATCTACGCGACGATTTATTTGCATGGAGTGCAGTCCAGACCAAGGAAAGACCCATATTTAAAAGAGTTCGATTTGAGTCTCGAGTCGAGGCCCGGTTTCTGAATAGTGAATTTTGTAATCTTTTGTCAGAAATCTGCAGAGACAGAACGATATTTACGTATTTGCTTAGTGAATTACTCAATTCAGAAATCGGTAGTAAGACACACAAAAAAACATTGGAAAAGCTCACATAATATATTTTATTTGGTTACGTAACATTAATTTAGTAGTTTTATGGATCGGTGATAAAACTACAAATTGACAAAGGTCGTCATAAATTATCATGCATGCCGAAACGTTAAAGGTAATCTTTAATTTCCAGACCTCAACTTACCCCAAAATAATATTCTAGACATTCCGCAAGGTAAATCGTTTATTAGTGTTTTGTACCTGAAGAAAATGGGAATGAAGCAGGAGCTATACCAGAAAAGTTTTATTGTTTTTGCTCTATCTCTAAAACAGCAAAAACATATTTAAAAAGGCATACAACTTAGTACCTATATGTAGGACATAATATAACAGCAAATAATGAAAACCGAGCAAGTGCGAGTCTAGCCCACTTTTTTTTAACTCGGAGTGGCATTTTTTTTATTTATCTTTTAATTTCGTGCAGAGACAAGACAATACTTTTACTAAAAACTTGGTTTTTATGGAAAATCCTCGGGTATGTTAGGTATATCAATATTATAAAGTACAGTGTTAATGTGATCAAACTTCAAGCGACCGAAGGTCGTCCAGTTGTCATAAATGTATGCCATGCGCATGTGCCATAGGTAGGTTATATATCCTGACCATGTAATACCTTATAATACCTATCTAGCCGATTAAAATTAATGTAAATGGATCTAAGTAGGTACTTCGATCTATTTGTATCTGCCTTGTTAGACTGCTATTTTTATTTGAGTGATAGGTACCTTAGTCAACTTAGTCAGCCTAGCCCATAGGAAAAACCATATCAATACGCCTGGAGCCAACTATGCGGCGGCTTCCTCATGATACGAGTATTATCCTTTACAAGCAATGAGTTGGGCTATCGACACACATGCGTGAGGTCCCAGATTTAAATCCCGGTGCGAGCGTAACCTTCTTATGACTTATTTAATCGATACTTAGGTACATTTGTGAATATGTAGTTGCAATAGGTACTACATTGTATAACAGGCCGAAAACATATGTAGCCAAGTGTGTGCTGCTTGCTTCACATGACTTACCCTCATAGCAGCAGGTGATCTCGAGTAGTCGACCGGTTGACACCGAAAGCTATAGGTTGAGAACCATCCACTCGCCAAGCTCTGTGTAAACGAAGACCATTGTTATTATCTTTTGTCTGATTTAGTGGTACCTAACTGTCGTAAGACGGAAACGAGCTCAAATTGTATTTCCTTATTTCTCATTCCACCCAAATCTAGACTGGGCGGAAGGAAAACATTTAAGACTTATTTTTGTGCAGTATTAGTTCATTAGCGTAGGCTGATTGGTTCCTGTTATTTTGTATAAATTATATTGTGTCATTGGGTACTCAGACAGTAAAAACCAAACTTCAACAAAATGAGGGTCAAATATTGGTTTAGGTACTTCTATCTTATGAAAATTTAATATTAATTGAATAACGAACATTAAGTATATAAAGCAGAAAGGTATAATGACATTACTTACCTCATTGAAGAGCCAAAGGCTAAATAAGACTTGAAACAGGTTGTACCATATAAGGACTTGTTTTAGTTGGAAGGGTTTTCTGTTTTCCATTAGCTTTGGTCCCAAAACCTGTAAGTAATAAATCGTAGCATTATACATTGCTAAACCCTACGCCTATTGTCTATCTGTGTCATCAATCATCCATCATACATAACTCACAAACGGATGGGTCGAATTCAATGCGATTTTTTTGTTCCAGCCCACTCTCTTTTGATAAAATGCCTGATTGTGGTGATCCAGCTCAGTCTCTTTTGAGAAAATGCCTGCGCCCAACTAGTGGGATATGTATGTAAGACATTTTTTGAACGAGCGAGCGAAGCGAGCGATGTTCTCCGAGTCTACTGGAACAATCCGGCGTTGGTATGTATGTATGTTTGTATGTATGAATGTTCGTTCGACGATGACTTGAGTAAATTTAGTCGGATGGTCATGAAATTTGGTAGGTAGGTAAATGAGACAAAGATAAATTTTAAGTTCGAACATGAGCCAAATCGGTCGAAGGGTTGCTGAGATATGGGGTCGCGAGTTCATAGTTCGGGGCGAACCACTATGTAGTTATATAGTTGTTTATGTCGTCATGTAAATATCAACTTACTTTGACTGTAAATACATATGTGAGGCAGATGGCTAGCGTGTAGAAGGGGGAGGACATCAGTAACCAGCCCTTCACTCTCTGGTCGCTCTTGTTGTCCATAAGGTCGTGGTAACTGGCCACTATCCTGTTTAACGTCTCCATTGTGACTGGAACAAGGGAAAATTTACTTCAATGGTTGAAACTGATATAGAATTTACATTTACAATGTACCTAAGTCTAACAATACTATATTCCGAGAGATAATAAATAATAATACCAATATTTGAGATCACCAGTCACCAGCGTATGAAAAAACCAGAGATCACAGAATCAGATCAGAGTTCAGACCAATCAGACAGTTGCTATGATTTGTTTTCAGATGTCAATGAAAAAAAAAAGAAGCCTTTTGGAAAGCAAGCAAAGAGGATTAATAATCACTAAAAGGTAAAAAGTGCTACGTACGTGGCTTCACATCAGCTCTACATAAAGGCAAGTAAAACAGTAATTTACCTAAAATAAACCTAAAACTTTCACGTTTTATCCCTATGACAGACAGAGGAGAGAGAGAGAAGAATACGAAGTGTAGAAGTAAGCTGCGAGTGTGGAGGCCTAAAACATTTTCTGAAAACCAGTGCTCCCCGGGGTCGCAACGAGGTCCCGTGGCAGCACAAGCTGAGACACCCCCTTTTACCTCAACCACCCTCATTTATTCCTACTGTATATTTTGTTTCTTGTTTTTTCTTTTGTCTTTGGCTGGAAAACCTAGCATCGTCCTTCGTAACCTAACATCTTCCTTCCTAACCTAATCCTTGATTCCTTAGGGATGTAAGATTTTTTTCATTTCTTATTTACGTCCGATGGCTATAAACAAGGTGTTACAAAAGTACCTAACTCTTTTTACAGGGTAATAGCACCCGGTGATAGGGATCACCACCAAAATATTTTGTTTTGCTCTATGACGTTCCGTTAATTTTTAAATTAATAAAATGTGAACGATGTGGCGGGAGAAAAGTATTTTTTAAATATTGTTGTCATTGACTTTCACAATGTTTTAACAACTCAAAGCTATGTAAATGCACCTACACGCACAAACATATTTTTAAATTTGAGCTAATAACAAAAACAAAAAAGTTATATAATTTTATAACCTCAAAATTGAAAATGTTTTGGTTATAAAATTATAATTATTTGTTATGCAAGAATGCAAAATTATTGTTTGCGGCGAGTGCTTGTATTGAAAACCGAGCTAGCGAAGGTTTCTAAAATTGAGCCACGAGCGTAGCGAGTGGTTCAAAAAAAGAAACCTGAGCGTAGCGAGGTATTCAGAAGCACGAGACGCAAATAATATTGCATTCGTGCGAAACACAAAACTTTTCATCTCACAGAAGCGAGGAAATGATTTTGTTAGCCAAGCGGGAAAAACTCTATAGACAACTCCTTACAGGCAAAACAGCCCCTCTACCCTTGACGCACTTTTCCAATACAGCCGCAATATGGCGCAATTTACAAAATATGATATTATTCGGCATGTGACGATGCATAGCATCTAAGTGAGAGAGCGTCACTTCCGGTTTAGCTGTTCTCCAATCAGAGTCCGTTTCCGGTTGATATTATTGGTAACAGATTTGACTTACTTCCTGTTGCCGCCATATTTGTCACCTGGGGTTGAGTCCGTTCAACGTGGCTTCATAGCGTCTTTTACTTTCGAACTAGCAACATCTAAGCAGAAATTCTGCTAGTTCATCTAAGCAGAAAGTCTTTGAAATTAAAGTTTTAAATACCTTTTTATCTAAAAGTATAAAAATTAAATTCAGTGATGACAAAGTATAAGTCACTGTGTGTGGCTAGTGATCAAGAAAGCAGTGATCGTGCCACGTGTGTGAGTAATAACGGCGGAAAATCGGACATGGCGCCGCCGAGGCGCCGAACGAGCGCGAGAAAACGCGCTACAAGTTCCGATAGCAGCGAGAATACCACGGAAATTAAGGTAAAGTGAACCAAACATTTCCTTGGACAGAAAATTTTTCAAAAAATTCTTGAACCGGATGAATATTGCGACAAATCTTGTTCGTTGCACCATAGTGGGCAGACCGCTATTAAATCTTGTCCGTCTACCCCACAACAAGATATTTCATCTGCTTCCTATTTTCTACTCGCCCGGCTGCTTTTGCCGAAAATATTCTCACGTGATTTAGGTCCAGTTAACATAACTCTTAAGGACCCTAACACCCTCCGTTTCGACCTTTTTCACGTCAAACGATCGGAAGAGCTGCAGAAGTTCAATAATCCCAACTGGATAAGTTACGTCATGTTCATGCATTTAACAATAGGTACTAGCCCTGGTTTTGTGGAGCACAACGTGACCAACGAACTTTGGCAACTTACAAAGCGCAAGGTTAGCATGGCGCTCGCTGGAAGACCCTATGCTGTGACCTCCAATATGTTATTTACGCTACAAGATCTTCTCTAACAGCTTTAGCAAGAAATTGTAGGCTGCGCCTGGGACGGAACGAACCCCTTCAGTTATTTTATGACAAAATATCTCTTTTGGTAACAAATCCAAACACCTACTTTAAGGTTACCTAGTGTGTAACACAGATTATTCGTGGTAAGCGCGCCGAGTATCTCTGCGGGAACTTATTCTAGCAAACTTATCGAACAAGAACTTGCACCAAGGTTTGCGCAAGAAGATTCCAAGCGCGGAGCACTTGTTCGACAACAGCGCCGCGAAGTCCAACGACCAAAGTAGTTAAGGGTGAGTGTTATCGGGAAGCGGACATACCTCACCATGGTTCAATGTCCAACGACGAAGTCCAAGAAAACCGCTCAGATTGCATGTGCTTCAAATCCTACAATATGAAACCTTTCAGAGAGGACAGTTAAATGACAATAGAAAATCTAAATAACTACTTACCTAACTATACATCGGCTAGAATGGAAAACTGTTTTAACAGCGCTACGTCCCTGATTAGGGAGAACAGGAATTGATGATGATGATTATGATGTGATGATGATGATGATGACGATGATGATGATGATGATGATGATGATGATGATGACCTACCACCTCTACCGTGGTCCATGGAATTGGAGGCTGCCTCTGAGCGTATCGGAGGCAGTGGCAGAACGTTATCAGGCTCCGTAGGCCAACCTGGCAGTGATGTCAGGGATGCGTCTGCCATTTACCTCCAGCCAGTGCTTGTCCTGTCAACACTGCGCAATCCAGTCACATCCAAAGACAGTGCCTGTCCCCCGGCAACACTGCAATGCATTGACCTCCAAGCTAGTGCATATTCTGTCAACACTGCGCAATCCAGTCACATCTAAAGACAGTGCCTGTCCCCCGGCAACACTGCAATGCATTCACCTCCAAGCTAGTGCATATTATGTCAACGCTGCGCAATCCAGTCACATCCAAAGACAGTGCCTGTCCCCCGGCAACACTGCAATGCATTGACCTCCAAGCTAGTGCATATCCTGTCAACATTGCGCAATCCAATCACATCCAATGACAGTGCCTGTCCCCCGTCAACACTGCAACGCATTGATCTCCAAGCCATTGCCTAACCTGTCAACACTGCGCAATACAGCCACATCTAAAGCCAGTGCCTGTCCAGGCAACAATGCAATCCATTCACCTCGAAGCCAGCGCACGTCCGGTCAGTACTGCGCAATCCAGTCGCACACAAAGTCAGTGCCTGTCCTACCATCACTGCAATCCACTCGGCTCCAAGCCAGTGCTTGTCCTGTCAACACTGCGCAATCCAGTCACATCCAAAGCCAGTGTCTGTCCTGTCAACACTGCGGAAACCTCCTACCCAGCCAGTGCTTGTCCCGTCAACACTGCGTTGTCAGCGGCGCTTCAACAGCCGCGAGTCACCAGGTACGACTATACTAATCAACGCTCAGCTGGAACAGAATGTGCTGGAAATATCTACCGGATTAGACAAACTGGAAGTAAGTCCCTTTTCATCAACTTACCTTCACGATCCAAGGTGCCATCGCCGGTTTCTTAGCTAATCAATCGAAACAGCACCTCTGGAAAGACTGCTAAATAGCGAGATGGACCAGACACCAAGAGAATTATGCGGCAAAGCCTACTGAAGGGCTACATTATCTGGACATTGATTCGAATACAGCTATGAACCTCTAGTCTCTTCCTCAAAAGAAGGTATGATTCTAGGTTAAAGGCACGTCACCAGCATTAAAAGAATGCCAGACCTTACTACGCATGCTCAACTATGCTAGCCAAGTCAGATCCCGAGAGATCGTCTCCAGGTAGATAATACTCGACATCAATTGGTGGCTTTCAATGTTGGGTTAGAGGGGCGACGACAGAAAAAGATGGAAAAGAATATTAGCGATATATTGTAAAAGCGTATAAAACTATGTTGACATGTTTGCGAGTGCCACAAGCCTACCATAGATTGCAAGTAGGTTAGTTTACATTTCCAACACCCTCTCCTAAACTAAACACTAGCAAATACAATGCACAAAATTAATTAATACAATGTACTTGCACTTGGTAAGCTACAAAAATAACACACTGTATAATATACAAAAATAACACCCTGTATATTACACAGCTGTCAACACGTCTATAAAAACAAACAGGTCTCCCATAAATAAATCAAAAACACTATGAGACAGACCTCGCCTTAAGTTAATAAAAGGCTACGCCTTAACCTGCTTCAAACAACTAACAGCCTCAAGTTAAACTCACAAGTTTCGATACGTTTTCGATACATCGATCAACACGACATACCTACCTAATAATGCATACACACATAAGCAAACACAAATTTAGTACAATGTTGCTTACAGGAGTCAGAAAAGTGCCATGTATTCAGCCCGGTACAAGGCAGCCGCTCTACGACCTAACTAAAGTAAATATACTTTATGTACATTGCACGAATATACCCGCCCTACATACTAACAGATATCCAGTAATCACCGTCACTATAGTCAGTGAAGACCATTCGCCTTTTCCAAAGACGAAACTGTAGTATGGACGTTTTCATAGTATCGCAGAACGCGCTTCGCCTCCTTCCAGTAATATCTCTCCTGGAACATACCGCTGAATACACCACCAACAAGACTTGCATAGTCATTTTTGCAGTCCCGACTCTTCCCCCTCTGTGGTTTCATCTTATCACCGCTTGGGCCTCTCTTCTTCGTAAATGAGCATTTCTCAAATTTCTTACCACACTTTCAAAAGTTCGCTGAAATTAAAAATATCTTTATATGATCCTTTTCTGTATGAATTCCGATTGCTTAACTAATATATTATTGGATTTTTCATAAGAAACTCCAATTTAATGAAGATTTTGGGAAATAAATAATAATTACTAAATAGAGGTAGATTAAGGGTTCCAATTTTGTGACTCCTTCTCTGTATGAAAAATACTATAAAGTCGCAGTTTCTATTATCAGAATGATCTAAATCTAATAGATAATCAACCATTTTAATCATATTTCCTGAAAAAGATCATGAAAACTTGAAAATAGTTTCAGAATCAGGGTTAAGATTATTTTTTGTAACCTTCAACCAAAATGTATGTTAAAGTTTTCAATAACTTCAAAAATAATCATTGTATGAACAAATACTTATTTTTTCCTAATATGTTGAGTATTTCTTTAGTTTCAAAATAAGTTTCATTATCTCAAATTAATAAATTAGTACTTTAAATTGAATTACTAAAAACAAAAGTTTAGGACAGTTACAAAAAAGAAGCCGTTGGTTCCAAAAAAGATCTTATAAGGCTCCATCTCTACTACGCAATATATTTTAATCAAAAAGAAAGTAAGTTTAAATAAATGATGGATTCGTAAAACACAAACACATTATATTTAAAATATTAGAAAACATTTTACACCTATTATTGTAAAAAAAAATATCTTCCTTTTGGACGCGTTTTTAGCAAAAAACGCATCCAAAAAGAAGATATGATTATTTTTTTCATTGGCGGCGCAAATTATGCCTATATCTGGGCCTTTAACTAGTCGCTTCCTTGCTTTCTTCTGTTTTTTGCTTCTATTTTAGCGCCTTGTTTTTTTTGGCCGATGTTAGAGGCATTTTCTTGAGCTGTTAAAATGTAAGCGTACCTTAATAGTTCAGTTTTTGTGACTCAATATTCCGTCGCATACGTGACCACAGAAAAGTTGCAAAATGGACGGTCACATATAGTGAGGTAACTTTTTCAAAAAAATATTATTGGAACTACAAGACAAGTAACGACTGTTACTATGACTTAATTTAGTGTCAGGTAGTTTAGCATTATGCTACAATAGAAAAATGTGACAAATTCTAATCAACTTACCTAGAATCCTGGTCACAAAGTTGAAGTTGCTTAGAGGACCAAGGTAGACGCGCCGTTATGGCCTTGTCCCAGTGGCAACACTGACACATAAACGAATATCGCGGCTTGCTGTGGCATACTGTAGAGTGGCCAGATTCGAAAAAGTTATAGTAAAATGGTAATTTTTACCCTCTTGTGGCTCTAAAGTGGGTCACAAAGTCTGACCTCTGGTTTGGAACTTTTTTCGGACACACATAAAATAGATTTTTTCCCTCAGTTACACGAATAAATCCCTTAAAATGCCATTGAAATGTGGATCTTTATACTTCTCAACACGTTTTAAAACCAAAATACGGGGATGGTTTCATAGAACTTTTTAAAAATATTTAAGTTTCAATGAACAATTTGTTAGGTGGGACATTTGACTTTTCATACATTGGGCATTTCCATGGTTAGTAATTAATTGATTTTTAACTAGATATTCAGTCTATTAACATAGTGTCATATTTTTTTCTGATTAATATGATAATTAAAGAAGCATATAAGCACACAAGTATCAGCAATTTTTATATAACAACAAAGTTATACGTCTTCTAACCCACCGGACATGAGTCAAACGTGTTGTGGTAAAAAAAAAGAGAAACGCTCAAATAACAATTTACATCTCACAGGTTCTCCGTTACGTCCCTCCGATAGGTCGAAAACTATCCAGCAGCGATTAGTTAAACGGAAGGACTCGCACTCACCTCGAATCACCTCTCTCAACTGCTCAGTTATCTCACCTTTCATGGTTTCACTCTTCGACATTCCTTCAGGGTTATTTTCCTTACTCTGCATGAACCCAGCTGCTTTCTTCGCAACCTCAAACACTGTATTTGAATCCTCTGGTTCAGTGCTAGAATAACCCGGAACTTGAGTAGAATCTGACAAGTCACACGCTTTGCAATCCCTACCTTGATTCGATTCGGGTGGAATTTGCATAACACATTGTCCTTCTTCCGTGGGACACACCTGTATTTCGTCACCAGGTAAATTCAGTAAAATAGTTTTATTATTTACATTTTCCTGTTGTGACAGCATAATGTCATTTTCACTATGACATTTGACTTTTTCAGTAACGCGTTTTCCATGAAGTTTATAATTCTTGAAAACTTCTTCCAAAAACTTTCACTTGCTTGGCCACTGAGTGGAAGGTAACGTCACGACTTGTTGTGACATAGTACATGTTACCCCACTCTACCAAAACACGGTCCGATGGTATCGAGTCTATAGATACCATTCTGAAGAGAATCGCTTGGACCTCATGCCCATCACGAATGACACTTCTGACCCTTAGTCCTCTAGTTGCTGAGTCCTACGGCCAGTAACTTCTCTCCATTTGCTACCGAAATCTCCAGCTGCACTTTGCCGTCGAATTCCGTCGTAGCCGACCCGTTTTGGCACTTGCTCCGGGATGCTCCGCTGTCCAGGAATCAATCGCCAGTCTTCTGTTGTGCCTCAGCAGCACACAAGACCCGACATCCTGTCGAAGCTCCTCCATGTCTCTGGCTTCGCTAATTTTATGGCGAACACCACGCTCCGTCGTCGTCCTGGTACGCCTCTATGCTCTACCACGCTTCACGCACACTGCGTTTCCGAAAGCGCTCCGACGACATCGCCATTTCTTCCATCGGTCATACTTTTATAGTTTGATGTAAAAGTTTACCGCTCTGTCGTATGCCCGATTTTCTTCCTTTTCATTTTCATCGCTTCCCAGTCTTGACTCCCTCGTAGTTTTTGCGATTGGGATTGTACTGGTAAACATTTTGACTTTGAGTTTATAAAGCCTTCGAAAAATGTTTTTGGTGAAAATATACAGTGGAACAGGGGCTACGCCCTGGGCCCATAACCTGTTGGGTTAGAGGGGCGACGACAGAAAAAGATGGAAAAGAATATTAGCGATATATTGTAAAAGCGTATAAAACTATGTTGACATGTTTGCGAGTGCCACAAGCCTACCATAGATTGCAAGTAGGTTAGTTTACATTTCCAACATTCAACAACTAAGGGACTCGCATGAGAAGCTCCATACTCTAGAAGTCATAGAACATATCTGCCACATATGCCGCGGACTGGGTATCCCAACTAGAAGACCACTTGCCAGCAGACGAGTTAAACCGCAGCCAAATTGACAATGCAAGGATATATTCGCGATGATCTGGGCCATGCGTCAATTTAAGGATCAGTGGAAGAGAAAACACGTTACTCTGCAATCTGAGAACCGCCATGTGTGGCCAATTCAATTCAATTCAATTTATTTCAGATTTGCATCCATATTTTGTATCCTTTTTATTTTATTTGATTAAATTCGAAACGAGGGGAGAACAGTCTGAATGCATACCAAAACCGACTAAACAACCTGTCTCGCCTACTGAATCAGAGGAAAATAGACCTAGCGGCCGAGCATCTCCCAGGTTGCTTTAATCTCATGGAGGAAAGTCTGTCAAGGAACAAGGCTCAAGTTTCAACCGTGAGTAAAGTTCTTTCAGAAATTCGCAGGCCGGAAACACCTACAAAGGTACAGAGGACACAGAGGTTGTACTAACGTATGTATCAGCAATCAATGCGACCCATCAGCTCTCTTCACAACGCATTCAGCAAAGCGGGGGCCATAATCTGGCTTGGCTCTTTCCACGCGAACACCGTGAAAGGCACATTCCCCCTGATAACTCCTATACAGCCGAGAGCCTATCGGTTACCGGATTTACATACCGAGAGGCCAAACCAAGGTTCTTCCACCTCCTCAAACACAAGGTATGAAGTTTTGACTGGTCGAAAGCCGAAAAAAACCATGCTAGCAAGCAGTTGGTGTAAATCCACACTTAAAAGTTACCGACCGACATGGTAAAGTTGGACTGGTTGTGGAGTGATAAAGAATAACTAGATTATAAACACCACAGGGGCAGTGTTTTAACAAAATATTTCGTAAATTGGGATTTTAATAGTTAAAGTTGCTCTTTCAGCTATTTTAGTCCATACATAACTGATTTTAAGTTTCAGTTAAAGAAAATCTTAGTTCAGATGTTTTGGTAAAGCAACTTAAAAACGAAGCCAAAACTGATAGCTCGGAAGAAGCTGCGAAAGACCCCGCTAATCTGGTTGCCTGGCTGGGTTCAAACGCTACTAACAAAGTGAACCTTGTGGCTTCGCGTAAATAAGCTTTTATTTTACTAAAACTGACACTGCTACGCACGCACTGCCAGGCAATCAGGATGGAACATTATATAAAATTCAAAATAAGTCTGAAATTATTTTCTGGACTGCTTAAGTTCTACAATTCAGTGAGCAGAGACTAACAACGGAGTACGACCCTTTTTATTTCCATAACAGGTGAAGCGAGATCTCTTCGCATAATCTCTTTGGTCAGATATTGGGTGAAAAACGTGTTGAAGGATGCCCATATCAGGGTTCCCTCTCCGCTGTTATAGCATCATAATGCTTGATAATGCACCTAGCTATCTATAGATTAAATCATCTATATTATTCATGGGTTTATATAGAGTGCTAATGTAGAAAATTAAAAGGTAGAAGTGCCCAGAGAGGTCCTAACGATTAACTTTCATCCAATTTGATTGCCTTTTTTCTATCAGCATACTTCAATTTCCAGTTATTCAGAGCTTATAAACATTGTTTTTTACAAGTAAATACATATCTTAATTATTCTGTGCCTAGTTCTCTTGCAGACTATTACAGCTTACATCACATAGCGTCGTCATCCAGTCACCAGGAGCTAATAAACACGTCTCTCACTTAGATGCTATGCATCGTCACATGCCGAATAATAGTGCAAGTTTTACATTAAAATAAAACTTGTATTATTAAGCAGAGACGATGCATAGCATCCCATTAAGGCCTCCTGGTGAGAGACCTATGAAGCCACGTTGAACGGACTCAACCCCAGGTGACAAATATGGCGGCAACAGGAAGTAAGTCAAATCTGTTACCAATAATATCAACCGGAAACGGACTCTGATTGGAGAATAGCTAAACCGGAAGTGACGCTCTCTCACTTAGATGCTATGCATCGTCTCTGCTTAATAATACAAGTTTTATTTTAATGTAAAACTTGCACTATTTTACAAATTAAGACGCATTTTGTGTTTTTATTGAATAGAACAGCCTTGCCTTTGAATAAACATTACAAAGTATTTAAAATCAAAGCATTACTATGCGAATTCAAAGAGAAATAATTTTTTAAACTTTTTCATTTTGATCGCAATAGCGTCAAGGGTAACCCCCCAGGTGAGTCAAATAAGTTCCTTTTAAAAGCATATTTTACTGTAGTTACGGCTGCCGCAATAGTTTTGAGCTTTGTTGGTATTAAAACCATTCGTTTTATTAATAATTTCCTGAAGTTTGTTTATCCACACACAAAAATAATAAGTGCGTTCACTCTGACGTGCTGTCGTGGGTACATTCAGTAACAGAAAAAAATATTTTGGCCAGTGAAATTAATGTGAAATTATATTCTAACCACGAACCCTGACCACCATTGATTATATACCTGACTCAATAATCTGGTCACCTGGTCTGAGGCTTGGAAATATACAGCGTGTCCCAATAAGTGCGAAGGCAGCGATTTATTTTCCGTTCGCTGGCGGAAGGCCTAAGTTTTGGTCTAATCTAATCTATCTTTGGTAGAACCTGTATGAAGGAAAATTACCTACTAGTACTACAAAAAGTTAAGCAAATACATACCTAGAGTTTTACATCTTAACAAATAATGGAGAGTAGATGTAAAACATTTGTTATAGTCTGATATAATTCAATATATAATTATGACCTATGTGCCACTAAAGAAAGATACTTGAGTAAAAATATTAACAAAATTACTACACGTTTCATTTTAATGGCTTACCAAGTCCTGGTGAAATGATAGCAACATGTTAATTTAAATTTGAATGATTATATCGTTAAACTTTAATTATTACTATAATTGCACATTGTGTTTTTTACGACAAAACCACTTAGTAACTAAGGATGTGACTTTTATTATAACCTTACTACAGGCATTAAAGCAGTCAGATCAAGAAAGTAAAAAAAAAATATTCGTTAAAAAACCAAACAAACAAACCATGCCTTTGCATCTACTTAATGAGCTGGTTTATACACCGTCTAGTAACATCTTCACTCATGCTAGATGGGTGCAGAGACCACTCGTCGTTGCAGTTAGCAGTAAGGTAGTTGCAAGTTAGCAACTTCCTTACTGCTAAAATATCGAACGTACTTATATGCGACAACTTACGGTGCTTTAACCATTAGCCTGGGTATACAGCGTAGATTTTGAGACGGGGCAGTACCTTAACCGTTATAGATAATTTTTAAATTATGTTTTTGAGATATTATGAACTGCATTCACAGATTGTGGAAATAAAATATTGTCAGCGTAACAAATGTTTAAAAATGCAAAAAAAAAATGTTTATGCTATTTGATTTGATTATTTGACGGGGTGTTGTTTTGGTTAGTGACAGCCGACCCGAGGAAGATAGTTTTAGTAACGCTTGAAACTAAAACTTTAAAGTGTTTTTTTTCTAAAATTTTAACTTTAATGGCGCCTGGGATACCTTAGGTACTGCCCCGTCTCAAAAATCCAACCTGTACTTGTATAAGAAGGTCAGTACCGGTCTGTCTGAGTCAGTTTTACTATCTTATTCATAGAAAGAGTTCAATCGAAGTTTCTACAAAGTTTTTGGGACACTGAACTCGATCTTCGTCAAAAACGAGAATCGATTTACTTACGTACGCATATAATCAAAATAATAACATATATTTGGAGTCGTGCTAAAAATATTGAAACCAGTTTTGTGTGATGGTGTTTTTCCACGCCCCGTTGTTTGTATCGGTAGATAGAGTTAAAAATAGAGCTATAGTGATCTTGTTACTTTAATCGAGATATTTTGTAGTAGCAGACATATTCATTACGATGGCTAATCGACACTTATTGGTATTTAAGGCCGTGAAACCGTAATTTAGGCATCCCGATAATAAAGTTCTCGTGCAACAACTCCGTACTGAAATAAGCACTAAGTACAAGTTTTATGAAGTGCTCGGAGTGTTTCGTAACAAGACAAGAAAAAACCCCGTTACAATTTTCTAGATAAATGGAATTCCGCACAATAACCCAGTGATTTGGATACTCATCACAATCCACCAAAGTACTTAGGTGTTCTAGAAAAAAAGAGGTTCATCAAGGTGTAACGGAGTATTAATCTTCGATCATTGGATAATGATAAAATAATGGTAATTATAAGTTGCGTAATTCGCGTGCTGAGAGCAATGTCACGAGAACAAAGACGGATAGAGGAAGCTGGCTGCGGATTATTAATCAGTGGAATGACTAATGGTGCTATTAGTTTCCATTGCTGGAAAATATGACTATTTTTCAGTCAAGACGAATTTACTTGAAACGTGCGTTGATTATTGAATCACTTGTTATTGTAATAAGAAATATTTCCTTTGATTGCTATATAGAAATCAATTGCTAATCAAAATACGGTATTTTTTTCTATCCCAACATTGTATTTTTTACAGGTACAAATAGATTTTGAGAAATCTTGAGTGAATCTCTTTAATAACAATAATCATGAAACTAACTACAAAAGCTTGGCGATACATTCTACCAACCAATCTATGACAAGAATAGAAACCTTCCTCATAATGTACCTAGATGGACACAAATTCACCAAAAGAAAAAGGTCAATGACGCAGCATTATTAGGTTGCAAAAACTCCATGGTTCATTCAACCCGGTTGCTTGCAACTTCAGGATGTATACTATGTATATGTAGTGCCCAAAGGCGAGGTAGGTACATTCACTTCTCTCACAACCGCGACATTGAATTGCCACAGCCGAGTTCAGCCGATCGGTAGATTGCCGGAAATGCAAGTCATTTTCAGTTCTCTTTCAAGTTTACTGTCACTATACTTATACTACGATCTCAAGAGAGATGGGAGCTGAAAGTTCATTGAAGTTTGTCTTCACTTTTCTTCGGTTCGCTGGTTCATCTTTTTCATAACGAAATAAGCAATTTCTCACCAAATAGTCCTTTTTAATTACTTAATTATACCTACGAGTTCTTGCGAAGTTTTGAATAAAACTGAAAGTGATTTGTTAATATCCTAGTCTAGTTGATTGGAACGATAAAAGGGTAGTTTGATTCATTATGGCAAAATTTGTTTTGAAATAAATCAGATTAACAGATCGTTTAATGAAGTTGGCTTTGTTGTTCTCGCGCCTAAGGCAGCTTCGTGGGTAACTTTATTGCGCTGCGTATTGATGTTATTGACAATCGCGCCATCGTGCTGTGGCATACACATGACTTCGTTTTACTAGTAGTTACAAGTACCTTACTTAAAACATAAACTAACTGGTGAATCGTCTGACCGTACTAAAAGTACCAAGCTAAGGGTTACGAAGGATCTTATGCAAAGGCTAGCGTGGAGTGCTGCATGTATCTTTGTTCTGCAATCGACATAACTTCTCTAACGTTTGTAGACCATGTACTTGCAACATGGACAAATGAAGTAAACTTACAAATGGACAAATGAACCTGTCGCAGCTGTGAGCTGTAAAAGTAAAGGCTCCATAGTTCGATCAAGATGCTCGTAGGTACTTTTTACGCACGTCCATGAAGGTAGGTAGGTACCTACGGTAGAAAGGTCCATGAATCATATCCTGATAAATGTCTCATGTGTAAATGTCAAATACATTTCATATCAGTTCTTATTTCTTAGCGGATATCAATATATCTTAAGAATTTCATCCTGAAATAAAAGTTTACACTTCAGAGGGTTATTTTTTGGCACCTATCTCTTGATTTTATGTTGTTTCTAGAACTGATATCGTGATCAATCACCTACCTATACATAAACTACTTGGGTCTAGTTCAGGTAATGTAATGACCCAATGAACGAGTTGGTTATTACATGACATGACCTTCCAGGTCCTTTGTTAAGGGCCAGAACAAGTCATTTGTGAAGCAAAAAAAATGCAATAAGGGAACCTGCTGATCTTGATATCAACTAATAACATATTAATTGTTGAACAAAGCTGTGAACTGAGCAATCGCTGTAATAATCATGCGCAGTTGTTATTCTATGGCTGTAGGTGACTTCCATGTAATGTTCAATTTGACGCATCTGTCTTGAATTGAAATATTCGTCTAATGATGTGACTAAGCTTTTTCGAGAAATTGTGGTGGATGGGAAGGCCCTTTTGGTGTCGAACTTAGGTAAGTATTATGTAAATTATTCTTCTTTCGGCGAATAATTTGGGAACAACATTAGCGGCATACAAAATTGTGCTATACTCTTCCAAGAAACCAGTTGGTTAATAAATCTAAAGCAAGTACAGAAGACCGTTAGAGCATATTTCATGGGGCACTGTACAGAATACACACTGCCTTTAATTAGTTTAGTAGTAAAAAGTGTGGTCAAGGAAGGCACGTCGTCTGTACCGATTCAGCTCGTAAAACAAACATTAGGCACCATCGACATAGACACGTACAGTAAGTAAATATACTTTATTTATGTATTAAATAAACGAGATGGAAACTAGACATCTCCTATGACATAAACCCGTTTAAAATAAAAACATAAGACTTCCTCGATATACAAAAGAATGTTGATATTTTAAAGGCGAGCAAGTTGTAAGCAAATCACGCGGCGATAAAGCGGCCACTCGTGCAAAGGAGGAAGTTCGGACAGGATATAAACTATATTGTAATTAAGGATGAATTAAGAAAGGATAATACTACCCAGCGTAAAGGACAACGGGTCCGGGTGAACAAACTCCGCGCATGCGTACTGAGCACGTCGTAATAATAAACAGGTAACATGATGAAACACCGAGATAGGAAAAAAAGACTCGAAATGGTCTTAAGGAGAGCAAGACTGAAAGAGCTCAACTGCCCGCGTAAAGTACATGCAACGTTCCACTTTTCTGTACAAGCGCAGGTTTACTAGGCCCGCCTGCCCAGATTTACTAGATTCGATTGCAAACTGCTTGCTCCACATTCTATGAGAGAGTTTCAAAATCTCCTTCCCTTTCCAATGGCAACGAGTTCTATTAAATTTTATGTTAATATAGCCGCCCTTAGGTACTTGAGGACACTTGACACCAAGGCATTGCTAGACGAACGGGAGATATTGGAAATTCATAGCAAGAATGTCGTCACCTATATTATTATGGCAGGACACCTCACGGTCAAGTCAAGGCCGCTCGACTAGAAAGCCGCTGCTTCTCATTGTTCAGAGCAGCACTTAGCACCTATGTTTGAGTTATTAAAATGTTACTCACTGGTTCAATATTAAAGGTAGACGATAGCAACGTGGCGGGAAATTCAAAATTTTTACAGTTTTTTACATTTTGTAGCTAAACTGAGCTATTTTTGTTCAGCGATTTTTCGTTCGCGGCAATAACATAATATTCTTTTAATTATTGTAAACAACAGAACAACAATAATTCAGCCGATTATGTGTTCTGGTCTACGACAAGTTTTTTGGACAGTGGCACTGCTTCGTAGACCAGAACACATAATCGGCTGAATTATTGTTGTTCTCTTGTTTACAATAATGAAAATAATACTGTTTTATTGCCGCGAACGAAAAATCGCTGAACAAAAATAGCTCAGTTTAGCTACAAAATGTAAAAAACCGTGAAAATTTTGAATTTCCCGCCACGTTGCTATCGTCCACCCTTAAGTAAGTACTTACTGTGCAAAAAAAATCCTGTTGGATGCAATAGGTTATTAGGTACCAGCTTTTGCCCGCGACGTCGTCGATAAAAAGTTGCCTATATTTTCCCCGTAATCCATGTCCCGTAATCGGGAAAAGTTACAGGAAAAAATAATTTGTTTATGTGTATTCTGGACATATTCTGTATTCCAAATTTCAACCAAATAATAATTTCAGCCGTTTCAGCGTGAAAGAGTGTCAAACATTCTCCCATATTAATGTAGAGAACGTGTAAACTATAATCGCGCCTATACAACATCAATTTTACTTATTACAGTATATTATCTCTACCCCTACATGGGTACTATTTCTACTAGAATTAGGAACCTTCCTTTTCTTTTTAAAAGTTAATTCGGTGGGCAAGTTGCAACAGCTGTTGCCTTAATAGTGCGGTTGCACGCGGCTGCAAAACCACTATCCTTTCGACATACGGCTGAATCAACTTCACCCGACATGGGGCCAAAAATAACGTTGTGTCTTATAATAAAGTTCACTGTCACGCACGACTAGCCACTTACCTAATATGTATAAAAATCTGGAAACACCCATCTGCTACGTTTGATAATAGCGAAACTTGCACAACGTCATATTTTATTGATACTTCAAACTAAACTTCACATTGTATTGTTTGTTTGCGGTTAGATTCAAGGTTTATTTTATAAAAGTGTTCATTATTACTGTTATGTGCGTTTTGATTGATTTTTATCGAATCGATGAGCCATTGATGGTTGAAAAATTTTACATTGCATTACATTATAATTGTTGTAGCATGTTACTGGCGAAAATATTCTTTTGTATTAAATCTGTAGTAAATTTTTTAGTAACCCTTTTCATGATCAAATTCTATGTTCATATTTTGCTGCCTACCTTGAAAAAAAAACAGAGCAAAATAACTAGACGGTGTAATCTTAATCAGCATCTAGGTGATGTTTTTAAAATAACTTTTTTAGGGGTTATTTTAGGGGGTAACAAGTGAGCGTTACAATTGCGTTTCCGCATCTTGGTGATCGAAAAAAAATTGTTAATAGTCATATACATTACAGTTTGTTCTTTATGGATAATTAATTGAAGAAACCACATATTTAAGTACTTTTCTAATAATCGAGAAAATACTGCCATCACGAAATTACTGTCTGGGGTGCTCTAGGTAGGCACTCTACATACGTGCTTGATCAGTTTATTTCTTATCCCCATCCGGTTAAGAAGTGACCCCCGTCATCGGTAATTATATCCTCGGACGAATCACCACGATAATACCCATATACTTTGCTCCACGAGTATAAATTCATTAGTAGGAATGTTGGTAGGTAGGTACTTATTTAATAGCTCTGTGTCTCACATATAATCTCCCAAGGCATTTTCCATTTTCCAAGCGTGTTGGGTGAAGCTGAAGCTTATTAATCAGAGAATGACGTAGATGATGGAAAAATATTATTTGTGTATATGCATGACGCGACAAATAAACAACTGTACTTATTTCGTCTTATACCTAGTTACTATAAATTGATCTCGGAAACGAGGATAGTGGATGACGTTTGTTTTGCCAAACCACTTATTTATATATACCCAGTTTAGCTTGTTATTATAATAATAGGATATTTATATATAGTATAGTAATAGATTCAATGTTTTGGTTGTAGAAGGTCCTAGATCTGAATATGTGTAGATATACTTAATACGCAATAGGTTTATTTTAATACACAATAATATTTTGTAGAAATGTTGTGATGAATAAACAATTTTGGGCATATAAAAATAAAACCATTTGCCTACACGTGCAATTTTGAGTATAAATAAAACCATTCACTTACGCTACGGGCTAGTTTGCAACGAAAGTACTAGGGTGTGTACGACGTAGGTACGTACGCACACACACCCTAAACAACCGCAGCAACTAGCGATTTCCCTCACAAATAGAAAATACAGAACACAGGAGGAAATATCTATACCATGAATAATATTATTGATTATCCACGCGTTACACCTAATAGTTTTTCATGACCTTCGCGTAACCTCTGATTGTACTGAAAAATACTTCAACCTTCGTCCAAGACTAATGATGATTTGACGTTTTAACCTTCGACTTTTTTTTTTCAGGTTGACGTGAAAGCTAATTGATTGATGAATGAAATTACAATACTAAAAATGATTCTAATGAACGTGAAAAAAACTTCTAACAGAAAAATAAAGTCAGTCACTATGAAATCCGGCAATGGTTTTTGCAGCATGGTATTTTTCAGCAATTTTGATTTAGGTTACATAATTTAATTAATAATTTTCTTAATTGAATTCCACCTGGCGGTTGTTTGTATTTTTTAACTTATTTTCCTTATTATTGTTTTTAGGGTTCCGTACCGTAAAGGGTAAAGGACCTATTACTCAGACAATGCTGTCCGTCCGTCTGTCTGTTTGTCCGTCCGTCACCAGGCTGTTGGTATCTCATGAACCGTGATATTTACACAGTTGAAATTTTCACGGATTGATGTATTTCTGTTGCCGCTATAACAGCAAATACAAAAAAATCTGAATAAAATAAATATTTAAGGGGGTTCCCATACAACAAACGTGATTTTTTGCCGTTTTTATAAACAATGGTACGGAGTGTTCTCTATCTATCTTCGTTCGTGAGTCCGACTCGCACTTGACCGGTTTTTTTAATTTTTATTTACAATGAGGACCTACTACCGCATACGATTACCCAAGAGGACCTGAAATGTTAAGGTTCTTAAATACATTTTCGTTGACTTAAAAATCTTCCCCAAAGCCTTGTCAAACCAAGAAGGGTATTTTAAACCCTATCTGTTGGTTAATTTTCATACAAAATGCGAGGTATAATCTATGGTCTGAGTTTAAACTAGTGAAAGAAGGGTTATTTTCACCAACGGGTAATGCGTTTCTAGATAAGGCTGGTCAGCTGTTTTCCCACTGTTATTGACGCAAGTAACTAGTTTCAACTTATTTAAATCGTTTTCTCTAGAATAAAAGTTGTTGGCGTATATGTTTGATTTGGTCAAAATTTTCAGATACCCCCTAGAGTAATCATCGTGGTCAAATCACATGCCATAAGTCGCTCGAACTAAGTGCGTTGATACAACAATAGCGTCGTTAAAATCTACATAAGGGATTCAAACAAACTTCCTAGGATTATGCCAATCTATTTATACATTAATACAGTGCCTATCATTGCCTTGGATAATAGCTTAGGTACTTGCTTTTCGAAAGAATTTTAATGGATTGTCAAGTAAAGCGGATAGCTATTAGGCAGACTATGTCAATTACTAAATTAACTTAAGGCTGGAAGATAGCAGCGTGGCGGAAAATTCAAAATTTTCACAGTTTTTTTTTACATTTTGTAGCTAAACTGAGCTATTTTTGTTCAGCGATTTTTCGTTCGCGGCAATAAAACAGTATTCTTTTCATTATTGTAAACAACAGAACAACAATAATTCAGCCGATTATGTGTTCTGGCCTACGAAGCAGTGGCACTGCCCAAAAAACTTGTCGTAGACCAGAACACATAATCGGCTGAATAATTGTTGTTCTGTTGTTTACAATAATTAAAATAATACTGTTTTATTGCCGCGAACGAAAAACCGCTGAACAAAAATAGCTCAGTTTAGCTACAAAATGTAAAAAAAAACTGTGAATTTCCCGCCACGTTTCTATCGTCCACCCTTAAGGTGGTGATCACCTTCTCTAAGTTACTGTTTAAAACCAGAATATGGAGCAATCGGCGATGAAGCAAATAAATTAATTGTCGATTCAAATCTATTGTGTATGTAGCTTTGTATTGTTCAATGGGAAATTCTAAATACGTTATTTCCTAACCTTTCGTAGATAGGTACAGCCTAGGTTTACTTACTGCCGGTTTCTGAATTGAGAAATTCGCTAAGCAAATGGGTAAGTATCATCCTGTCTCTGCAGATTTCTCACAAAATTCTGGGCCTAAGGCCCGGTTTCTGAATTGAGAATTTTATTAAGTAAATACTTAACTATCGTTCTGTCAAAATCTTTTGTGAGAAATCTGCGGAGACAGGACGATACTTACCCATTTGCTTAGCGAATTTCTCAATTCAGAAACCGGCAGTTAGTCTCCTGGGACACGGAATCTCTCAAATCATATGGATCATGGATGATGATAATTATTGTGTCGGCACTCTAGGATAATCTTAAACGTTTTATGATTTCGGTTCATGAAAGCTTTAACAAACAGGGACACCAACAATGCATAACACATACGTGCAAATGTACAATGTGTCTTATTGTGAAGATGTCTAGGAAGGAACACATTGTAAAACTACTTTCGTTTTAGATCGCACAGAGCATTAAGGTCTTTTCTCTGACTGTTAGAACCTCGTCAGGTTTAGATAGCGTGTCAAATTGTAAATAGTGACCAAAGTGCTCGGGGTCTTTGCATTTCTTTGATCATTGGGTCGAGGTCTAAAGCTGTGTCAAACCAGGACAAAAGGCAAATGATCGGTTGGGAACAAAATGTCTGACATTCCAAAAGGATTTTCCACTAGAAACTTTTTTATAAATGCGACCGCCAAAAATACTTATACTTATGATCCCACGTCATTGGATATAACTATATAAGTATCTGTGTCCTAAGATATTTTGCATAATTAGGGATGCCAAAGGATTGACTACTATTTTATTGATTAAAATAAAGTTTAATGTCTAAAGATTATAAGCAGTCACGACACGACGTCCGTAGGTAGTTAATAATAAATACCCATCATATCGATTACCGTGTTCACCTAGATTCGATGCTGTTCTAAATAGTAGGTACTTACTTGCAGGGAAAATATTACCTATACTTACTGGATTTCGATATTTTTTTGTTATTCCTGTACCTTATTGTTGGTCGATAATTAAGTTGATCGATATTCTGGACATTTTATTTTCGTGGTATAATCAAGTGTATAATCAAGGCTTTAATAGAGCCTGGTGCCTGCTTTCTTTTCAAAATACCTACTAAATTTTATTTTCCAAAAGGCTGATTTCTAAACAAATGAATTGGCTTGCGGCTATCAAAGATCACGATCAGCGGTGGCCCTTTTCATACAAACATGACAACACTTACCGGTCCAATAATCTCCCCGGCACAATAATTCACTAGCACTGGTGCAATGTTTTTAATGTGGTTGCGGTAACAAATCGCAATGTCCCCAACACTAGGCGGCTGGAGCGCGAGCGGCGGGCGAGTCCGGCCGAGTCTCAGGCGCAGCTAGGTAGGCTACTTGGATTCTTTCTTTCTTGTATTCTTTGCTTGTATTGCGGGCGCGCGCCTTCTGCCACCCGTATATATCGCGGACTGCGCTGACGTCACACAACCCGCCCGATAAGGTCCTCGCATCAACGGATCCACTACATCGTTCTATATCTCCAGAACCACGCCGCCGTGTTTACGTTTGTTATGTTGACAGAAATAACCAATTGGCTCTTTATTATGTAGTTCATTCTCGAAATAGAAAACCTTCTCGAAACAAAACTGGTTGGTTACTGGCTCGCGAATGACGTAAAATAGTAAAAACGAAATTTATGTAACGTAGGTACATACCTCCATATTTCATTTGTTAATTTTAGTCACGTTAATAAAATGAAAAAAAATTAAAGTAACTGTGACACCGACAAAAGTACCTTTCTAACTCTTAAATATACTTAATGAGTACCTAAATTGTTGGGAGTTAGTGAGTTCTTGGGCTAGTGAAAAAAAAACATAATAGGTATATGTATAACATACGCATATTTTTGCTTCGCCGACCGACAGTCTGGTAAGACTTCGACAAAAAAACGCAGAGATTTAACTTTTATTAAAATAATACCTAAGGAACGATACGAATTCTCCAGGTAGTAAACCCAAGTAGGTATGCAAATTCCGTTGCCTTCCAGGGAAGAGTCACAGTAAATGTCAAAAACCCTTTATAAAATTAAGTACCTAGTATTCTAAATCGCAAAGGTGCACAAAATAACTTCAAAACAAGATAAAGACGATAATATTTCTTACATCCCGGATGGTTTCATCAGCTCGACACAGACCTACATAAAAATATCAGGGGTCTAATTTTATAACTTCAACATTTATCGCGATCCCATTGTGACCAATTTCAGTCACAAGCAGTCCTATAAAATTGAAAGCGATGGTAATCATGACAATATTGCAAAGGATATTATTGCTAAATTCAATGTCCTTTAATTTGTATGACATTTTGACCGATTGGTCCGTTATCGATAGTAATTTAAAACGTATTCAATTCCATTCAGAATTTTCGATCATTATCTGCTATACTTTCTGAATAGGGAATTTCACTGAGCAAATACTAAGTCTTGAATATCGTCCTATCTCTGCAGACTAAATAAAAACTCAATAAAGGACAACACAGAACTGAGTGACACTTAGTGACATTTTCAATTCAGAACTCAGAGGTTGATCTTTGAAAGAGGTCGTGATAGATGTTGACGTTAACTATTAGGCCCCTGCATTCCTCTCAGCAAGGTAATTCAAGATGTTGGTCAACGCCCTGGGACATTCGATAACTTGCAAACAAACGTACCCAATCGTACGGGAGTATTGGGCGAAAATCTCTATCACGATAAAGTGTTTTTTTTTTTCAGATTTCAGAATTGTTAACGCTACAGTTTTATTATAAGTATAGAAGATAGATTGTGGTTTAGGTACAGTCGCCATGGCAGCTCTTACCGCCGCTTAAGGACGCCAATCGAACAAACAGAGGTGCCCTAGCGTGTGGCTTACTGTACAACTTAACTTTGATATTGTGTTACATTTTCAGTGATTTTTATTGATCGCACGATCTCCAAAAACCACAATTTCATCAAGTTCAAGTTAATATTAGTTACTGTGTAGTAGTATGTATTACCTACTTAGGTTTTTTAGGTCTAAGATTTTTAGTCAAGGAAATAAAAAAGATTATAAAAAGCCTCAAAACCGGTTTATTTGCAGGAAAATACAAGGTGTCAAAAAATACTCTTTTCCTGGGCACCCGGTGATAGGTAGGTATCACTACCTATTTTTTTTCTCTATGACTTGCGGTAAATTTGATTAAAAGCTGTGGCGGGAGAAAAGTTTTTTTTTAATGTTGCCATTAATATTTTTTTAATAACTCCAAGCAAATGTACCTACACACACACACATATTTTAAAATTTGAATTAATACAAAAAATAAAAATAAACTTATAAAAAAAATTTGGACGTTAAGAAATAAAATTTGTTTTTTCATATTGTTTTTACAGAATTACACCTTATAAAAAGAGTTAAGTAACACGTTGTATAATTTTTTTTAAAGAGTTTTTATTTCAATAAGAGCAATTTTCCCGCAAATAAATCATTTTATAGCAACTGTGCGGATTTTTTTTTTCCGAGTAAGCAGACTGATCTCATACCTAGTTAATTCTTAATTTTACCAATGGTTCCAAGTTTAAATGATGCATACTTTTTCTTTCCTACTTACCTTGACACCACGTTTGAGACGGTTTCCGCAGGGACCAGTTTATTTAAACTTTTCTGTTGGCATTTTCAGTAATGTTTCGGATTCAACTTCCTATACATAATTGACACAGTTGTAATTGAGATTGGAAACAATAACGTTTAAATTCCAGCAATTGAAGAAAATCCTACTACCTAATTATAAACGCGAAAGTTTGTAAGTATGGACGGATGGATGTTTGTTACTCTTTCACGCTGAAACGGCTTGACGGATTTAGATTAAATTTGGAATGGAGATAGCTTAGACATCATAATAACACATAAGCTACATATTATCACGCTATTACATTTAGGGGCAATGTAAACCACATTCATTTCCACATTTTTTTTCTGTAGTGTACGCGGACGAAGTCGCGGGCAAAAGCTAGTATCAATATAATTTAAGTATCTAGACTTTTGTGTGATAACCAGGCTTTTGCGTTTCGGGCGGGTTGGATGCTGATATGCACTTTCAATGTTTTTTTCTGTAGTCCACGTAGACGAAGTCTCGGGCAAATGCATATTTTTAAATAAAATCTAATGCGAGCGTAGGAAGTCGCCGAGTCTAATAGGAAATTTAAATGAATACCTACTTCTTTAAAAACGGTGTTCTTGGGCCTGATTGCCATTTTAGATGTTTTGTGAAGCGCTTGACACACGTACCGGTTTAAAGATATTATTTTCATTAACATCAGTAACACATCCAAACTGCGTATTTACAAATTCACATCTATAAACTGCAGACCTGAGTATTTTGATATAAATTACAACCAAGGGGGGTTACCCTTGACGCTATTGCGTTCATATTGACAAAGTTTTTAAATTAAATTCTCTTTGAATTCGCTTAGTCATGCCTTGATTTTATATACTTTGTAATTTTTATTCAAAGATAAGGCAATTTTGTACAGTTAAAATATAAAATGCGTCTTAATTCGTGAAATATTCAATTCTGTAAAATGCGCCATACTGAAAAACATGCGTCAAGGGTAGAGGCGCTGATACGTCCACGCGTTCTTGAGAAAAATGTCCTGTGACAGACAGATAGACAGACAGACGGACAACAAAGTGATTTTATAATGGTTCCGTTTTACCTCATGAGGTCCGGAACCCTAAAAAGAGTAAAACGGAAATAAAAGGTTAAAAACTTTGGCTTACTGTGAAAATCTCAGAAGAATTCAAGGTAGAAAAGAAACGAGTGTTCGGTATGCTTACAAATAATTTCTGTATTTAACGAATGCTGCTTTGTAAATACGCCTCTATAAAACATTCGCCTATTTAAGTATTTCGTAGTCTAGCATTGATAAAAAAAAACTACCGTTCATGATCTCTACAGGGTGCACTCTAAGTCGATAGCGGAACTTTAAGTAGGCTGTCTATTGATCAATACAAACAACTTCTACTAGGTGGATAAAAAAATGGAGCGAAAAAAATATCAGCTGTTCCATACAAAAGGTCGACTCAATACTGCTCCAAATGTATGAAACAGCTGATATTTTATTCGCTCCATTTTTTTCGCCACCTGGTACAAGTTGTTTGTAGAGATCAGTAGACAGTCTGCTTAAAGTTCCGCTATCGACTTAGAGTGCACCCTGTAGATTAAGGCTGCTCAACCTTTTTAACAGTCGGGTCAAACTGTGGATTCAGACGTTCACGATGGGCCACTGACAATACCTATGTCAGTTACTCTCAGGACATGCGAAATGGTGCATAACATACTTGCTTAGGCCATTAAAATTTTTTTCGCGGGCCACATCGTCACCTGGGGCTAGATAGGTAAAAGATGATTCTATTTAACCACGAAATGTCGACAATTTACACAGTTTTAAAGGCAAATTTTTCAATTCCTTACTAAAAAAAACTATTATACGGTGACGGGATTTCTAACCGAGTATGCAATGGGTCCGATTAATTGATAGGTGCCTATATATACAAGGTGTTACAAAAGATGCTAACTCTTTTTACAGGGTAATAGCACCCGGTGATAGGGATCACAACCTAAATATTTTTTTTTGCTCTATGACGTTCCGTTGATTTTTTTATTAATAAAATGTGAACGCTGTGGCGGGAGAAAAGTATTTTTTAAATATTGTTTTCATTGACTTTCACAATGTTTTAACAACTCAAAGCTATGCAAATGCACCTACACCCACAAAGATATTTTTAAATTTGAGCTAATACCAAAAACAAAAAAGTTATGAAAAATTTTCAATTTTGAGGTTATTAAATAAAAATTATTTTTTTCAACTTTTTTTACAGAATTGACATCCTGTTGACCAGTATGTTACACCCTGTAAAAAGAGTTAGGATGTTTTGTAACACGTTGTATTGTGAATACTTCAGTCTTTGTCATGCCTAATTGGTAAAAATATATTGATACTGTCTTATAGGGTACATAAGAACACCATTGTCCTATATATAATTTATGACAATAAAATGAAATGAAATGAAATGAAATAGTTTCAAGTGGAAGTCCAGAGATAGAGCACCCCTAGGGGTACCCAAATCACTCCCATTTAAGTACAGCGATTTTTCGACGTTTAGAAGCGAGGCTTTCAATGTTTTTTTGGAAAGAATTACCTATTTTTTGGCGACCATTTTATTGCCATTGACCGTGTGAGTGTGTGGGAAAGTTTTTGAAATCAATAAAAAAACCTTCAGACCTCTACTTTTTTTTCTCCCCATACCCTAGTGTAACTTATTCCATTATGTTTTCTCTAAAACGGCTTTTACAAGTATAAAGCTGACCTATTTTTTTATATAATAGACTAGTTATCTGAGACCCCAATAAAGAAAAAAAAAATTAAAAAGTACCAAAACTAGGTAGTCTTTCGAAAACTTTTAAACGTCAAAAATTGCAGGCGATCCATGGGGGTGATTCGGATACCCCCAGGGATGCTCTATCTCTGTACTTCCGCTTGACACTATTTTTTGGGATACCCTGTATACATTCTTTCGATAATATTATTATGTAAGGATCTTCGCTGGTTTATATTATAACACTAACCAAATGACCTATATTGGGGGTCCTAAAAGAAATGTATGGTCCCGTCCGGCAGGAGGTGTGTAACTTGGCGCGAACGAAGCTTTCATAATATGAGCGCTTCGAACTAAAAGTAGAAACACCCTGACAATAATAGTTTTTCTCCTTTTCTCTCCTTTTTCTGTCCTTCATTGACGATTCTTTTATTTTTCGTGACAAACAGTTGAAGTTCAAAACTCTACATCTAGGTAGTGCGTAGGTAAAGAGCCAGGGCCCTTGTAACGCAATGGCGGGTCGATGGCGTCCCGGCAGAAGGACAAAACCGGGCTCTCCTCGTTTTTCTCCTACAACCAGAGAACTAATCCTCTAGAATTAGAATAATAATATTCTTTGCAGTACTACAAAAACATTAAAAGGACAGACAGCGTTAGTAAATCGTAATTGAAGCCGTCAACTAACAGCCCATTTTGGCACCATTGCGTTACAGGCTAGAGGCCCAGGTAAATTAGGTAGCGCATGCGAGGTAGATCGTATAAACTTCACTTCTTGACTGTATATCTGTCATCCCCAGACCAAGAATCCTGCTGAGGATAATTTAAGGAACAATGCAAATTATGTTTTATGGCTATTCCTTGCAAAGTCGTAAAACGTATCCTTGTTGTACATCACAATTACACCTAAGCACACTACACACACACATACTTGCGTGATTAATTTGATTACGTAGAATTTGCCAATGGGTTTTCGAGCGTTTTTATTTTACGTAGAAGTACATTCGTACAATCATAATGTTACCTCATCTACCTACTTCCTATACATTAGACTTAAAGGCAAAAAGCACCAACTGTGTGATGTGAATCTTTAAAATGTTAGAAAAAGAAACAGGAAAATGTGAAGATACAATGAGCTAATATTAAGGATCACATCACTTTTCACTAAAAAGTGATGAAATAAACCATGTAAGTAAAGGGCGAGTCGGACTATCGTGGAGTTATGTGGCGTAGCGTGGTTTGGTCCCGTAGCACAAAGGAGAATGCTCATAAAAATCCAGACCCAAGCTCTGAGTTAACGTCAAATGTCAAATTAACTCAGAAGTAGTTGACTGACGCAAGACCGCCTAACTCTCTTAAATTGTTCTCGTGATCTTGAAGAGTCCTGGGGGGTTACCCTTGACGCTATGGCGTTCAAATTGAACAAGTTTTAAAATTAATTTCTCTTTGAATTCGCATAGTAATGCTTTGATTTTAAATACATTGTAATGTTTATTCAAAATGTAAGGCTGTTTTATTCAATAAAAACACAAAATGCGTCTTAATTTGTGACATATTAAATCCCAACAAAAACATTCTGTAAAAAACTAGCCATGTCTCGATGGAGCTGCTTATTTATCTTTAAAAAGTAATGAAATCTAGACAAAGTCTTGCCAAGTCTAAGGTTCCTTACTGCGATTTCTTTAAAAGGTTTAAGGTAAGGTAATTTAAGGTAGTTAATGTTGTGTGACTTGGCCGTTGAAGGCTACACAAGCGGTTCTGGCGTCAGATTGGTGCAATGGTGTCATGGAGCACCTGGTTTTGTACCCTTGTGTACCCTTCAACGGCCAAGTCACATAAAGAAATCTAATCATAATAATAAAGAAATCGCAGTAAGGAACCTTAGACTTGGCACGACTTTGTCTAGATATCATTACTTTTTAGAGATAAACAAGCAGCTCCATCGAGACATGGCTAGTTTTTTACAGAATGTTTTTGGTGGGATTTCACTTCTTTTTGTAGAAACGTGTGCATTTTGATTTATTTTATTAGATTTTCTTACTCGTATTTGACACAGTTTTTTAATTTGTGTAATGTTTGAGTAGAATAAAGTTACTTTTTGTATTTTTCTTAAGCACTAACACGTGCTAGGGATCTTTATAAAGATTTTTATAAGGTTAAAAAATTCGCTCGGGACAAGATTTGAACCCGCAACCTTCTTGCATTCCGTGCAATAAAGTTAATCGTTCGACTATTTCTTCTTGTTACCTAACTTGTAAGTATAAGTATAAAAGCCAGTCTAGTCTTATCCAGAGTTTTCCTTTAATTTTATTTATAATATGCGTATTTTAAGCAGAAGGGGAGGCATTCGCCCAGCAGTGGGACGCCATAGGCTAGATTAAATTGGAAGATGTGTCCCACTACGCTGGATTTTTGCAATGACAGTCGATTTTTTATGTACCAATAGTAGAAGGGGGCATTACCATATCTCTAAAATACAGCTGAGACCAGCAAAGGTTGTCTGGAAGAAATCGCTTTTAGCGATAAGACCGCCATTTGTACTGTTATTTTTAAATGTTTATTTGTAAAATGTTTTCGTTTGTGCAATAAAGAGTTACTTACTTACTTACTTACTTACTGAGGGTTCTTCATCAGATACTTCAGACCTTCGATTTTTGACATCAAATGAAGCGGCCCACCAAGTTGAATATTTTTTGTAAAGGCGGTATAAATATGTCGATCTATAATAGTTTGGTTGGGCTCTTGTGTTTTCTAATCAGGGTCACCAGGTACTCCAGATCTTCGATTATCCTAGTTTTTATAGTTTTCACTTTATGTGGCCATTAAACCCTAACTCTGCACCAAATTTCAGCTCTCTGAGTTTATGGGAAGTACTAGTTCTATTATGATGATCATGAGTGAGTGAGTGAGTGAGTGTCATAAATGCGAAACTTTGCTTTCGCTTAACTTCGGAACTAAATGACCTACAGACTTGAAATTTTGGATTTGGATGACGAAAATTTCTGCGTTCTGGTCTTATCCAGAGGTTCTCAAATAGGGGCCTGAAAATGCGGTGAAATGGTTCCAGTAAAGGATGGTACGGCAGTGTTTGCTTCGCGCTCGACCTGGCGGGGGCACTGCCGTGCCCCCAGATATTGTAAATTGCGCCGTATTGCGGCCGTATTGGAAAAATGCGTCAAGGGTAGAGGGGCAGGGGGGGTTACCCTTGACGCCATCGCGTTCATATTTACAAAGTTTGAAAATGTATTTCTCTTTTACATCGCATAGTCATCCTTTGATTTTATATAGGTACTTCGTAATGTTTATTCAAAGGTAATATATTTTGTACAATACCAATTTAAAATGAGTCTTAATTCGCGAAATATTGAATTTTGAAAATTTCGACATATTGAAAAGAATGCGTCAAGGGTAGAGGGGCAGAAGTAGTTTTCCATAGTAATGACCGATTTTAAAACAAATAATTGTATTTTTTTTTTTGTATTTCCGTGTTGCATAGTCCTTTGATATCATTCGTTCGTAGTGTGTCTCTCCTTGTTATTATATTATCTAAGACTACTGGTTATACTCACATTTTTTATGATAATCTTGTAAGAGGGCTACCTACTTTAAAATTAAATACTATAAACTTTAAAACAGCAACTGTTAAGTACTATTTAATTCTCCTTTTAGGGACTACTACATAGATATGATTTCTGCAACAATTTGGATAGCAATATCACATACTTAGCCATCGATTTCGATGATGCCATAGTTTTAGATTATTTTAGTTGAGACCTAAAAGGAACCTAGGTATTATTTTAAGCCTGTTGAGTTATTGAAAGTAATGAACTAAGCCGTAACCTTCCTATTGTTCATGGTCTAACTTTTTTCTAAAATGTGAAGACAACTTAGAGCATTTGTAAATATAAATATAAATTAGGTAATTTACATAATACAAGCAACACTGATAGTATGTACAGATCTGCCAGTTATTAATAACTATAGATACCTACTTGGTTTAGAAAAAAGGTTTCCAGCCAATTCAAACAAAAAAAAAAAAAAATTAATAAGGTAAGTAGTTTGTTAAAATATTGTGCTATAAACTGGCTATAAAGGTGACGGCCGGTTGGATCTCGACCGCAGCGACAACTACAGACTTCGTATTGGGTTATATCTTAACCATAATTCTATGATCTTATCTATGAGCTTATAAGTTTATAACCCTATCTATCCCACTCTACGTCGATCAAAAGAGTGAGATGAAGATACTTAGTTATAAACCCCTATTTCCTAAGCCATTCCTATGCTAAGCTTGCTGGTATCTTATCACGCACGATATCACTCATATTTATAAATTTATTAAAAAACAAGAACCTACGCCACCTACGCCGCGGCGGCATACGTGGCGAAGGCTCCTTTTTTATTACTAAATTTATAAATATAAGTTGTCTAGATAAAGGTATTTATTTAATTTAAACACAGATTTTAACGGATTTAACACTCGTTTTATTAACTTTTTACATTTTCCCAACGTTTTGGTCTCGAAACGTTGGGAAAATGTAAAAAGTTAATAAAACGAGTGTTAAATCCGTTAAAATCTGTGTTTAAATTATGTATAGTGCTCGTGCAAACCTAAGAAGGTATTTATTTAATCTATGGGACTTAAAAATTGATGCCTAAAATAAAAATAATTATTAATTGAACCAAAATTGGTATCTTATCGTGGGGCTTACTGTACCTATTGCTTTCTTTTGGGCCCTGCTGCCGCAAGTCATGAAATAAGAATAAGCCTTATGAGTTTTCTTCCACAGTCGGATTAAAATTAAATGTCAAGGTTTAAAAAAAGAATACGAAATTGCGGGCACAGCTAGTTTATTTAGGTAATATTGGCCCAACTCACTTTATCCTGCCGCGGGTGGGTATCTATTTTCATCTTCATCATCATCCAACTGTCCATCGAGCACCTCTGATATACAAGGTGTTACAAAAGATCCTCTTTTTACAGGGTAATAGCACCCAGTGATAGGGATCAGTGGATCACATCACGAATATCTTTATCTGCTGCATTCTTATCTGTTGATTTTTTTATTAATAAATGAAAGCGCTGTGAGTAGGTGACGGAAGAAAATTATTGATAAAATATTTTTTTCCTTATTTTCACAAAATTTTATTCATATTATTAAAACTTTAAACTATGCAAATGCACCTGCGCACTTAATAATGTGTTTGAATTTTAACTAAATCAAAAAACGAAAAACTAGATTTTTATTTCAATATTTAGGTTATAAAATATATTATTATATGTTTTATTTATTCAACTTTTTTACATTTTGTTCTGTGCATAGGTGCATTTTTAACTAAATACGAAACTAAAAAACTTGTTTTTTTTTCAATATTGAGATTATTAAACAAAAATTGGTTATACATGCAAAAACAGTTAGAATCTTTTGTAACACGTTGTAGACCATATCGAATTTCTACAGCTCATTATACCTGCACCGCTCTAAGGCCCGGTTTCTGAGTTGAGAATTTTACCGTTCTATCGTTCTGCCACGTTCTTTTGTGAGAAATCCGCAGAGGCAGAACGATATTTAAGTGCTTGCTTAGCGAATTTCTCAAATCAGATACCGGCAATAAGTAGATTATCCTCTATGGCTCTATCAAATCAACTCTATCAAATCCTTCATGCTAGACGGTTTGTAGGTACTTATCAGCTTTTTGTTATCTTCTAACCTAACATGAATAATTAGGAAGTACGAGCAGTGGTACCTTCTGCCTATTTCTGATTAGAGAAATTCGCTAAGCGAGTGCTTAAATATCGTTCTGCCTCTGCGGATTTCTCACAAAAGAACGTGACAGAACGATAGTTAAGTTTTTGCTTAGTAGAATTCTCAATTCAGAAACCGGGCCTATGTGTTGGAAATTATTACTCAATTCAACTTCCTAAATATCGTTCGATTAAGTAATCACTGAGGTTAAGTAACCTCAGTGACTTTTCGGAACCAAATTAATTTTCTCGCCAACATCACGTAGGATTTACGGCATTGTACGGATGTTATGTGCTCGATGACTAGAGATTAACTTTCTTTACTGTCTATCTTTGTGTGAAAAAATGCCTTATCTCTTCTCTTGATATAAGTAGGTAGTGAATCAACAGTGTGATAAGGAAGGTGTTTTAATTGCATCACCTCATTCTGTCTTACCTACATAGGTACCTACCTATGTTAAAATTATCGCTTGGCTTGGCTTGCGACCGCCCCTCAAGTAGTTATGTGAAATAGGTCTATTAATAAAAACTAAAACCCGAATACTAAAAGGCTTAAAACAAGACCTGCTTATCCATAAAATAGACTCATAGATAATTAATCGTCGCCATCGGTTTATCAAATGCGAATTAATGTGGTGTCCTCCGATTACGATAAATTATTATTATCTATGAGTCTATTTTACGGATAAGCAGGTCTTGTTTTAAGCCTTTTAGTAGTCGGGTTTTAGTTTTTAACTTCTATTTTTTTTTAGCTTTTTAGTCATACATTTTGGACGACCATCCAGAAAAGAACCAAAAAGGTCAAAAAAATATTTGGTATTTTTTGTTCTATTTGTTATGTTGACGCTACATTCGGTCTTTTCAAGCCCTTTCATTTAATATCCATAACGATGGTATACGATAATTTTTATTTTTAGGTCCATCACTTTAGGGCGCATCACAGCCGCCATCTTAGTTTTTTTCAAAATAAAAGTATTCGGATGATTCTTCAAAAAAGCGTTCTTCGTTGATATCCATGGCTTTTATTTTTTCTCGTCGTTGGTGAAAACTAAAAATACAGAGGATAAAAGGGCTTAAAAACTAGCCAATATGTCGATGAGGCACATCTGTAGGCTTTATAGGTTAATCAGAAAAAAATCTTCTATTTTGACAGGCCATGGATATCAAAAAATATGCCATGGATATCAAATAGTGTCCAAAATGAATATAAACAGTAATTTCAGTGGTACATAAATGCTTCCTTTAGCTTGATTGTCACTCATGAACTGTCACAGACTTAAACAGGGCCTTAGTGAAGGAAAAGTATATAAATAAAACATCATAATAATCAAACCAAAGTAATCAAAGTTTTATTTTGAGAAAAAACAGTAAAAATTTAGAAGTTTTTAAACTTTTTCAATTGCTCATAGATTTATTTTAAGCAAACACATGCTGAGTTATTAAATAATAAAAGTCTATAAAATTGTAACACTAATTCTTAAGTTCTCATTAATTTCAGGCCCATAAAACGTCTTATAAAACGTTTTGATAAACAGCTACTATTATTTAAAAGCTATAACATGAATAAACAATTACACATCCATCCCGAATTTCATCCAAAGCCATCCAGCCGTTTAGGCGTGAAGAAGTATCGTAAATACATATTATACATATTAGTAGAATATAACCCAGCAGCACCATCTAAAACAATGTCTCAGGCACTGCAGCGCCAAGTGGCCTCTTCATCCATCTAGTGTGAGTGAAGGTACCACTGGAGGCTATTTAAATCATCTCATAAAAAATAAAATAATATAGCCTTTTATTGCTTCTCAAAGTTACATATAAAAGTATTAGCAAAGGTAAAATAAATCATCTCATACGTAGATGCCTTAGGCCTTTATTTTTTTAACCCAGCATAGTAGTACGAGTCAGACTCGCACACTCAGGGTTCCGTACCACCACAATATTTGTGTAACATATTTTAATATTATATTTACCCCTTACTTTAGGTGGTGGTACGGTATCCCCGGTACGCGAATCCGATTAACAAGGAAAAATTTTAGGATATTGTACACGAAGGGTACTAAACGGGACTTTATTACTCTGCCTCAGCTAATTCTACCATTATTTTCATGTATTTGGTAGAATCCCTCTTTGTTTTTTTTAATAACTAGTAGAATGACCATTATTTGCATGTATTTGGAAGAATCCCTCTTTGAAAGAAAGAGAGGAACCCTCGGTTCGCGAGTCCGGCTTGCACCGGCCGGTTTTTATTAATCTTGTGTACATTAATTAAGCTGTATAATTACAATGGATTTGAAAAAATGTAGATAAATAGATAGATAGATAGATTCTGTGAAAAAATCAACTGCTTGCTTATTATTCAACCTATTATATTTAAAGTTAACAACAGCCCGTTAAACGTAAGGCAAACAAGCAAACAGACATGCAGATATGTACTGGATTAGTAATAGGGTCTTATTTGGCACTTTTTCGGTACGTAACCCTAAAATAAGTGAAATTTAAGAACATTTACTTGATATCCATGGCCGGTATGTGATATCCATGGCTTAAATCCATGGATTTTAGGGCCATGGATATCAATGAAATTAAAAAATTACGTTGTTTCTCTTTAACTATAAAAGCTATCGTATTTATTTTGATGTCAATACCTACTGAGGGACATACCCAATCCTGTACTTTAGATAGTTAAGTGCAAATAGTATCACTTAACTAGCAAAACTGACCACAAGTTTCAATTACCCTCCCGAACCAAAATTTAAAAAAAGTGAAGAACTTACCTCACAGTGTTGGCGCGAAAGTTAGCGACATACCCGTCCCATCTTAGCACCGTGGTTAAGTTGGCGATATTTTACACCAATCACAAGACACTTACCGCGTATTCAAGTATGTATAAAAGCATACTTTTGTCGAGCGGTTTCAACTTCGCTCGCCGCGTGACATTAGTTTAAACGTCTATAGACACAAGAGTTTTCATTCTATTAGATTGCTGGATATACGATTGGATAGAGGCACTCTTTGGGCATTTAGAAAGGTATAAATTAGCACAGTAGTGGGCACATGAGTAAAACCACAAACAAAAACATACCAGGAGCACACGCGTATGACATGCAAAATACTTGCAAAATCACCAATTTTTTGACCTTCAAAGTAATTGAACGAGCGAGCGAAGCGAGCGAAGTTCTCCGAGTCTACTGGAACAATCCGGCGTTTGTATGTATGTATGTATGTATGTATGTTTGTATGTTTGTATGTTTGTATGTTTGTATGTTTGTATGTTTGTATGTATGAATGTTCGTTCGACGATAACTTGAGTAATTTTTGTCGGATCGTCATGAAATTTGGTAGGCAGGTAAATGAAATTAAAAGAATTTTTAAGTTCGCACATGAGCCAAATCGGTCGAGGGGTTGCCGAGATATGGGGTTGTTAAGTTTATATGGGATGAGAGAGGGCGCCACTGCTGCCTCTCAGTAACAATAAAATAGTGCTAAAAAGTGATTTTAAAAGTGATAAATACGTAAATCTAATCAGTAAACAGTGAAAGCAGTGATAAAAACTAACAAAAGTGAACTATAAATACAAATTCTGTTTGGAAACAATGTTGTGGTTATCGGACGTAAAACTCAGTGGAAACAATAAAAATAAACTTTTACGGGTCGCGAAATAATCCGTAACAAGAACTCTATTTTAATCAAATAAATCCAAAAATTTTGCTAATTGCTAAGGTCCAAAGTACACCAGATTAGAAAATACAAAACAGCGCCATCTATTAAAAAGAAAAATTGTTATTCTACTTCCTAACAGAGGGCGTGACAAAACATTTTTTATCAGAGCCATCTAGTGTTCAAAATTATAAACCAAAAAGTCCTTATGCTCAACAATAGAGGTCGCGTTACTTCAAAACTACAAGAGAGTCGTATACAAAACTTAAAATGGAAGAAATACTAGATAAACTAAAAAAAACCCAAAATGATCTAGAGGCACAAAAACTTGAAATAAGAAAAAGCGGCAAACAAGTTACAGAAAACATTCAAAGAATGTTTGGCGAAAAACTAAAAATGCTAAAAGAAAAATCTGAAAATCTTGAAAAACGAGTGGAAAATCAAGAGCAAAGACGGGGTTGGTCCAATTCTGTACCTCCCGGGAACCACACGGGGGTTATTATTTTTATAAGGTTTATATGGGGTCGCGAGTTCATAGTTCGGGGCGAACCACTAGTATTTAGGCAATTTCCTCTATGAAATATTGATTTTATTTGATATGCCTCAATAGACCTTATTAGTTAAGTAGACGATTAAGTGCTACTTTAGTACTGTGTGATGTATAGTTTAGTAGATACTAGGGTGTGACCAAAAAAATCGACCTCTCAAAGAATGACCCATTCTATGTCACCTGGGTAATTAAGACGAATCCAAGGACACCTCATTTGTTGAAATCGGCCGAGTAGTTTAAGCTCTGCGAGGGAACAGATGAACACACAAACATACATACATACATACATACATACACACATACATACGCTGCTAAAATCATAACCCTCCTTTTTGCTTCGCGTAGTCGGGTAAAAACAGACCCAGTGCGAGTCGGACCCGCGCACTGAGGGCTCCGTACCGCCCGCCATACAATTTCTTAAAATCTGGTTTCACGGACCCTGCCTCGGCGGGTGAGTCCAACTCGAACTTGGCCGTTTTTTTATTATATTTTGTAGTTCGGTGTATTTTGTTGATAGACTGTAAATCATGCCAAGTTTGATGCTTGTATGTTTTATCGTTTTTGCGATAAAGCAAAAAGTATAAAACCCTACCCTACCCTAATAATGAAGAATGTCCGTGGGTATGTTAAATGATTTGAAACTTTATGACCGTGTAGCCTTAAAGTTTAGAAATATGCCTGTTTTTGTTTCTTTCAAATCGAGCCAGTAGTTTTAAAGTTACGAACTTACGACGGTTTTAATTTCCGTCCTTTTGGAGTTTTTCGCGCGAGCGCGGCAAACTCGCGTGACGTCACTAAACAGCTGGCGACCGACACATACACCGTAACACTCATTCAAAGGGCTGTATCTTTGGAACATTACTAGGTACCTAGCCATTTGAAATTTTCAGAGATTATGTTTTATTATAGTGGATTACCCAAGAAATAATAAAAATAAAAAAATATTAAAAAATAAGAGGGGTCCCATACAAAAAACGTTGTTTTATACTTTTTGCTCTATAGAAAAAACGGTAAGGCATACAAGCATCATACTTTGTATGATTTTAGGGCTTATTCCATAGTATAACAAAAAAATATAAAAAGCGGTCAAGCGCGACTCGGACTCACTCGCCGAGGGTCCGTATAACCAGTTTTTTTATTGTTTGGCGGTACGAAACTCTCAGTGCGCGAGCTCTACTCGCACTTGGCCAGTTTTTTTGTGTGTTTAGTCTGTGTTAATGTAGTGTTTTCAAATCAAAACGTTCTAGTTTGAACTCAGTTTAAACAGAGTTTAAGTAGCGTTCTAGTTTGAACTGAGTTTAAGTAGCGTTCTAGAATACCACCCTAAGTATACAAAGTTCAGTTGTCAGTAGGTATACAGGGTGTTAAAAGACCGCCAACACACCCGAGAGCCACGCATACTAGACACCAAAACAAAGTACTTTTTCGATAAATTATTGCTGGGAAATTATTTTGGTTTTTTAGGTTATAATTTTGAAAAATATTTAATCACGCAATGGACGTGTAACGCTCAGAAGTCATATCGCGCAAGCGTAGGTATAAGTTTTTGTTACTTAAGATTGAAGTGCCGATGTTTAGAATACATTGCGGGTTGCAATTTTAAAGTCGTTTGCAATTCCACAAATAAAATTTAGATTTTCACTTATCCTAAACGCGAACATAACCCTCCGGTCCGTAACGACCGAATGTCAAAACCCCTCGATATCATTTTGCAGGTAGTACAAGTAGCGTAATATTTTAATTCGATTCAAAAGGCCATAAAGGGATAAGTGTCTCGGCATGTAGGTAACTAATGTGCATCCTTAGATGCAATCAGTTGCCGATTTTTGGACATTGGCATGAGATGAGACTGGGTTACGCAAAGGTTACATAAGGGGTTATAACTATACAGGGTATTGTTTTGATCAGTGACAACCGACTCAGGGATAGTTTGAGCTAACGCCTCTCCTTAACCTCCCTTAATAACGCTTGAAACTAACGATACCTACATTTATTCTTTCAAAAATTTTTTTTATGTACAAATTACCTTGTTCAAGTTTGTATATTGACGTACGGACACCCCCGCCATCTCAAATCACGCGCGCGATGTAGGGGCGGCAAATTCGAGCTTAGGGTAATTTTTACTCGGACCAATACTACTAAGTAATTAGCATGGTCTTGAACTAACTTTTAAACCATAGTAGGTACTGGTCAATAGTCAAGACAGGCAGACTTGGTCTGAAAAGGGGAGGCCTTAGTAGTGGGACACCCTACCGCAGTGGCTCCTTACTCCTTACCTTGAGTCAATTACACCATGGGGGTAATACAGCTTTTCTGCGGGGTTGCTGCTACTTTAGCAGCAGGCAAAGTAGCTCTGCGGCCACACAAAAGTTTTAAAAGTTTAAGTAGGAATTCGTATTTTTTATTTCCTTGCAAGAAAATCGGTGAAGAAAATCGGGCGCAATACGCGCGCTCATCCGGGCTTATAAACTGGGGCAAACTGACTTCCGTTTTTTTCTAAGTATCACTATTTTGTCTGCTATAAGTAGTTGGAACATGAATTTAACCGGTTGAGCATCAGCAATGATGATTTATTAGAAAAAGGAAATACAACGGATTTAACTTAACTAATCAATTAAAATGATTAGTCTTAAATTCTTCTTCTTCTTCTTCTTCAGCCTATCGCCACCCAATGCTGAGTGTAGGCCTCTTCCATTGCACTCCATTCTTTTCGGTCTTGGGCTTTTCTCATCCAGTCTTTTCCTGCAACTTTGACCAAGTCGTCAGTCCATCTCATTGGTTGCCTGCCCACATTTCTACGCCCCGTTCTGGGTCTCCATTCTAATACCTTTTTACCCCATCTGTGATCTTGTCTGCGACATATGTGGCCTGCCCAGTCTTAAATTCTGAGTAGGAAATTGTCACGATTTTGCCCCCCTTTGGATAAATCCTAGACCCGGGCTTGGCAGAGCGCGATAGCCAGAGTTGTAAATCCATGGATATGCTCTAACTAACCTATGCTACGCTTGCTGGTCTCTGTCACTGTATCGGTCCATCTTGCTAGATGTGCTGGTCACACTTTATCACTTTTGTCGCTATTAAGCTTTAATTTTAGCCAACCGGAAGAAGAATGACAAAAACGTGTTTGCAAATCGTTTGGAATTTCGGATGGATGCATCAAGGTCTAACTACTTAGTTTTTTTTAAATGGCATTCACTGAGAACATTATTGAACATTTCCATCCCACGTTATCGGAAGTGGTGTTTGGTTACTATATTAGTTGGGCTATGGCAAGAGAATTTAATTTTAAGAGGGCGCTAGAGCACCATTTTCCCATACAAACGTAGTTCAGGTTTAATTTCTACAGGCTGGATTTTGCTGAACCTTGTTTTATATGAGTAGATGACCAATACGGAGGTTTGCAAATAGTTTTTATAATAATAAAAAATAGCCTGAAAGAAATTAGAGCGATGCGTTTTTCGCGCCGATAAAGGGGTTACTTTCAGCTGTTATTTACTTACATTATTACACTGTCTATTGGAGTCTAACTACCGTGGGAACATCAATAATGTATTGTACTTGTCAGAAAAAAAAAGATTTTTGAAATAGCTAGTAAAATGTAGAAGTGGCAGCTGAACAACGAAAAAATTTGGGAAAATAGATCTATTACATTACAACTACAACTACATACTTGCGAAAGGACACGAACACACGTAGACTCATACAGCCGCATTGCCCCTCACTTTTCCCGCGCCCCGTCTCGCTCTGGGTGAAACAGCTATAGAAAACAGTATTTCACGCGCTTGGCCATCGCCGAGTTCCCACGCTTGTACAGGGAATCCTTAAAACCCTCGCGCTGGCTGAGATCCTATGGGGTGACTTCCTACTATGGGGCGAAACTGCTGCTATACAAGGTGTTTCTGAAACGTGACACTGAAAGGGGTCGCTTAACTCACCAATACAAGCAACTTTTACAACGGGGCCTCGAAAAAAATATCTGCTGCAGTCTTCGATAAGGGATAAAACTAGATACAACATAGAACTCTGAAATGTGTCTGGAAAAATAGATGCCCAAATTGCCTTTGGGAGCTTATTTGCTCATAGTCAATGCAATTAAAGTAAAACTGTACACCAATGCAATAAGGTTGACATTCGAATATTAGACGTATGGTCGAAATGATGTTTCGTATTGTTCTATTGCTGATATCTTTTGTTTCTGTGGGGACAAGTTTTTATTGTGATTTTATACGTAATGCGGATTCTATAGGATTTAGTTCGGTTGCTGCAGTGCTCTGCTCCATATATTTAGTGCAGTAGGTATCGAATTTTAGTATGGAACAAGTAATATTTTTTCCGAGAATTCGCACTTGGCTCAATAGTAAAAGTTGCTTGTATTAGTGAGTTATGTGATCCCTTTCAGTGTCGCAGGTCCTTTCTGAAACACCCTGTATTATTTCGCATGGCTTACACACAATATACTAGTGGTTCGCCCCGAACTATGAACTCGCGATCCCATATCTCAGCAACCCCTCGACCGATTTGGCTCATGTTCGAACTTAAAAATTCTCTTTACCTCTTTTACCCGCCTATTAAATTTCATGACGATCCGACTAAATTTACTCAAGTTATCGTCGAACGAACATTCATACATACATACATACATACATACATACATACATACATACATACATACATACATACATACAAACGCCGGATTGTTCCAGTAGACTCGGAGAACTTCGCTCGCTTCGCTCGCTCGTTCAATTATACATAATGTACAATTAATTGTACATCATAATATTTACTAACTTAAATCTAATAGGAAGGTCATATCGAGAAGTAAAGGCTACCTCACAGGCGCCTTTTATCGGTCGATAAATACCTATCATCCGTAGATTCCTTGCACAAAGCTGCGTTTTTATCGTAAGATATTTCTTACACCAACAAGCATATTATATATGTGTGTGTGTACTTGCGCTATACAGTATGTCCACGGACTGCACCGCGCCACTTAATTCTGTGGTAAAGCATCATTATTGGAACACGAATAGCATAAAATAAAAATTATAAAAAAATAAAAAACTCAGTATTCAAAATAAACATTAGCAAATTTAATTCATAATGCATCAACCTGTGTATCGCTGACGCCAAAAGCGGCAACCAGTGCACCGAATTATCGAAATTAGATCGCGTAGATGAAAGTGCGATACACAGGTTGATGCATTATGAATTAAATTTGCTAATGTTTATTTTGAATACTGAGTTTTTTATTATTTTTTTATTTTTATTTTATGCTATTCGTGTTCCACTAATGATGCTTTACCACAGAATTAAGTGGCGCGGTGCAGTCCGTGGACATACTGTATATGGATTGCGTTTCTTCGTCCTGCGATACTCCGTTTGCGTCCTGATAAAAAACATGCTAGAACTCATATCGGAATATCGCAGGATGGAGAAACGCAACGTCCTACTTCAATAGGGATTTTTCCAAGTGTCAAATTTGACAGCGATTCGCGAATTATCGCGCAACTAAATTTGTGGTTTGTATGGAAACCACTGATTAATAGACTGATTTTGACAGTTATTCGGGCTATTTTTGATGCCTGGAAAAAACCCCATTGCGGCGTTATTATCGCAGCAGTGTGTAACTCCATGGCCATCCTAATACAATATGTACTGAATACAAATATCGCAATAACGTATCCGATATTAACGAACGGTAAAAACAAACGGCCAGATCTGATTTTTTTGTTGTCAGGACCACTACGTACCGTAATATCCAAGTTTGCAGCATTTGAAAAACCGGGTGTATGTACGAAACGTCTTTAGTGCAGTTTTTGGATTTTTTTCCTCTGATTATTTTGTAACTTCGTAAATACTCTACAAACAGACGAGTATTTTTAAAATTTTCAAAATTTCCCCTGATTGAGGGGTAACTAGGTAAAAAGTGTTGGTACCTTTTAGTTAGGTAGGTTGGTAGAAAACTTGGTATACCTACATACATTCGCTGTACTTATTCTGCAACAAAATTAATTGGGCACGTGTTTTTCAATTTCTTAAAATTTCACTCCTAAGTGGCTAAAAAGGGTTGATGGTGTTGGTATTTTTAGAGTAGAGACTTTTTTTTCGTTTGATTTATCTGAAAGTTGGCATATGTACCTAAATATTTTAGAAAATTAATAGAGGCGGATTTCAGCATTTTTTGACATTTTATTATTTCTTAAGCGGGCGAGGCTTAAAGAGGTATACAAGTAGACGATCATAATCATCGTCCTTCACGTAACCGTCACACGTAGGCAACACGTAGGTAACAAATAGGAGTGTACAATCGACAGCACATAAATAAACATTTTGTTGCAAAGTCGTTGCAAAGTCGCCTGTAACTCAGATGAATATTGCCAATAATATTGAATGCGTTATTGCGATATCTGTTTTAGTACATTTTGGGTTAGGATGGCCTCCCTAATACAAAATGTACGGAAAACAGATATCGCAATAACGCATCGACCGATAAAAACGCGCCTGTATCGGAGCCTTTCCAAGGTTTTACTACAGTTACTATAGGGTCTACAGTAATACTCGTCCTTATGACAAAGCACTTAATCAGATGACAATAGAACTCTATCGAGATTGTTTTCCAAGGCTAGCGCGTGGGCCACACGTCCTCTCTGGGATTCCCCGCACCATCAACTCTCATCGGGGGGCAGGCACAGGCAAGACCGCATACTTAGCGTTTCCATAACAGGTCCTGTGACTGTGCTGTGACACCTGTGGGCCCAGGGCATTGGCCGGATATTTTTACATTCATTCAGGTTGTTTTAGTTTCGGTAAAATTAGGTGAAAATCAATCCAACAGACCCAGCCGTGAGGTTTGCTGCTGAACTGGCAAAAGAATCCGTCCCAGCTTTTGATTTGTAGTAGGTAATAGTTTCGCCTTTTTGGAAATAACTTTTTGCGATACTACCGCCACCTACAAGTTTAAGAAAAATTGGTACCACGCAAACACTTACTTGACCAAACAGTTTTCCTATTCGATACTAGGTGGCGCTGTTTCAGAAATTATGTTTGTCAGAGCTTTTGCTACTCGACCCAAGATGGCGCGACCTGTTGGAATTTTGAAAATATTTAAGGGCTAGGTTTTATTCACTAGTTTTATTTCCATTTTCACGTTGAACCATTTTTTGAATAATGTTCTAATAGAGTTCAGTTCTAATAAAGTTAGAATGGTACGTAAAAAGTTATCTCTCAAATATAGCGTAAAAAAGATCCGGCAGATAAACCCATCACATTTACAGTAAATAATATCTGGTGCTGTAATGCTGTTCCATGGATCCGTGAATCTTAAAATATACCTCCTAATAGCGTTTATTTTATGGAGACAAAGAAAAGAACCAACCCTTCGATTCAGACACGGATACGGAGGAACAACATTACAACACTAAATACAGATTATGTCTAACAGACAACACTAATAAAAAAATAAAAACGTCAGGCTGTTTCGTTGAGTTGAGAGGAGCAGTTGCATTTTCTCTTTTAGTTTTTTTATATTGCATTTTTAGCAGTATGTAGTGATAAGTAGCTTGTAGTTAAACACTCGCACTAAATAAATAATGGAGATATCTTTCTAGAGAGCTTAATCTCATCTTTAGATAGCTTTAAAAAAGTGACGGCTATTTTTATAACCTAAATTACTCATCGGGTGGAGCGACAGGATAGCAACAACAGTAACAAATTAAATATTTCGATGCATTCTGAATGCCACCGTTAGTTTCGGCAGTGTGTAACAGAAACCGACATCATAGTTTCCAGGTATGTTGAAAATTTTGTCATATTTTCCTGTTTCAATGATTCTTTTAGGCATACTGGACTGATTCACACCCATGTATTACATTTTACAATATTTGGTTTACGCCTACTTTCTATCCCCAATACGTACGAAAGTTACTTTTATGTAGTGTAGGTAGATACTTAGCACTGGTCAAAATTTGTATCCTACCTTGTTTCATCAATGGTGAAATAATCAATGGGGCAAGAATAGCATATTATACCTAGTTCCATGCATCTCTGGGACTTACTTCACGAACCTTGGGGTAAGATCGCCATAGGACGAATTATACTATACAACCCGTTAGTGTGCAAAGACTGCTCCCGCAGACTGCTTTTCCTATCATAATTTTATTTTTATAGGTCGCGGATATGGCAGGTTGTTTAACCAAATTGTTGTAATAACAAAATAATACTATAGCATAAATAGATAATTAGCATAAATAGATATTAATTTCAAATTTTATTCTTATTAAATGTAAAATAAATGTCTACTTACTGTAAATTGAAATTGGATCAAATCTGTAGGTCCATAGTTGCATCTAACACCTGGAGTTTAACCTCTGAAGATCTGCGTGACTGCAGATTGTGCCATAAAACTTCTGAATCATAGAAATCCATAAAATAGGATATAATACACACTCCACAGGTTAATAAATTCCAAACAATTGTTTCATTTTTGTATGAATTTATAACTCCCTAAAAGGACTGGTGCATTAAAACAGTTCAATTCATTAGTCTTTTATTGGCAGTATTTCTGTGTTATACAGGGTGTTAAAAAATTGACAAAAAAGCAGGAAAGGGTAACTTCCAACTTTCTATTCTGTCGTTGCTCGGTGTCTGTGTGTAAGACACTTTTTTGGCATTGGTATACATACATAATGCTGGTGTACGGAACGCTGGTCGCGCGACTTCGACTCGCAGTCGGTCAGTTTATTATTATAAAAATATAATATTTATTATATGTGTGATTGCTGACTACCTAATACGCGTTTTACTCGACCATAGCGACACCGATTTGCACGCGTTTTCCTTGTTTTGTAAATCCCTAATTCTGCCCAATTTCGAGTAACTCCACAAAAAAGCCCCCTTGTAGATTTTGGTTTGCTACTACCAGTTTCGTTACGGAGGGCTCCTCTGTGAACTGCGCTGACCGTTTAATTTTTCCGCAAAATCTAGCCTACCTATATTACAACTACGAGGTTTCTTTGCAACCTCAGAGTAACCTACCCTATTTACTCAGGTCCATGTTTTATTGTCTTTACAATAATGGGGTCACTAATATTGAATGCCAACAAAGTGGCAAGCTGTTTCTTTGAAGAAAGAGGTATGGTCAGCCACAGTCACAGATACCCCATGGCAGCTCTTACCGCGCGCGGCATAAGGGCGCCAATAGAACAAAAAGGGGTATCCTAGCGTGTGGCTGACTGTACATTCATGGTATCCCTAGTCAGTACAAACTTGCGAATAACTTATTTGTATAAAAAAAAAACTTTTTCACGGTGACCAAAGGTCAAGTTATACATGAGTGTGTTTAACTCATGCAGCCGGTAATTTTGTTCATCAGATGGTGTCGTTGAATAGGGAAAAGCACAGATGATAATTTTCTTTACTTGAAGAGCTAGTATTGAGTTAAATAATTGATTAAATCATCTTGCTTAACAACTGCGCTGTTCCCCCTTAAAAACACTTTATATTCTAACGTGTGTTTATATTCTAATTCTAAAGTAAAGTTCTAAACTTTTGTTGCAAAGTCGCCCGTAACGTTACCGAGTAGAGTGCTAGCGTGTAAGGGTCGACGTGCTGTCGTGTGTACATTTGAGTACAAACTTACATGTTATTTCTAGTAGTTGTAGTTCAAAGTACTCTACTAGCACTTTTAACTCTGCAATTTGCAGTTAAAGTACTCCCAATGATACACAACCAACAAAACCTGGTTTCGTGTACAATTAACACTCCCACTCAACAAAAAATAAACAAAAAATTCTAATGTGAATTAAAACTACTTAGACTACGCACTATCCCCTTTACCACACCCTGAGCTTGTGAATTGGGAACGCGTGTCGTGTGCCTTGGGACCTTCGACGCACGCGATGCAGAAAAACCATTCCTATACTAAACCTAAAGTAAAAAACCGGCCAAGTGCGAGTGGGACTTTTGCACCGAGGGTTCCGTACCACCACTCTAAGCATTTATTTGGAAGAAACATAAAAAACCGCCAAGTGCGAGTCGGACTCAAGCACTTGTACGGGGAAATTGTATATATACAACGTGTTACAAAACATCCTAACTCTTTTTACAGGGTGCAACCTACTGGTCAACAGGATGACAATTCTGTTAAAAAAAGTTGAAAAAAATAATTTTAATTTTATAACCTCTAAATTGAAAAATTTTCAAAACTTTTTTGTTTTTGGTATTAGTTAAAATTTAAAAATATGTGTGTGGGTGGAGGTGTATTTGCATAGCTTTGAGTTGTTAAAACATTGTGAAAGTCAATGAAAACAATATTTAAAAAATACTTTTCTCCCGCCACAGCGTTCACATTTTATTAATTTAAAAATCAACGGATCGTCATAGAGGAAAACAAATATTTAGGTTGTGATCCCTATCACCGGGTGCTATTACCATGTAAAAAGAGTTAGCATCTTTTGTAACACCTTGTATATATATTACATTTTTCGTCATAAATCGAAAACGATACATTAAAAAACAAAAATGTAGCTTGTCCTAATAAATCCCTTTCATACGATTTCCCACATGATAAGGTCAATCCACTTTATAATTTGGACCCCCCATTGTACAGGGATTAGGGACCCCATTCTTTGTGACGTATTACTTAATTAAAATTTTGGAGTTTTCGGATTTCTTCCGTAATTTGTACTACAAGCTATTATTGCTTCTTGCCAAATTTCATTATTCTAGATCGACGAGAAGTACCCTATAGGTTTCGATTCCCTTGCAAGGGTCGAAATATGCTGCATAAACGGCCGTATCTTTAAGGCTCATTTCTTTAAGCTCCAAGGGACTGCAGACCTGAGTATTTTGTTATAATGGTGTTGTTTCACGGTAGTATGGGGCTCAGGCTAAGACTGAAATTTAATTAGGACCAAAAAAGACAGACTATATTTGAATGCTAGACCATCTTTTACCGACCACTCCTCAATATCTTCATTAGGTTCCATGTTAGAGGTGTGTAGTTCGCGAATGAATGCTTCGATTGAATGCATTCGTTATATGAAACCATTCATTCATTCATTCACTACCAATCTTTACATCTCACATTCACTCTAGTCCACGTAGTTCATTCTTCAAGAAACATTCTTAAATCTACCACACTAAGAACCAAAATTCTGTAAATCTTTATATATCACATTCATTCTAGTCCACGTAGTTCATTCTTCAAGAAACATTCTTAAATCTACCACACTAAGGACCAAAATTCTGTAACTGATGTGTCTCGCCTTTGTCACCTTTGTCATTCGCGGACTACCGTGAGTCAAAAGATACGTGGACGAACTACTGAGCTATGAACTATGAATGAGCTGTGAACTATGAATGAACTGTGAACTATGAATGAACTGTGAATGAACTATGAATGAATGAACTATGAATGAATGAGCTGTGAACTATGAATGAACTGTGAACTAAAAGAGTGAACTAGTTCAGTGAAGGAAATGAACTATATCATTATTTTCTTTTCACTGAAGCGTTTCGCGCACCTCTATTCCATGTAAAAAATGTTTTCATTTGATTGCAATGCAACACACACTTAACACTGAAACTTAACACTGAGCTGTCAGCTGTCAAGCCATAGACTCACCAACACGCACCGGTCACCAACACACAGAACAAACTACTTTTTGAAATCTGCACAAGTGTCAAAATAAAAATAAATAGTAACCTCAAATGGTACTAGGTATGGTAGGTACTGGATTTATTTTACATTACGTAAAAATCAGCGAAACAAAACCAAAACACTTGAAACGCACCGGTCACCAACACATTTATCACACTTACTTTTTTTTTGTAATCTGTGAAACAAACGCCAAACAACACCCCACGCCACGAACAAAACACCACAGATAAAATTCGCAACGGAGGGAAATGTTCCAAAACCAGAACTTTCGTAGAAAAATAAATCTTTGTAAATAACTTGCGCATAATGCTTGACAATAAATAATGGGGGTCTATGTCTCGAATGGCAAGGTTTACGCTTTATCTGATTATTGTTATGTTTGTATTTTTGGTAAAAAATAAGCAGTTTCTGAACGCGTATACATAACCTTTCAACAAACAAAAAGTGTTCGTACATGTAAATAACACAGAAATTTAATATTTCAGGAATCAGACACTGTTCAGGGGATTTTCCTCTTTCATAAAAAAATAGTCATTCAAAATTTTAAAGCGAATGCAAAATAAAAATAAATAATTTGGCCCGTTATGTATGAAACAACACCTTTCAACCTGATACCTCCACGCGTTCTTGAGAAAAAGGCCTTGACCGACAGACGGACAATAAAGTGATCCTTTAATGGTTCCGTTTTTCCTTTTGAGGTCTGGAACCACTCTGGAACCCTAAAAACAATGTTTTTCACAACCATCGTGGAATAGTTTGGTCAAAGTCCTCAAAATAAGAAAAAAAATCGAACAACATAATAGGCAAGAAACTGGTTCTATTATTTATCAACCAGTTGATAATTTGTGGATCAGAATGACTTAGAATATAGTACCGGAAAGAATGAACACAGTTTTTACTCGGGCTCCAATATCAGACCTAGGTAATTTCTTATGAATTTCCCCAGAGCTACACAAACTGTGCAAAGTTTAATAGCTAGGTAGGCACGGATAACATCTAAAAGTCAGAAACGCCGCTCTGAAAAATGGCTTAATATGCGAAACCCACATTCTATTAGAGTTTTTTTAAGTGTAAAGTGTTCAGAATCACTATATCCCGCTTTTCAGCAACTGAAATATCATACGACTCAACTAAATCCATTGCTTGTTATCGAAACAAAATGCCTTTTCTAATATATAAGGTCCAACCATACTTAGATGATAGATCCGAGATTTTTTTCCTTTCTAAACAGCGCTTCCGACATTGAAATTCATGACTGTATAAATTATCATCAGAAGGCGGTGAAATGTCGATTAAATCCACAGTTGGCACTTGCACGCCTGCAAACACGGAACGCATTTCTCCTGGCCCGCTACATGCTGCCTGAATGTTACGGCCTTTATTTCTTCACGTAAGTATTAGATGTTTTTTATTAAGGTGATAACCTAGGCACAACTAGCGCCGACAATGGAAAAAAAAACATATCTTCTTTTTGGATGCATTTTTTGCTAAAAACGAAACGTCAAATGATAATCCCTATCCACTATTTTTAGGACGGACGTTTCGTTTCATTTAACGTTTCGTTTTTAGCAAAAAATGCATGCGAAACCATGCATGCGATTGTGCCTAGGTTTGGGCCTTAAATAAGAACTTTTGGCCCCAACAATAGATCAGAGAAGTAATATTTAGTTATTAGCGACATTTTGCTTCGTCAGCTAGCGAAATAGCGCCACCATGCATCTCGAAATAAGTTTTTTGCAAGTCACCCGGCAGCCGGCTTTACCTTCTACACACTTGGCTACTAAGATTATTTGTTAATACATTTTACAGCTTTAGAAATACATTGTAGATATAAAGTTTAGAAAAGCCTTTCAAGCCTTCACAAGTACAAACTGGTTAAAATGTGGAATGCAGCCAAAAATACAAATACATTTAAGTACAACTAATATTTAATAAATGTAAGATCTTACTTAACATAATTATTGTTGGCTGTTTGTTACAAGAAATGAAAAAGATTTTAAGCGTCCCTCGCTTCTGCCTGTTTCGTATTAAATAGGTCTAAATCTAAAAAAAAGTTTGGAAGTGCTACAATTTGCATTACCCAGAGATAGAGCGTATCGGTGACACGTTAGTGACAACTCAACTGATAATAATTTAAACACTTCACCCGACTAGTTTGACAGCCTTATCTTCAAAAGGTATGAAATTCCTGCAACAAGACGTTCATTCAATTCGATTCTCTAGCCACAGAACAACCCAGCATGTTATCTAGATCACGGAAAATACCTAAATGGCTCGCTCACGAAATCAACAGACGGCAGAGATTATACTGTGATGGTCGCTCTATTATTTACGTAAAATTGACGTGAGAGGTTTACTCGGAACCAGTTTTTAAGTGCTCCGTAAATGATAAGGCCATATAAACACTTTTTGTTTTTGCTATGCATCGCCATGAAGTATATTTAACCACTCCAAGATCATCCTAATAACGTGTTCGTGTACTTACTTACGTCTTGTTTACATCAACGTCACTACAAAAAACCTGACAAGTGCGAGTTTAACTTGAGAGGGTTCCGTACAATGTAATAGGAAGATTTTCATTCAGTCTAATAAGATACATTTAAGTCCAAACCATACCGCGATCCTGTTTGCTGTTGCTGAGTTAGGGAACTAATGCTACAAGAACAAAATTAATATTTTCTTATGTTATTTTAATACACCATGAATTTCTTATAGGTTTTCCTGTAACATACAGGTTGTTGTTTTTGATAGTGACACCCGATTCAGGAACGAAAGTTTTCAACCTATTTTCAACCGATTCAATCGGTTCAGTAGTTTCGGAGACAGACAGGCAGACAGACGAGTGATCGTATAAAAGTTCTGTTTTTCCTTTTGTGGTACGGAACCCTAAAAATAAGGTCTAAAGTGAGAGAATAAGAAATAAATATTTTAGCAAAACCGAATTTCATCCGTCGCCGCATAAATATTCAGTTTGTAAAGGAAAAATATTGTGGCCTTAAAGTAAATCAAAGATTATGGAGGTTTCAACACAAACCACACTATTTCCTATCGAACCCACCTGCCCCACTCTTATCGCCCATTTGTCTTTTCCTTTGGAAACTTTGAAACCTAAAGAAGATTCTATAGAAATCTGATCCTTACTTCCTGAAGTTAAAGAGTTTGCGATTGTGGTATTTCAACAGCTGGTCAGTTTAAACTGGCTTTCTTATTTGTATTTATGTACATTTTAAAACTTTTTTTTTTAAACCCAACAACGTCATCACCGTCTGCCGTGTGTAGGATGTCCATGTGAATTATATCAGTTGTCCTTGTCTAGCAAGTACAAGTTCATTCATTGTAAATACACATAGTATTTTTTTGAGGACGTAACCGTGTTTGATTATTTTATATAATTAGATATCGATGGCTAAATGATACCACGAGGTTACAGATGCACGTGACGTGATTACCAAAAATTGTCGTCAATTTGGTTTTTCATTCTGCTAAATTACTTTGAGCATAAAACACATCTCTACGGTTTTTATCAAACATTGTTTTTATCTTTTTTCGCTGCGCGTGCGTTGCAAGTATTTAACTTTTTTATATACTTATTATCTGCTTCTAAATATCTGCTGATGGGTTCGCTAGTTAATTGTTTTATACAAACTATGATATTAAAATTATAAACAAAAACCACCACCTTTAAACTATGTGCTCCTTTAAACATTTTACTCATATTATATTATACAACGTGTAACCAAACATTATAACTTTTTTTTGCAAAATGGTTAATTAGGTGATATTTTAAGATATATTTTTTTAATCTTTTATTTTAGTTTTTGAGTATTATAATTACGTTTTTATAAGTGTGTAAAACTATATTTATACTATTATTTACTTACCCGAATAAATATTTTCTTCCGCCACAGAGCTAACATGCTTCGTATCGTAGCAATATAAATTTAAAAATCAACAAAATGTAATACATATATGTATAGATAAATTAAATAATAAAACAATATTTCTAGTGAAGATTTTTGTTACACCTTGTATTTACAATAAGCTGCACAATTTTCTTAAAAGATGCGCAACTAATTTGTAATCCTACTAATATGACAAATGTGAGTGTGTTTGTTACTCTTTCACGCTGAAAAGACTGAAAGAATTTGGCTGAAATTTGGAATGCTTAGACACAAACTGCAAAAAGTTCCGGAATCTCGAGTACCACGGAAGTAGCACAGAGATTTAAGAGTTCCAAATTGGGTATACAGTGTGTCCCAAAAAATAGTGTCAAGCGGAAGTCCAGAGATAGAGCACCCCTAGGGGTACCCGAATCACCCCCATGTATTTCCATGTGTTTGTAATATTCTTATTTATTTGTAATTCTTCCCAAAAAAACCTTAAAAGCCTCATAACTTCTATCTATCGCTGAACATACATGGGGGTGATTCGGGTGATGGGGGCTATTTCCGGATTTCCGCTTGACACTATTTTTTGGGACACCCTGTATAAACCACTCTTAGGGGGCATAACAACATATTGAAAAAATCGTGCTATGTGGATTGATAATTATGTAGACATGACAGGGCTAAGATACGGACGGACGTCATCAAATAACTAACTTTATAACTTAATTATTAAAAACCGGAATTTAATCAAATTGTCATTATTAGTTATCAAATTATTATATTAGTCTGCTTGCGTCAATATTAAAAGAATTTGGTTTTGGAATCCACAAATTTTCCCTACTTAATTACATTATTAATTTGTTTGTGGGACATTAACGGGTATTGTTGTCAAACACAACCGGGTGATACATAAGTGAACCGATTTAAAAACGAGCTCAGTAATTATGGCTTAATATATTTGTGTAATATAACGTATAATACAGTAACTACCCTTTTTAGACGGCATCCTATTACGCTTTTTGTCTTGTAGAGTTCAAGTAGAGTCTGAAAAGATGCAGCCGTTTAAGGTATTCGAGGTAACATCAATCCTCACACAGCAACTTTAGGCAAACTAGACGATCACATTGCCAAAGCAGATAGCTAGACTTGCCTTTCAAGGCAGGGCTAGACCATCACATACGTCGGGCGATAGGGTCCATCACACCTGATCCCGATTGACCAGGATAATCATAGACTTTCAAGACCGCGAGACCATCACAGAGGGCTTATTAATATAGGGTTCCGTTGGCGTGACACCCTTTTCTTTGGGTACGGAACCCCAAAAATATAATTGTTATTTTGTTTATTTATTTCACCTTTGCTTTTGTGTAACCTTAGTGATAATACGGACACATTTTTTTAATTTCTTCTGCATAGCGCTTACATTTTAATTTAAAAATAAATTATACGTGAAAAATTTTAATCTTGCAAAAAGTTTAATAATAGTTTTTTTTATGCAGACACAATGGTAATCCAAAGGTGGGCACCTAATACTTAAAACTATCTCTCTCTCGTTGACTGCACATTTCATTGCTGGATGTGTAGACTGAAAGAAAGGTAAAAAGTGGGATAAAAAGTACTCTTATAATTAAAACATTGTGTATCGGACGGATATAAATAAATACTTGGCTCTATTTTTAGGTAAGTGACTGAAACTGGTCTTGGAAATCCGTTGCAGCCTTCTTTGTGTATCCGTAACGCGGAACTAATCAAAACTTAACTCAAATGCTTTTTGGGTAGGCTCTTCCTCTAACTGTATACGTATATTCTAGGATCACAAAAGTATATTCTAAATCAACAAATGTAAATCTTATAATATTTCAGCGCTCTAGGTACGCCTGTTTCTTCTCAAACTAGAATTTACAGGAAAGGTCGTACAGATGAATAAATTGTTGGCTTTGTTAGCGGAATCGATTAGGTGGCTTATTTTCTGACTTGTGGTTTGATCAAACCGCACTTGAGGGATTCCCATAAGGCGCGCAGAGCAGGATCGTTTCGTTTGCAACCTCTGCGATGACGTCTGTATGACGCAGGCAGGCCGCTCAGGACGGCGCAAGAGTTGGACTCGCCTCTGTCAGTCGCGGGTTGTCGCTGCGGTGGACGCCTAGCGTGCGCTCACACCGGGCTTTGCGTTGCCATAGCCGCGAAAGTAGAGTCGATCTTTTTTTTATTTGTATTCCACACAAGCCGTGCCTCTTTCGAAAGGACGCTTTCATCCTTTGCGTTGCGCGCCTATTTCGGATAGCATTCCTGCTGCACACGTGAGTTTATTCAGCTTCAGTTACTTACTAAGTATTTCATTCGTTCTTCTCTTGTGATATATTTGAAAATTGAGCATTTTTTGGCCCAATGTTGAATTTACTTCGGCATACTAGTTTCAATAATAACATCATGATGAAACTTGATGTTTATGTGATCTTTTTGCGGTTTTTCCACTTTGTTGTGGATACAGCTATGCTGTATGCATCTTGCACCGGATTGTTTTGTTATTTTTGTCACGCACGACTCTACCAAATTCCATAGTCTGTGCAGTCTAATCCTTGAATGCCGACTTTCGATGTAGTGATAAATTTTTTGATTTGAGAAAAACGATAAGTTGCGAGATATTAGAAAGAGAATACGTCTTAGTTATTCGTTAGTTATCTGGTAGTTATCCCATATCTGTAATGTCAAGGAACAAAGGTTTATTTAAGTAAATTTTATCTCTTTTTTGTGCATAGCTACATTATTGTAGTCATACCATTTCAAGTAGCCTTCAAATCGCAAATATTTATCGGTGTTGTAGCATTTTGTAATACTAATTTAAATTTAAATGTACTTACTTGCTTATTAATGTAGACATTCAATATATTGTATTTCTCCAAAATATGGTTTCCACACCATCATCCATTATTAAGTGTTTATCGTTGTATTTACTGTCCAAAGTATGTTCATATTGTTAACCTCTAAACCGTTTACCATGATTATCCTATAAATATTATAGTAATTTGCGTCGTGTTTACCTTTATTGTCCAATTTCCAGTTATAAGTAACATTTCGCGTGACAATCAATGCCCAAATAATAGCTCACCAAATAATAGACGCAACTTGACGTCTCCTACCTTGAACTTCAAAAGGTTGAACTTCAAAACGTTTAAAATCATCTCTATTGACATGTGCTTTTGCAAACAAATTAACTTTTATAAACACAACCGAACTTGGCCCGTGTGATTTACATATTGTTATCACAATAATCTTGTAGTTTAGCATTCGAGCACCATGCGTTACTCAATGCTCGGGTGACGCGCAGTGTCCAATTGATCATTGCTGCGTGTTGCATATCGATAGCATTGCGTAAAGGCACACTTGTTGCGAGCTTGTCGCCGGACTGCCATTACTATGTGCGACCTTGACCCGAGCCTCTTGCTACACATCTAGCCACTTTTACTGGACATTGGCCTCTTTGTCTCTTTTGCAAATTCAGGTTTTGCTCGAAAAGATCGAGTCTCTTTCGACATAAATCAAAAGTGAGGGAAAGGTTCTAGCGGGCTTATGAATATTGATGGTAAAGAGGGCAATTGCCTCGCGCGCTGAGACGCCGGAACTACCGCGTTATGAAGCAGCTGCTAACCTAGACGAGATTGACATTGACACTGCTGCTCTCTCTCGTGCACAACTTGAACCGACCACTTAACTTCAATTGTAGATAACCTTCGTCTATTGTTAATTACTTTGCATTTTCTTTTGTCTTTTTTTTTTCGCACGGAAAATAGCATAGTCTTCATTGTTCCTGTATTTAACTTTGTTACATAAATAAATCCAGTCTAAATTAAGTAATCGATGTCGGTAGCCAGTTCAGTACCCTATAGTTTTTAACCCCCTACCCAAAAAGAGGGGTGTTATAAGTTTGACAGCTATGTGTGTATGTGTGTCTGTCTGTGGCACCGATTTTGATGTGTTTAATTTTTTATTTGGAGGCATGTTTTCTAGGGAGTATTCTTAGATATGTTTTATCAAAATGGACTCAGCCATTTATGAGATACCTACCTATGCTAATTTTAAATTAAAATGTCGGGGGATTTTAAAATTTCTAATTTAATAGTAGAACTTATACAGGGCAACTTCTAAATGTGATTTCTAACAACTTGTTCTACGACAGCAACTACGCGTAAAGGCGCATTTTATTTTCCGCACTTTATCAAGATTTCCGGCCTCTCCTGGCCGGAAAGGGGGTAGAGAGTGGAGGGGCACCAAAGCGCGCCGCGCAGACAACGCTGAAAGGTGGTAGAGAGTGGAGGGGCACCAAAGCGCGCCGCGCAGACAACGCTGAAAGGTGGTAGAGAGTGGAGGGGCACCAAAGCGCGCCGCGCAGGCAACGCTGAAAGGTGGTAGAGAGTGGAGGGGCACCAAAGCGCGCCGCGCAGGCAACGCTGAAAGGTGGTAGAGAGTGGAGGGGCACCAAAGCGCGCTGCGCAGGCAACGCTGAAAGGTGGTAGAGAGTGGAGGGGCACCATAGCGCGCCGCGCAGGCAACGTTGAAAGGTGGTAGAGAGTGGAGAAGCACCAAAGCGCGCCGCGCAGGCAACGCTGAAAGGTGGTAGAGAGTGGAGGGGCACCAAAGCGCGCCGCGCAGGCAACGCTGAAAGGTGGTAGAGAGTGGAGGGGCACCAAAGCGCGCTGCGCAGGCAACGCTGAAAGGTGGTAGAGAGTGGAGGGGCACCATAGCGCGCCGCGCAGGCAACGTTGAAAGGTGGTAGAGAGCGGAGAAGCACCAAAGCGCGCCGCGCAGGCAACGCTGAATGGTGGTAGAGAGTGGAGGGGCACCAAAGCGCGCCGCGCAGGCAACGCTGAAAGGTGGTAGAGAGTGGAGGGGCACCAAAGCGCGCTGCGCAGGCAACGCTGAAAGGTGGTAGAGAGTGGAGGGGCACCATAGCGCGCCGCGCAGGCAACGTTGAAAGGTGGTAGAGAGTGGAGAAGCACCAAAGCGCGCCGCGCAGGCAACGCTGAATGGTGGTAGAGAGTGGAGGGGCACCAAAGCGCGCCGCGCAGGCTACGCTGAAAGGTGGCGGGGCACCAAAGCGCGCCGCACAGACAACGCTGAAAGGTGGTAGAGAGTGGAGGGGCACCAAAGCGCGCCGCGCAGGCTACGCTGAAAGGTGGTAGAGAGTAGCGGGGCACCAAAGCGCGCCGCACAGGCAACGCTGAAAGGTGATAGAGAGTGGAGGGGCACCAACGCGCGCCGCGCAGGCAGCGCTGACATGGCACAAATGCCAAATTTTTAAGCATAAGAAAATTCATTAATTAAAAAGTATAGAGCTATGAGAAAAGTCGTACAACAAAAGTTCTTGGAAATCACATTGACATGTCAATATTTTTTTTTATTTCCATAATCTATAGGTATATGTATACATATTTACATAGGTAAGTAGCTAAACCTATTTTTAGGCACGTGCTAGTCATCATTCTATTCACTTAAGAGGGCGTTAAAGCACCATATTCCCTGGTGTTGTAAATGTCAGAAAAAAAAAAGATTTTTGAAATACCGAATAAAATGTAAAAATGGCAGCTGAACTACGAAAAATTTTGGAAAAATAGATCTATTACATTACAACTACAACTAGATACTCGTGAAAGGACACGAATACACGTAGATTCATACAGCCGCATTGCCTCTCACTTTTCCCGCGCCCCGTCTCGCTCTGGGTGAAACACCTATAGAAATCAGTGTTTCACGCGCTTGGCCGTCACTGAGTTCCCACGGTCCTGAAGGGGCCTCTTAAATGTAGGCTCAAGTAAATAAATCCGATTTATTTGTTATCTCAACTGGCACTCCTCGCGCAAGCCAATATAGCATGCATGGCATGAGCATAAGTTACCTTGATTTAGTCCACACCAAGCGCAGCTATGCCGAGATATTTTACATCTTAGTAAAAATTATCTTGATCGAGCAGTCCCGACTCTCCTATACAAACACTCTCGCCTAACTCTATTATCAACGTTTGTTTACACATCAAACATCAATTAGTTGCGTAATGTTTTGTGGCTCGTTCGAAGATGACCGAATGTGGGCTATGGGAGTGGGCAGAGGCTCTCGCGGCGGCCCAGTGGGTCAGTCGGCTCTGGCAGGCACTGGCGCGGGCGGGCGCAGGCTTCTCGCTGCGCCCGCGCAGCCGCCGCCGCTGTCTGGCGCAACACCCTTGCGTAAAACTGCGGCTTGCCCGCGCCGCTCGCCCGTTGCAGTGAAAGTTGCAACTACCGCAACGTCCCCCACAGTCCCATGGACAACTTAAATAAAGCCTAGATATTGACCTAATTTACCAGAAAACCTTAGGGCGCAGCTTTGACCGTCCCGGTTATCTAATCGAAATTCGCCAAAGCGTCGCGCCCTAATATTGACATTGCGATAAGATTAGCAACTAAATATTGTACACCATCAATGATTCTTAATCATATTACGCTTTTTGGTATAAGTAGCATTGAAGCAGGTCAAGGTTGCAAAACAATAGATTGTTGCGCAAGATTCGCGCGGCATCACTCCGACATGGTTGCGCATTGCCTCTGCGTCGCCGCTTCTACTACTACCGCCTCTCACGCAGGATGCAGAAAAATAATGCGCTTTTGCCTAGATCTCTGCAATCTCTGTGACTTCATGGCGAGTTTGTTCTTCTAATGATTGCCTCATCACGCCGCCAGGCTAACCTCGTCACCTTATTGACTAGGATATGCTGTGACTCTACAAAGCATTCTGTAACGCTGATAATTACCACAGCAATTGCAATAAGCAGGAAGTTTGCTCCAACTTAAGGTACCTAACAACTCAATTATTGACCGTTTACCTGTGAGGTCGTAATTCTTGTCCGTGTTGTGATGACTTGGTGTTATACGTGATAATAATGTCTAATTCCAATGCGTTTTCAGAACAAACGTGTTGATGTTGAACATGATGCGTTTCTCTGATGTCCGCGGTATATTGGATTAGGATGACATTGACCTCATTAATCAAACGCCACTTCATACCAGAAATAGCTCGAGTCAGTAGCCGCCGCAATCTGGAACAAATTCAATAAATTGCGCGTAGTACCCGGTGGCTGGCTACACACCAGCCACCACACATTGGTCGGTGTTGGTGTCACCAATCGGACGTGCTGCTTAATCCGTCCCCCTTTCTCTTAAACTTGCAAGGCCACCGCGATGATTTTTACATGATGCAACTGTCGGAAACTTCTTAATAACTCATTCTGTATGCGAAATCACCAACAGACAGTTTTAAGGACAGTTAACGCAATGTGATAGCGAGTACAGGCTTCCGCCTAGCCTCGCGAGTGCGTGATCCCTGAATTACTGGCTAACTGCTCGACGAGGTCATGCCGAAATGTCCCAGGTCACACAATACTCTTGTGTAGGTAATAAAATAACTGGATTTACTTTGTTATGATGTTAACGATGAATCCCACTCCATACATACAGGATGTAATTATTATCCTGCATTGATATCCAACGTAGCAACAGCGAGCTGCTAGTGTCTTTAGTGTCCCTTCTCTAAGCAACTCAGTATGCTACATAAAAAAATAAGATATAACCTGCTGCAATTCTGATTGAAACTATTTGCCCAAAAAAATCATCATTTACTTACTTATACATTGTCCTTAGCTTATAGCTGAGCACAGGGGACCAATTCTCAGGAATCTCGAAAGTGATTTTTTAGTAATGCTTCCTTCGCAGAATCTTGAATGCTATGCTACTCGTACGTACCCAAGAATTGGCTCCCAGCTCCTTACAGGCCACGCGTGCTCTGTGAATTCCTGTGCTGTACTTAGTATGTATTTATCCAATCTTGGCATTGATACCTAAGATTTTGTTTTGATGAATGTAAATTGCAGACGGTCAATGACATAGGGGCATGGGCACGAGTCATAAAGGGCTTGTGTGCAAATGACCAGCTCTCGTTAGCATCACATGGTTACACGCGCCAGTTTTGCCGCGATTATGTACTAATGCATATTTCTCGACTTGTTACCACATGATATGTCGCGTTGTTTCATTTTAATATTTATGTATACGTTTCGTTTCGAGCGACCATTAATGTGAGGTAATCTATACTTATAATAAAACTCTAGCGAAGTCAATTCTGTACATTGAATATTTTTAGAAAAAAACTATCAGGGGTTACTAAGTAAACTATTCTGAATACAAAAATGCAAAAAAATCGGTCTATGTCTGTCTGTCTGTCTGTCTGTCTGTCTGTCTGTCTGTCTGTCTGTGTGTTACCTCATCACGCGAATACCGCTGAACAGTTTTCAGTCAAATTTAGGACCGTGATAAGTCCTGGTTCTGGGAACAATCTAGGCTATCCGATGTTCAGAATACATTGCGGGTTGCAATTTTAACTTCGTTTTTTGTAAGAAATATTCATAATTTAGATATAGCTTCTTAAGAAGATATGTTAATAACCTGAAACAGAACACATTTCCGAAAAAAAAAATTGCATTTCCGGAAAAAAAAATCCGACTTGGAACCTCATTATCTCGGAAACCGTTGATTTCCTAGGCATAGTTCCTTGGGCAAAAATGATCGTTATGATGAGGACTATACAGGGTGTTAAAAGACCGCCAACAGACCCTAAAGCCACTAGACACCAAAACAAAGTACTTTTTCGATAAATTATTGTTGGGAAATTATTTTGGTTTTTTAGGTTATAATTTTGAAAAATATTTTTTACGCAATGGACGTGTAACGCACAGAAGTCATATTGCGCAAGCGTAGGTATCAGATTATGTTACTTAAGCTTGAAGTGCCGATGTTTAGAATACATTGCGGGTTGCAACTTTAACGTCGTTTTTTGTAAGAAATATTCATAATTTTGATATGGCTTCTTGAAAAGGTATGTTAAGAATCCCCTGAAGCTCTGCAGCCCTCTCGCTCGCACTTTTGAACATTTGAATTTATTGTAAGAGAATGATTCAACTTTGGACGATAAAATATAGTTGCAGACATAGATAATAAAGCTATCGACTAGATACTGAATACATTTCTGCAAAAAGAAAGTTTTGAAAAATCCGACTTTGAACCTCATTATCTCGGAAACCGTTGATTTCCCAGGCATAGTTCCTTGGGCAAAAATGTTCCTTATGGTGAGGAAAATACGTGGTTTCCCGCTTTGTTGGCGGTCTTTTAGCACCCTGTATGTGGTCTCCCACTTTGTTGGCGGTCTTTTAACACCGCTCGGTATTCAATACAAGCACTCGCCGTAAACAATAATTTTGCATTCTTGCATAACATATAACTATTGTTTACCGTTGAGCTGGATAGACAGAGTTATTAGCCGTATGCTATGCTTGCTGGCTTAGCATGAGAATGAGTAAGACCTTATCTATGGGCTTATAACTTTATCTATCCCACTCTACGTCGGGGGAGATACATATTATAAACCCTTTTACTTCCTAATCAATTCTTATGCTAAGCTTCCTGGTATCTTATCACGGGCGATACCTTAATGTAAACAATACATATTTATTATTAAATTTATAAATGTATTGTTTAGATTAGGGTTTTCATTATATTTTATTCTATTGCTTTCTTTTGAGCCCTGCTACCGCAAGTTAAGAAATAATAACTATTAAAATACCCCCGACATTTTAGCTTCGAATAAGCATATTTAATAAATTGCTGAACCAATTTTGACAAAACATAACTAAGAACATTCGCTAGAAAACCTGCTTTCAAATTTAAAAAAAAAAACCTAAAGCTTCCAAATCGTTCACCCATTTAAGAGCTACGGTGCCACAGACAGACACACCCTCATAAACACTTATACAGACACACTCACAAAGCTGTCAAACTTATAACACCCCTCTTTTTTGGTCGGGGGTTAAAAAAAACCTTCCTTTTGAGTTTTCCTCCACAGTCGAATTTAAATTAAATGTCAAATGTGTAAAAACGCATACGAAGTCGCGGGCACAACTAGTATGTTAATAAAATGTTGAGTCCAGGAGTTAGATGTTTCTGTGGGGCAAGCACGCTTGGTTTTGGGAGAGTCGATTGTAACGTGCTGTGTTAACATTGACCTGCATTCGGTGCGAAATAAAAGCTAGTCACGACCGTCGGTCTCGAAAGTAGACGATTCTAGACCGCGCCCGAGGCCTTGAATAGTATTGATGTTATTGAAGTTATGTCCATTAGATCATTTCCACAGTTTTGTAACCGTTGCAATGTCGATTGTTCTATTTTAACGCGTAAATTTCCTTGTTTCAGGTTCTTGGGAGGTGAACTAACAGCAAACAAATATGGAGAGTGTAGTCAGCTGGTACCGGGACCTCATGGACAACAGGAGCGGTAATATTCCAACAATCACCATAAATACTTCGCACCTCAATGAAACTGCAATTTAGCTTCATGAATAACGAAATGAAGCAATAGAATATTCATTATCAATCGACTTTGAACTTCAAACGTCGTCGTATTAATGGTTTAATCGACTTAATTTGGGCTTAATGTAAATTGTTTGACCGCTCTTTAACCCAGAACAATCCATAAAATAACTCAATTAAACTACAAATTTTATTTTGCATCATGAATACGTACTAATTAACCGTGTGTTTTGGCGGATCTATTTGCCTGCCTATTTTTAAATGACGTCAATCATATTCCGATTTTCTACAGAGTATTCAGGTATACATCAGTCAAGTTTGATTAACTTATTTAATGACTGGTCTAAGCTTCGATCAAGGATAAAACTAGATACAACATAGAACTCTGAAATGTGGCTGGAAAAATAGATGCCCAAATTGCCTTTGGGAGCTTATTTGCTCGTAGTCCATGCAATTAAAGTAAAACTGTACTCTAATGCTAGTTTTTTTTTTTTCCTAGTCTGTTTTTATATTGGTGTACAATAAAGAATATTTTATCTTTATCTTAATGCAATAAGGTTGACATTCGAATATTAGACGTATGGTCGAAATGATGTTTCGTATTGTTCTATTGCTGATATCTTTTGTTTCTGTGGGGACACGTTTTTATTGTGATTTTATACGTAATGCGGATTCTATGGGATTTAGTTCGGTGGGTCTAAGGTTGACCGCCCGTGCGCTCACTCGCTCGCGAGTCGGCGCGGTCGCCCCGGCTGGCTAGGACCGCTGATGGTGGCGGGCGGCCGCTGCGATGCCGGTACTTGCTTAACCCCGATTACATAAGTCTTAGAACATTCCACACCAAGCGCAGCTTCGTTCTGCCGCAACACTGAGCAACTCGTCTCTCGCCGCGACTATCGGGGTTATGTCAACTCAGGTTCCACGCTCCGACGCGATAAGAACCTCTGAGACCTTATTATATGCAAACCACCTTGCAATTCATGATGTCAGCCCCTCAATCCGTAATGTGCGCTCGCGACTGTGTAGCAAGCTATTTACGATCGTTTACGAGTTAGCAGTGTTTGCTACTTCGCTTGTAAATATTTGTACGATAAATCCCACACCCAGTATCTGGTCAATTAACACCGCGAGTCACACACACTAGATCCGCGATGCTTCCTAGTAAAGCACGGTTTACAATAACGGCAAACAAATAGGTATACTTAATATACGTATAAGTCCCTCGAGATAAAATCTCTATATTGATTGGTAGAGCAATTACCTCCCCATTGCATTCGACTGATTCGAGTTGCATGAAATATCCGCTCAGTATTGCGATCGGAAAGTTTACGATAATACCTAGTAGAATTTCACATGCAAATAAATCTGGGCCAGCAAACATCTTAAACCAACTAAATTCTAGAGTAAATGCCCCTTAATGCGGTTTAAATTTAATACAGATCTCACGCTTAAATTCCTAGTAAAGTCAGCCACATGCTAGGATACCCCTTTTTTGTTCGCGCGGCCTTATGCCGCGCGCGGTAAGAGCTACCAAGGGGTATCCTAGTCTGTGGCCGACCGTACCTACGTCTGTTTTAAAATTCTTACCAACCTAGTACTTAAATACTTAAATTCTTATAGTCCGGACGCAGAAAGAGAACAGAAACGGGCGGTCGACCGACACCCATCATGCTGGCATCTTGCTTTCCCTTTGTATGGAGTGATTGGCGTGCTAAATAGACATGTGTAGGTAATGCTAGTAATATTACGAAAGACACATTACACAACGGTGTCATGAAATATTACCCATTACACGAGAGAATAAAGCATGGCACATAGCATTTCATTACACTAGATGACATGAAACATGACACATGGCATTTCAGCTCACTGTACGTACTGCAATGAAAGTGTGCTGAAATACCATGATGTCATGTTTCATGTCTGCAATGAAGAAATACCATGATGTCATGTTTCATGTCTGCAATGAAAGTGTATTGAAATACCATGATGTCATGTTTCATGTCATCTGGTGTAATGAAATGAATAACTGTACTGCAATGAAAGTGTGCTGAACTACCATGTGTCATGTTTCATGTCATCTGGTGTACCGAAATGAATAACTGTACTGCAATGAAAGTGAGCTGAAATATGACGTGTCATGTTTCATGACATGTCATGTTTCATTTCATGACGTGTGCTGAATTGAATTGTCATGTGTCATGTTTGGTGCCATGATATAAGGTAATATCACGCGGTATGAAATGTCATGAAATATATCATGACTTCGAAGTGCACTGTTCCGCGCATGTCTAGTGCTAAACCTTTGATTTCCCTTCATCAGACCCCCGCGTGAAGGACTGGCCTATGATGGCCTCCCCGCTGCCCACGATCGCCGCGTGTCTCTGCTACGCGCTGACGGCGAAGGTGATCGGGCCGCGGCTGATGGCCAACCGCAAGCCCTTCGAGCTGCGGGATGTGCTCATCGTATACAACTTGGCGCAGACCCTCTTCAGCGCTTATATATTCTATGAGGTATGTTTGGGATAACTTAAGGGTGGACGATAGCAACGTGGCAGGAAATTCAAAATTTAGACAGTTTTTTACATTTTGTAGCTAAACTGAGCTATTTTTGTTCAGCGATTTTTCGTTCGCGGCAATAAAACAGTATTCTTTTCATTATTGTAAACAACAGAACAACAATAATTCAGCTGATTATGTGTTCTGGTCTACGACAAGTTTTTTGGGCAGTGCCACTGCTTCGTAGACCGGAACACATAATCGGCTGAATTATTGTTGTTCTGTTGTTTACAATAATGAAAAGAATACTATGTTATTGCCGCAAACAAAAAAATTGCTGAACAAAAATAGCTCAATTAAGCTACAAAATGTAAAAAACTGTGAAAATTTTGAATTTCCCGCCACGTTGCTCTCTTCCCACCTTAAGCCTTTACACTTACGAGTACGTAGTGAGATGATTTATGCAGCGTCCAGTGGTACACACGACAGCACGTCGGACTGTACATTTTTGTTGCAAAGTCGCCCGTAACGCAACCGAGTAGAGTGCTAGCGTGTAAAGGTCGACGTGCTGTCGTGTGTACCTTCACTCACAATAGGCGTTTTACTAACTACTTCCGGTTGGCAGTGCCCCGCAACCTGTACTCGCTAAAACTCTAACTCACATCTTTTCTCAGCTATCTATCTATCTATGATTATGACTAAAAACTACAATCATAATTAACTAATAAAGTTAACCAATCACGAAATGAGATTAGGAAAATGATGTTGATTGAAAAAATAACTTCTAAATGTAATTTGGTAATTTTGCAGGCAGAGCTAGACTTAAAAAATTGTTTTACACTACGCTTCATTATGTAAATAAATAAATAAATAAATGTGAGACTACACTTAATTATGTTATGAAATTGGTGTGCTTGAAATATTCACTGCTACAAACGTGCCTTGCCATACCCAAACAACATCCCTGTTATACCATAGTATATTTTATTCTACGTTTATTAGTTATCGGCCTGTTGTACTTGCTCATAAGAGCGCAGACGAACGAGCCGAAAATTTTCGTACGGCTGCCGCGCGGTCGCTGCTCTGTGGTGTTCAGTCATGGCAAGAGTAAACTTTGTTTACAAGGTAGGTAGTCACGTTCAAATTTCTCGTTCAAATCCCCTAACCGCGTTGCCGCGTGGTAGTCGCGAGAATAAACGCGCCCTAAGCATGTATGTTATACGATATCGCATTACCTATCAACGCTTATAAAAACAATCAACAGTCAATAAATTTTCTTATCAATGAAATTAATATACTCATAACTTTTTTATTATTTAGTTAATATCTTTCGATGGCCTATAAATCAAAGTTTCTTAAAGTTGGTCTCTATTTAGTTAGATGTTATGATTGTATGAGGACCCGCCGCGCGCCATTGCAAGTTTTGCATATAAACTACTCCATAATAGCCTTTATACTACGTCTTTACTTTATCACTGTATTCAAGAGTTCCACTCTTGTCGGTGCAGCACTCTCCACGCACTCCGGTCACAGAAGAAGACAACTTTTAATACATAGAATGTATTAAAAGTTGTGCAAAAATGTCGGTGGCCCGTGGACCTTGTAAAAAAGAAACTATTTGAAGATCCGTTTGCATTGAAAGACGTGGTCATCAATTAATGATATTCATTGTTAGTCATACACGTATAGGACATTTTGTTCCTGGAAACCATTGAACACTTTAAGAACCAGTGCCCAAAGGCCATCCTCACGTGATAGCCCCGAATTACTCTGATAAGCTTATCGGATGATTCACGTGCGGTGCTAGGGACAATGAATCATTGCGTTCCTTAATGAGTGCATCAACGTTATTTATCTTGATCTTGACATAATCATGTGGTCTTATCGTAAGGTTATGCAGTATAATTTCCTTCTTATCCGTTACTTACAAGCCTATTGATTGATATTGATGATCTTCTATTCGATAATTATCTTTTTTTGTTTTTGCAGTGGTCTGTAGTGAAGTCTTGAGTACCTATTTAATTTTAAGTGTTTGAACAAGACAGCTTTTATGACCTGTTAATTGTACTGATTTTATGATCTATTGTCAGCCATTACACTTGATAGTTCTTCTATTTGTCTCTAAAGGATCTTTGGTTGCTGGTATAAATATACTTATTTTAAAATATATAGTTAAAGCCAAAACAATCTTAGATAAATATTCGGTGAATTTTTTCTGCTATTAAATAACAATCAACAAAATTGACATGATCATAATCAAAAATAAATCTGTCGAAAAACAACTGAGTACGAACAAAAAACATTTTTTTACATTGCCAATAATGACTGCCGCATAAGGTACACATCGCACAACCATGTATTCAACACTCTATGGGCAGAGAAGTTAAACAAATGGGTAGGAATGGAAGTAATCAGAATCAATCCTTCCGTGCTTCGGAAGGCACGTTAAACCGTTGGTCCCGGTTGTTGTTGATTAATAACAATGGCCCTTTGGGCAACTAAAAACTCTGACACCAGGGGGGTTACCCTTGACGCTATTGCGATCCAATTGAAAAAGTTAAAAAAATAATTTCTCTTTGAATTCGCATAGTAATGCTTTGATTTTAAATACTTTGTAATGTTTATTCAAAGGTAAGGCTGTTTTATTCAATAAAAACACAAAATGCGTCTTAATTTGTAAAATATAAAATTTTGTAAATTGCGCCATATTGCGGCTGCATTGGAAACATGCGTCAAGGGTAGAAGGGCAGGGAGGGGTGGCCACTACCTCTTACGGCTCTTACTCTTAAACAGCGCCTATTAAGTTGAAATTCTGGAATGTGAAATAACCTCATCTCCCCAGCACATTGAACCTAAATCGCCGTCAGATTGACGTAGGTACGGTGTGCAAAGAAAACATCCAAATTGGTTGTTTGTTCCACCTTCGCCTAATGTGTTTGTTCTTTCACAGTATCTGGCAAGCGGATGGTGGGGCCAGTACAACTTCACGTGCCAACTCGTCGATTATTCTAGGAGTCCGACAGCTATGAGGGTAAGTAAAACCACTTGGATTTATGCTCTTAGTTAAAACATTCGCTAGATTGGAGTAGGGTAAGTTCGAGGTCGGCATATCGCGCGGTCACTAAACCTACGATTTAATTATAGAAGTTTGCGCCTCTTGCAAGACTCTACCATAGTCTGGCTCCTAGACTATGGTAGAATAATAGCTGTTACTCTAGCATGTTACAGCGCGATAAACTATTTCCATTTTTTAAGTAGGTAGTATGAAGGTTTGTGGCATACCTACTGCAAAGAAGGGTTTAAATAAAAGAAAGTTCTTGGTAAGAACAAAAAAATATCCTTTACTCAAAAAAGCTCGTAATGTGGTCATTAATTCGACAACCTTATTTGAGCAAAGACGGACTTGCGGGCTACTATTATTTGGCGCCAGAAAAGTTGTATGAAATTTCATTAATGTCGTGTTTTGCGGCCAGAAAAAGTGTATGAAAATCCATTAATGTCGAGTTTTGTTTAAACTCCAGTGCAAAAAGTATCCAAAAGTATAATTAGCACCTAGGACCTAGGACCTAGCACCTAGCCCATGACTGCGCGATAAAGCCAGATCATGGCATTGGGACGCTGTCGAGCTCGATATGCAGCGCTGCGCCTCTATTATCTAAGAGATCCACTCAACCGTGGAGCGTCAAAACACTCGAAAATAGCCTAAATTGAAATGAACAATCTTTTTTGACGTTTATTTTTACGGTGGATATTTTGGAGAATACAGGGGCCGGTGAGCTTTAATTACTAGCAAAGGCCTGCTGTAGGGAGCTATAGCGCTATCAATGAAAGGGCCATTTTAGCTCAAAGTTTTTTCTTCATTAGTCGCTCTAGCTATCTTCCTTTAGTCCTTACAATCTGATAAATACACAGAACGTACTGTACAAAAATTCATCAAATATCTGTGCAAAATCGTTAAACAACGTACACACGACAGCCCGTCAGAGTGTACACTTTTGTTGTAAAGTCGCCGTAACGTAACCGAGTAGAGTGCTAGCGTGTAAGGGTCGAGGTGCTGTCGTGTGTACCGTCAAATAAACCCCGAACCCCTCCACCCAGATGGCGAACACATGCTGGTGGTACTACTTCAGCAAATTCACGGAATTCTTCGACACGCTCTTCTTCGTGCTGCGCAAGAAGAACGAGCATGTGTCCACGCTCCACGTGATCCACCACGGCATCATGCCCTTCTCCGTCTGGATGGGAATGAAGTTCGCGCCTGGTGAGTCACAAACAAACTTTAAGAACGAGCCTGTGTCCACGTTCCACGTGATCCACCACGGCATCATGCCCTTCTCCGTCTTGATGGGAAAGAAGTTCGCGCCTCGTGAGTAGAGCATGGATACCGGTTTTCGGTAATACCGAAAAACCGGGATCCCGGACGAAATATCTACATTTGAAAAACCGGTATTGTATTATCTTAATACCGGAATTTCGGTATTTTCGGTATTACGTATAAAACTCTGAAACAAGTGTGGAATATCAAAATTTCGCGCGCATGCAATGCGTGCGAGTGCGCCGTGCGGAATAGTGATGTGAACCGGTTTTAGAAACCTAAAAAAAAAAAGTATTTTGTAAAAACTTATAATTATAAACGCCGGTTTTTGTTTATTAATTAAATCCGATTACTTTCTTATTTTGGACTGCAGTATAGGGGCCTTAGCCTGTAACGCAATGGTGCCGAAATAGGCTCCCAGTTGACGGCTTCAATGGGGGATTATCTGACAGCTTTAAAAAATAGTTATAAAAACTGTGACAGATGGCGTTGATCCGACATCACAAAGTAAATTCGTGCTTACTACAGCGAAAATACTTTTTCACTTCATTGCTCTGTGACTTCATCTTTCACCTCATTCCATTTTGGTACATGAAAAAGTGCACGACTTTGTTATTGTTCTTGTATGAGTGAATGGTAGAACCGAAAACACTACATTTTGCTCCATCACCAATACCTAAATATTGTGTTTGGACGTATCTACGAAGCCAAACGAGCGCTAACTGGCTTATAAAAAACATATCTCGTCAGCGAAATCCAGTTACAAATTTGGAACTACAACTCATGAGCTGTCAGAAAATTGCCCATTACGATTTATTAATGTGGATTGCGGACGGTCCTTTTAATGTTTTTGTAGTACAGCAAAGAATATTCTGATTCTGCAACTTTTTCTCCGAGTGCGCGGACAGTTTGTGATTGAGTGAGTGTGTGTATTTGTTTTCACGCTAGAACTGCAGGACGAATTTGCCTGAAGGAATGGAGATAGCTTAGAAATCTTTAAATTACGAACTAAATTCGTCTGGTAATGTCGATAACGGAAAAAAAAGTCTACGCGGACGAAGTCGCAGGCAAAAGCTAGTATAAATTAATATTATCGTTCAATTAAATTAACTCACTTATTTTAAATTTTCTATTTGTCTATTTTATAACAATTCAATGTTTTTTAATATAACAAAAATTTAATACCGAAAAATACCGAAAAACCGGTATCCCGGTATTTAAAATCTTGATACCGAATGAATACCGGTATTGGGAAAAGGCTCCGGTATTCCATGCTCTACTCGTGAGTCACAAACAAACCTTAAGAACGAGCATGTGTCCACGCTCCACGTGATCCATCACGGCATCATGCCCTTCTCCGTCTGGATGGGAATGAAGTTCGCGCCTGGTGAGTCACAAACAAACCTCAAGAACGAGCATGTGTCCACGCTCCACGTGATTCACCACGGCATCATGCCATTCTCCGTCTGGATGGGAATGAAGTTCGCGCCTGGTGAGTCACAAACAAACTTTAAGAACGAGCCTGTGTCCACATTCCACGTGATCCACCACGGCATCATGCCATTCTCCGTCTGGATGGGAATGAAGTTCGCGCCTGGTGAGTCACAAACAAACCTCAAGAACGAGCATGTGTCCACGCTCCACGTGATCCACCACGGCATCATGCCATTCTCCGTCTGGATGGGAATGAAGTTCGCGCCTGGTGAGTCACAAACAAACCTCAAGAACGAGCATGTGTCCACGCTCCACGTGATCCACCACGGCATCATGCCATTCTCCGTCTGGATGGGAATGAAGTTCGCGCCTGGTGAGTCACAAAAAACCTCAAGAACGAGCATGTGTCCACGCTCCACGTGATCCACCACTGCATTATCCCCTTCTCAATCTGGATGGGAAAGAAGTTCGCGCCTGGTGAGTCACAAAACCTTAAGAACGATTCCGATTCCTTAACGCCGATTCGACATCCTCTGTTGACACTTCTAGTATAGCTGCACTGTAGAACATCAGGGAAGGCCTAAAGATACGATGTTGATTGGGCAGCTCTGAATCGGCACGAAACATGAGTATCTTCGGGCTGAATGCACCAAGTCTTTCACAAGTCCACGACGGCATCATGCCCTTTTCCGCCTGGATGGGACTTAAGATCTGGTAAATTAAAAAATATACTCTTAAGTGTGAGTCTGACTCACGCACCCAGGATTCCGTACCGCCAAACATAATACAAGGTGTTACAAAAGATGCTAACTCTTTTTACAGGGTCATGGTACCTGATGATAGGGATCACAACCAATATATTTGTTTAGCTCTATGATTTTTAAATAATTAAAATGTAAGCGCTGTGACGGGAAAAAAGTATTTTTAAAATATTGTTTCCATAGACTTTCACTGTGTAAGTTGCGTTTTTCAACTTTTTTTTGCTGATGTGTCATTATGTTGACCAGCAGGTTACACCCTGTAAAAAGTGTTAGTATCTTTTGCAACACGTTGTATTTTCGTAAAACAATATTCGAGTCAGTAGTAGTAGCTCTAAATGCGGGTAGCATATGCGTCACGCATTCATTTAGAGTCTAAATGAATGCGTGACGCATATGCTACCCGCGCATAACTCCCGAATAACTAGCTAATGTAAGTCTTTGTTGTTCTGGGATAGTCCGAATCGGATGCTGTTAGCTCTAAACCGCGTTGAACCAGGAATTCCCGGGCTTATGAATACCAGGTCAAGAAATAAGGAGCCGCGGAAACTCCACTTTGCCACAACCATCTACACTCCACAGTACAATACATTACATTAGTCGCGCTTACATTGCGCCACCGCTTCCAATATGTCAATCAGTGCCTAATGACTTTTTTTTTAAAGCACTAACCCGTGCTAGTGAATATTTTAAACATTTATAATAAGTTGAAAAAATTCACTCGGGACAGGACTTCAACACGCAACCTCTCGCATACCGTGCAGGTGCTCTACCAATTGAGCTACCGAGTCAAGTAACTGTCGATGCGAATTTCTTCAAGTAGTCTCCGTCTAATGGACGGGGGGCGCCACCACAAAAAAATAAATACTGGAGCTATGCCAGCTCTGGGGGTCTACCGGCTAAGACGAAGCCGATTACCATTGGCAAAAATCGACGTTCGATTTATGAAAAATGTACTGCCAGAAAAAAACAAAAGAGAATCGAAGATTTTTTCTTTATTAATATTACCAATAATGTATCTGGGGGTCTACCGGCTAAGATGAAGCCGATTACCATTGGCGAAAATCGAAGTTCGATTTATGAAAAATTTACTGGGTGGCAGTAAAATGAACTGCCTGGCAGTACATTTTTCATAAATCGAACTTCGATTTTTGCCAATGGTAATCGGCTTCGTCTTAGCCGGTAGACCCCCAGATACATTATTTGAAATATTAATAAAGAAAAAATCTTCGATTCTCTTTTGTTTTTTTCTGAATGTAGTCATTTGTTTGATTTGTGTCGGAACGTGCTCTCGAAAATGAAGAAAAAACGAAGTGCGAGCCGTTATTATAAACCCTGTGAATATAAATTTTAGGAAACATTACTGTCATCATTGTCATACTGTATTATTTTTTTAGGGAAGAGACTGCCCCCCCCGACACAGGGAATCCTAGTGGGGGAGGCAGAGAACTTTCTTTTTTGTAAAACTTTCTTTTGTTTCGAAATAAATTTATTCTTATTCTTATTCTTATTCTTATTCTAAAAAAAAATACGACGCAAGAGATTAATTGCGATTTGGAGGCAACATTAGAAGAGTCTGCTCCGCCGTATTCCACTATCGCAAAGTGGGCTTCTCAATTTCGAGTAGGGAGAACGAGCACGGAAGACTCGCACTTCGTTTTTCTCCATTTTCGAGAACACGTTCCGACACAAAGCAAACAAATGACTACATTCAGAAAAAAACAAAAGAGAATCGAAGATTTTTTTCTTTATTAATATTACAAATAATGTATCTGAGCTATGCCAGCCAGTTTTTTTTTTCTTTCCAAGGAGTATGACGTTCTCACTACTTTTTGATCCCCCCTCGTATTGTGTCCTATGTAGTCTGAAATTAACACTTATTAACATATTCAGTTATTTTCTGTCAAAAGTCAAGTCGTTAACGATTTTCTAAGCAGTGATTTGCATTCGTTGACATTTGACTCTACTGCTAATTTTGTACCTTAAATGCTGGTTTTTTGGACGTACGTTATTTACTTAACGTATTTCAATACTTGTTAATTTATTTATTTGTTTAATCGTTTAGTAGTAAATATTTCCGAAGATTCCTGTGACCTTTTCCATTAGCAAGCCCATTCGACATCCGCAGAACTTGCCCCCGCCTGCCCTCAAACACGTCATGTCTAACGAACTTCTTATATTTGTAATAATCATTACTATAAATCCATACGAAGACTTGATGCAAACTAGCATCAAGTTTGCATAATTCCATATACGTTTGTATATTGACATTTGGAACCGGAACGTATGCCGTTAAACTTTAATGTTCTATTAGAGTGTACCTGGAAGCTACCTACCTAAAAAGTTGTCATGATGTGAACGGCCGAAGATGGAGACATCTGCGATCGAGTACCGTGATTATTTCTTCTTGATAGTAACTAAGGCCTTTGCATCTACGTAGTGAGATGATTTATACAGCGTCCAGTGGCACCTTCACTCACACTAGATGGGTGAAGCGACCACTCGGCGCTGCAGTGCCTGGGACATTGTTTTAGACTTGCCCAGCACCTATACCATCCTGACAGCTTAGTAGTTGGAGTAGGCTTGCCCAGCACCTATACCATCCTGACAGCTTAGTCGGCCTAGCCCACAGGAAAGACAAAGGAAAACATCGTGAGGAAACCCGCGGCTTAGTTGGCTCCACACCTATTGTTAGTAGAACGTTTTCAACTGATCGGTTTGTCCGAATCCACCTGGCACCTGTGTGCACTTGTGCAGAGTACTATCTGATAAACATTTAGGCCCGGTTTCTGAATTGAGAATTTTACTAAGTAAATACTTAACTATCGTTCTGTCACGTTTTTTTGTGAGAAATCCGCAGAGGCAGAACGATATTTAAGTACTTGCTTAGCGATTTTCTCAAATCAGAAACCGGCAGTTAGAGAATTTAAATAATTGCGCGAACTTAGATCTAAGTACTCATTTATTTTCAATTAAATAGGTAAACGTAATTAATATATTTCCAGGCAGCTGAATATAATTTAATATCCAATCGGGTCACAAACAAGAATGGCAATCTGTACAATAATAACATACAATTATTGTTTGTCAAGAAACCACAGAACAGGTAGTATGGGTATGAGCTGCACGCTAATCATTGTGGTTTATTGGTGGACAAATGTCTTGCGTTATAATATGAGTATTTTATAAACATTATCCAATGTCCATCCGTTTTGAAGGAGGTAAAGAATTAGTTACCTCAATTATATTCTCAAATAATAATCTTACTTTGCAAACACGCCATCTGACCGGGTTTAAATATAGAACCTGCCGATTTTCTGCTTGCAAGGTTTTCTGCTTCACCTCTAGAGACTTTTTTTTTGCTGAAGAATGGGAAATGTTTGACACTACTGGCAGTGAGAAATATGTTTGTCCCCCTTACTAAGCCATTACTACTGACGACGCAACCATAACTACGTATACGAGATTTTCAAGTCCCACAACAAAAATTGTTCAGGATTTACCATTTCTCGTTGTTCATTGAAAAATAAATAGAAAATCTTGAAGAAAATCCACACCTTGTATAGTCACTGTAAAAAGTGCCGCTCCTGACACTGAATATATCATCCGTAATGGATGTAAACAAAGGCCCGTAATGACTGGCGAAATATAACAGGCGGGACTATGTTCTTAGAGGTTTTTTTCTGCAATAATATCTTTACTAACGTTCCTTATTCTTGTTCTAGGTGGCCACTCGACTTTCTTCGCTCTACTCAACACGTTCGTGCATATCGTCATGTACTTCTACTATATGGTTGCGGCCATGGGACCCAAGTACCAGAAATACATCTGGTGGAAGAAGTACCTCACCGCGTTCCAGATGGTGAGTACTGCACAGCTGGCTTTTACTCTGTGACTCTATTTAAAGTGCTCTTCTTATTCTGTGGTTAGTTTTCTTGGCATAGAGAGTTCCGCTGCGGAGCAATCGGGAACTAAACGCTCCTATTCTGATGGTGCGGTTTCATAAAAAAAAATTGCTTTTGATAATCCGCTACTTGACTCTCTTTTCATGTGAGTCTTAAATGGTTAATATGTCTTGTTAATATTATTATGTATAATAATACCAAAAACTATTTTAGTAGGTATACATATTTTATGAGGACCTAAGACAAAAAAAAAAAATTTTGCTTTGCTAAACAGCCAAAAACGCGGTCAGCCATTTTTGTCTATGGTTTGAAGTCCTAAAGGCTTGTAAGTTTGACATGACATTCAACATAGTCTTAAAATCTGTGAGTGATCTGTCAGCATATTGAAATAACAACAACGCAACCATGATTTCATCGAGTTTACATGCAAAATATAGCAATTATCATTATTGCATGGTTCGAGAAATAAAATGATAAGACAGTAACTGTAAAAGAACAGCTTTTGCAAAAACACTAAAACCAAATCACAATAGAACCTACGCACGCACGACTGACAGATATTTGTTTACAAACCCAAGATGCTTTCAAGATGGCGGATTTTTACTGTTCCGAATTAAAAGCGGAAAAAATATTTTTATTTGCAAATGAAGCCATCCTGCATATTTCGGTTTCTTACGTGAAATATAGACAGGAAATATTCATTTATCACGTCAAATTTGATACGAGTCAAGTAGCGGATTAAGTAAGGACACAGATCCATTGGCATAACTCAGTCCACTTATCTTGCTGCTTGCTAACAGCAAGATACGTAGTTAGGATGCCGTACAGACTAATGGGCCTACCACACGCACAAGCTTCACCACAGCTTTGCATGCACAAGCCAGGCTTGTAAGCTGAACACTGTGCGTCCACACTCTGGCGCATGCTACCGTCTTACCAACTACATTCGCAGTGTTAATTAAACAAGCCTGGCTTGCGCATGAAAAACTGTGGTGAAGCTTGTACGTGTGGTAGGCCTATAAGTGGTAATCTCACCTTTACGGGATCGGCGGCGATCACACTCCGAGATGAGTAATTTCAGGCGTTTAATCGTCGATCACGATCGATCCCTAACCTCGGTGTGGAGGAAGACCCTCTCGCAATACGACGCAAACCTTAAACTGTGTCAATAAACAATGAGAACCTGGCCTAGACTTGCACAAACACTATTGTTTGTAAGTTACATTATAATCCTCTGTAAAGGTTACGCCTAAAATTATTTTATTTGAAGCAGTTGCGACATGCGGCTTACTTGAACTATAATCTTAGTATTAGAACAATGCCTAGCTAGACTAGCCTCGCAGAAGTAGCATACTCCTACAGTAAACAATAATGCTGTCATTGAACACATCTTCATAGAAGCGTCGCTTTGCGCGTGACAAGGTGAATAGGTGATATGTATTCATTCTTCTAGTAACAAGAATTAGCAATCTTCAAAGACGTAACAGATCTCGTACCTACTTCAAGTTTGTCACAATCATGTGTGAAGCTTATGGGACGTGTTTGGGCCACGTGGACTTGTTTTATTGTTTATGGATTTCAAAGACAATGCAGTATCACTCAGACGCAAATTGTAAACTTCATCTTTAGTCTATTCTAGGTCTACTCATTACGAGTACCTTTGTTTTGTTAATAAAAATTGTGATCTAAATAAATTAATATACTGATAACAAATAAATATACGGTCTTGATAAAAGAGCCGGAGTCGGACCAAAACATCCTCGATCGTATAACTTTGTTTTCAGCAAAAGCTATCAAGTAAGTATTTAATAATACGTATCAATTAAATTCCAATTGGAATGTCATTGCATATTATGGAAAAGTCATTCATTCGCAATTTAACAAATATCGTTTTTTAAGTTAATTATAAACCTATGGCATTTTTACAGCATTTTTTTGTGATTGTTTCGCGACCAAACCAGCTACTTACCTAACTCAAACAAACAACAAACTTTCAATGACCTATGTAGAGTTAAACAGGATGATTGAGAGCTTCGCTTACAAACTGCAAAGAAGAAGAAGAATAATAACTTCACTCATGTCATGACGACTTGCAAAAAAGTCACACATCAAATCGAAAATCTGACTCTATAGTACCTGAGCCATGAGCATAGATAGAGCATAGATAGAGTGGGCTTCTCCAGCAACTATACCATCCTCTCCTCTCAGCTTAGTCTGCCTAGCTCACAGGAAAGACTATTTCAATGCGCATGCGGAGCCAACGAAGCCTCTGGTTTATCACTAATAGTTTTCCCCGAACTGTGAACTCGCGACCCCATATCTCGGCAACCCCTCGACCGATTTCGGTCCTGTTTGAAATTAAAAAATATTACATTTCCTAGGTTCGGAAAGTATGCTGTTACTACAGGGTGCACTCTAAGTCGATAGCGGAAATTTATGTAGGCTATCTAATGACCAATACAAACAACTTGTACCAGGTGGCTAAAAAAATGGAGCGAAAAAAATATCTGCTGTTCCATACAAATGGTCGACTCAATACTGCGCCAAATGTATGAAACAGCTGATATTTTTTTCGCTCCATTTTTTTTGCGACCTGGTACAAGTTGTTTGTATTGATCATTAGACAGCCTACTTAAAGTTCCGCTATCGACTTAGAGTGCACCCTGTAGTATGATACGATGAGACAAAAGTAAATTTTGTGCGCTTCCAAATTTGAACGCGACAAAAAGAAATAAAGGAACACATTTGACTCACCTGTTACTTGCAAAGAAGGAAACTCATTTCACTAATCTTTATGTACCTAGTTGTCTATTATATTTTGGTGCATCTAGCGTAATAATTTCCTCGCTTTGTGGGATGAAAAGTTGTTTGTTTCGCACGGATGCAATATTATTTGCGTCGTCATCCCATCCGTCCAGCCCATGGGTGGGCGGCGGCATTTTCATCTACAATAGTCGTAAATAGGCCCAAAGAGTTGAAGATAAAACTGCCAAGCTAAAACAGACTATTTTAGATGCAAATCTACAATAGACGAATTCGTGCTGCTGGGTTAGATGAGGCTGGGTATATGTACCTCACAATTTTGTTTGACGTAGAGCGGGATTGACTTTCTGCCGATTTCTTATCGGCCTTAGGCCCGGTTTCTGAATTGAGAATGTTACTAAGTAAATACTTAAGTATCGTTCTGTCACGCTCTTTTGCGAGAAATCTGTAGAGACAGAACGATACTTACGTATTTACTTAGCGAATTTCTCAATTCATAAACCGGCAGATAGTCATAGATACGCTGTATGTAACTCTAACTGCCGGTTTCTGAATTGAGAAATTCGCTAAGCAAATGGGTAAGTATCGCCTGTCTCTGCAGATTTCTCACAAAAGAGCGTGACAAAACGATAGTTAAGTATTTGCTTAGCAAAATTCTCAATTCAGAAACCGGGCCATAGATACGTAGGTAGGTAATCGTATGAGGTAGTGGCCACCCCTGGTGTCAGAGTTTTTAGGCCACCCAAAGGGTCTCTGACATGTCTTAACGATTGTTATTAATGAACAACAACCGGGACCAACGGTTTAACGTGCCTTCCGAAGCACGGAAGCGCTCAGATATTATTGCCACTAGCGGTCACCCATCCATGGACTGACCGCGGCCGTTGTTGCTTAACTTTGCCAATCGATTAAGAACGGCTAGTACAACTAGGCTGTGAGCGCTTCATACATACATAGCGCATAGATACGTAAAAAGTAGTCTCAAAAAGGGCCAAAGAGTCGAAGACCAAACTGCCGAGCTAAAACCGGCCCTATCGCCTTCGTCCGCAGGTGCAATTCGTGCTGATCTTCAGCCACCAGCTGCAAGTGCTGTTCCGTCCGTCCTGCCAGTATCCGCATGTGTTTGTCTACTGGATCGCGATGCACGGCTTCCTGTTCCTGTTCCTCTTCAGCGATTTCTACAAGGCGCGCTACACGAAGGGACAGAAGGGCAAGGCCGCGAAGGGCGCCATGAACGGGCTGTTGTCCAACGGACTCTGTATGGTGAGTAGCTCCTGTTTATTTTACTTTATTTTTAACCCCCGACCAAATCAGCCCCTTGACGCATTCTTTTCAATACGGCGGAATTTACAAAATTCTATATTTCACGAATTAAGTCAAATTTTATATTGGTATTGTACAAAATCCAAACCTTTGAATAAACATTACGAAGTATATAAAATCCTTTGATTTTATATTATTAGCAACTCGATATAGCAAGCGGACGGGGCGCTGTAGAAACAAAAATGTACGGATTGAAGGAAATACAAAATACAACATCAATAAAATAAAAAACTTTACAGATATGACTCGAACTTTCGATATTTAGAAAGAAAAAAGATCATTCCAAGGCATGTCAGGCTCGAGTAAGATAATAGGTTTTTGCATAAAGTGAACGTAGCAACTCTAAATTCTGCCATGACGAAAGTTATTAGTTTTCAAAAGAGGCACAGCAATAAGACATGCGGTAGCGTCTTATTCTTGCGCGCAATTTTCTTATTATTTATACAGGGAAATTGCTTTTTAATGCCGCATGTTATTATGGCCACCGAAGGGCCTTATTCTGGTCTACAGGGTGCACTCTAAGTCAATAGCGGAACTTTAAGTAGGCAATCTACTGATAAATACAAACAACTTGTACTAGGTGGCGAAAAATATGGAGCGAAAAAAATATCAGCTGTTCCATACAAAAGGTCGCCTCAGTACTGCGCCAAATGTATGAAACAGCTGATATTTTTTTCGATCCATTTTTGTCGCCACCTAGTACAAGTTGTTTGTATTGATCAGTAGACATCCTACTTAAAGTTTCGCTATCGACTTAGAGTGCACCCTGTAGTATAAGTACGCCAAAGCCGCAGCGTTTAGCTACTTGGAGCAAAGTAATGCACTTAAAATTACTTGCGGTCTCGTTCCATTTGAAATGGCTGGGGGTTTCTAGAATTTGTATACAGTTCGCTTAGCCTGCCATTCGTCGAGTTAAGTGGCAGCTAAGTGCTCTTGCATAATCAGTAACAAAGGCATGATCTGCCACAATATAGATTTTTCAATTAAGTTAATTTCATTATGGACCTAACATATTATGGCACTTCAAGACTGGTTGGTTATTTATTAGCTATCGTATGCACAATAATTAAAGGTTCCTAATAAGTAATAACGCATACAAAAAAGATACTACGGGTGTCCCTAAAGTTGTTGAACTTCTTCTTACCTTCTTAGTGAAAGTTAGATAAAACCTGGCTAAGTTGTAGCTACAAACGGCTGTTTTCTAAACAAAATATTGGTTGAATAGATTTATTGGTAGCCAGTTTCGCATATATTTTTCTGGCTCTTCAAAGGGTATTGTTACTTCCGCGATCAATGTTCACCAACATCTCTACGTGTCTACCGGCTTGGTCGAATCTTTGCTCTCTGACATCATGTTTGCGTTTATTTGAAAATACATAAATTTATTTACATGGCTTCTGTTTACTGTGATGTCATATTTTGTGTAATTCCGTGAAAATGGCGCTGGCTGATGGAGACGGAAAGTGTTTGCCAGTCTCGAAATGGGCAATCCAGCTTGTGACGTCTAATAGTCCTGGGAGCTTGACGGCTATCGTTTCTTTATACCTAAGTCATCGAATGCTCTTTCTATCCCACTTAGTCTTCATAAGAAGGCAATAATAAATATTTTATGCAAGCAATTATTTCATTACTCAAGTGGAATTATTGTACTAGCCAACTTTTGTTAAAATCCGAATCAGAATGGGATAATACCTTTTGGAACTGAATCGAAAATGACAGTTCTCGAGTAGCGTCAGTAAAAACATTTTTAGTTCTTCGTCCTATCATAGGGTTATGAAATTGGAAATACACAAAAATGTTTAATGGTTTTAATCTAAAAGGATTCAATGTTATTGCATTAATTGAATAAAACGTGATAAAACTCGAGCAGACACCCACGCGCACCGAAAACACAAGCAAGTTTCGACGCGAGTTTGCCATAGACAACTAGAGTTTGCCGAAATGCTGACGCTACAGGACCGCGAGCGTCTCAGTTCCAAAAGGTATTATCCCATTCTGATCCCGCACGGATTATACTTGTGTCTGCGAAAAAAGGTGTATTTAGAAATAGAAAGATTATTTATTTTAAAATAATCAATGCATCTTTATGAGAGTCATGTTAGCCATTTAGTTAATGTGAAAACCTAGGCACAACTTGCGCCGCAAATGGAAAAAACATATCTTCTTTTTGGATGCGTTTTTTGCTAAAAACTCGTCATTAGGTTATTAACGCGAGGCTTAACTATTTTTACCATCTAAGGTTCAAGATATTAGATAGTAGATTCAAGATCCTTGATCATACGAATAAAATATTTTATCGCCAAAAGTGGCCATAAAAGGTGAAGCACGTGTACTAAACATAAGAAAACATTAGTGCTGTAGAAAAAAAAAAGTGTTATAACAATGTCCGCGTGTTGTCAACAGGCGGTTACGGACGACAGCACGAGTTCGCTGAACGGCAAGAACGGCTACAAGCACGAAGAGGGCTCGGAGCTTCCCAGCTCATACGCTTCCTCGGCGGCGGACGCGTTTGTGCGGCGGCGACCTGTCTCGTAGTCTGTCCTCTATGGCACACGCCCCACGCCCCATCACACCCACGTGAATGCGAAGCTTTGCCCGTCAACTGCTTCGCCAGACTGAAGTTTTATTCACAAATATAGATAATCTAGCCTCCATCTTAACATGTCCCAGACACTGCTGCGTCAGAGTGGTAACTTCACCCATGGTGCCACTGGCTGCATAAATCATGCAACATAAACGCAACGGTCTTAGGGTGGTATTCATGAACGATACTTAAACTCAGTTCAAACTAGAACGCTACTTAAACTCTCTTTAAACTCAGTTCAAACTAGAAAGCTCCTTGAACTCTGTTTAAACTCAGTTTAAGTAGAGTTTAGTAGTGTCGACTGTCGATAAAACAGTGCATGTTTTGATTTGAATATCCCTCCCTTCATATCAAAACATGCACTGCTTTATCGACAGTCTGAACGCTGTTTAAACTGAGTTTAAGTAGCGTTCTAGAATACCACCCTTAGTTTTTAACACAAACGGTAGTACCTACAGGATGAAGTTGGGCGCGCTGTGCCCCACAAACTATGCTATACCAAATATTTCATTGTACCTATGGAATTTCCACCATCTCTTACGCTCGTTCAAGAGCCACAGGTCCGTTCGCGTGATCGATTTTCATCTTAAAACACGTATTGCCTCGTGTCACAGACTGGTTAAATGAGATCATTATAAAATCTGGTTTTGTATCGATTTATACTATAACAAACGAGAATTTTAATTAAGGCGCTGGGCATAGTGAATTAGCCCGCGCGCAAAAAAAATTCACAAAAACGATTCCTGTATCAAATACACTAAAAAAATCGAAAATGTTCACATATCAAACCCTAGAATTAGGTGAGAGCTATCTAAAACAGCCAGTTTTGTGTTGATGTGCGCCGCCTATTTTTTTTCATCAAAAATATCTTCAAAACGTTTATGAATGTCAATTTTTTTAGTTTATTTGATACAGGACTCGATTTTGTGCATTTTTCTTGGCGCGCCGGCTATTCACTATGTACAGCGCCTTAAATCTCCGTGAGATATATACGCTGTAAATGACGTTATCGACTGAAAGCTTTATTTGTATTATGCACAAAATTATTGTACTTTCAAGTCGTCATATTGATCGTTGAATGCCTTATCTTTTTCATAAGTACAAATTATAATGTATTCACTGTATTCTATCGACTAATATTATTGTTAATGGATGTGTATCGTATATTAATCGCGTTTTGATGACATATTTTATTCTTCTGGTCCAATGTTTAAAAAAATTTTCAAAGATATTTTTTGACAAATCCATTCATTTTTTATTTATAGTGAAAGACAAAATTAATACAAACAAGTATTGTACTTATTTAAACAGTAAATTTTCAATCTTTTCACCTCAAAACATGACTAACATTAGATCAAGCGATTGATGTAAGGTGTAAGATTGCTCAGATCTTGTTGTAAGTGACTAATCTGTACAGACAGGTCGACAATAATTGAGCCTTTTTTTGCCCTCGTATGTTCAGACCAGTCGGCTCTACTCTTAACCAGAAATACCGAACCCAATATACAATCGTTTTGACTATTTTTATCTTTAATCTTAATAACTACGCTAAATCACGAAAATTTAAGTTTTTTTTACGATAACGAATCGCTGGAACTAGACAGACTGTCTCTAACTAGGCAGAGTTGAAAAATTATCAGTTTAGTGTAAATGTTAAAGGTCACTGGAGTAGACACAGTGCGTTTGGTGTCATATTTTGTTTAAACGGGCGTGTCGCAAAACTTTTTTCTAGCGCTCATCTTTGACCCTGTGTGTACAATGTATGGTTACCTTTTCTACAATGCAGACACTTGGTTATTACCTAAAACGGGCATTTTGTGTAAATACTTTGTTTAGTTTATTATTACGGTACCTACCTAGTTTAATAATGAATGCTTGCAGACTGAGTTTGTACATGTGAAGCTTGGTATAGAGTCAAGAGTTTGATCCATACCAAAATTCGTACAGTCAGCTTCGGATAGGCCTTAGGAAGTTTTTGGAAGCTGAAATATGTTGTGGCTTTTCGGGGCTGACTGTCTCTACGAAATTGGTCTGTGACAATAAGTTTATTAGCTTTAAGGTGAATGCTGAAGGTTATTGGATATTCTTTGTAAATATATTATTTTACGTTACTTTAGAGCTTTAAGTTGTATGAATCGTGTTAACCGTTTTAAGAGGCACTAGTGTCATTTACTTACGCATTTCAATTTGTTGTTGTACAGTCAGCGACACCCAGAAAACTCTATGTTCGCATATAAGATTGCGCGATAAGAGCATCTGACTGTCATTTTCTGTACGAATGTTTTTTATTGCCACTTTTATGCTCAAAGATTAGTGTTTTGTTTATATTTATATCTTTTTAATCTACTTGTATTCTTTCAGATCTGTTACAATGTTTTTCAATCTTTCCAACGTTTAAACTAATAGTATACACTACTCTTTTCTACTCAACTGTATTACTTTGTATGTCTTATCAATAAATATGCCTCATTATCCCAAATTGATTCGTGTTTCTGCGAAGATGTGGCAACGACGCCAAGTGACCTATGTATGTACCGCACCTATGAAAATTTAATTTTAGGCCTGTTTTTGGTGTTTTCTTGCTTTAGATGTTGTGAAATGTCCTGGGATGACTGGTCCCCGATTCTAAAGGCATGCTTCCGACCGACTTCGGGTACAGTCAGCCACACGCTAAGATAACCCTTTTGGTTCGAATGATGCACTAATGCCGCGCGCTATAAGAGCTGCCATGTGGTAACCTGGGGTGTGGCTGACTGTACAAAATAATAAATTCACATGTTTGTTTAGCTGTTTTAATAATGAACCAGTATGTATGTACTTAGTAAGTTTCAATTAAATGTTCCGGTTATTCATGTGTTATCCTCTCTAAATGTTTTACAGGGTTTTTTAGCCCTTTTGTAACGAGTACATTTTACTCTCAATTCTGAAAATATTTATTCAATAGTATCAAAGCCGGTGGTGCATGTCTAAGTGACAAGTTTTGTTGGGTCTTGCCGGAACATTCTATTGGCACACAAAATATACTTTTTATCAAAGTTGCAAACGCATTTGACATACCTACACTACATGCGTATTTTTATTTTTTGGTGACCACGTGCCCTGTAAAGATCCCGAAATGTGTATAGAGAACGAGTCATAATCCGTGTTAATAATACAGTAACCGTGGTTGTTGGGATAAAAAATATAGTTTCCTTATTTTCCATTCACCGATTATTAAAGTCATGTTTGACTGACATTGATGTTTTGTTTTATCTGTGGAATTTCACCGATTAAGGCTCGGTATAAGGCTAACTAGCGCCACCAATGTTAAAAAAATCATATCTTCCTTTAGAAGAAGTTTCTCAAAAAAATCCTAAGATGAGCCTATGCGCCATGCTTTTCTAGATTTTCAAGTGTAGAAACCCTCTTCGAATATAACTTTTAAGCTAAAAAATTTTCGATAACCGCCAAAAGCGGCCGTTTTTGGCGGTTATCGAAATTTTTTTAGCTTAAGACTAGAAATTTAGTTGGGTACCTACACTTAAAAATTTAGAAAAGCATGGCGCATGAGCTCATCTTAGGATTTTGTCAGAAACTTCTTCTAAAGGGACATATGTTTTTTTATACATTGGTGGCGCTAGTTAGCCTTATACCGAGCCTTAAAAATAACTGTCAAACTTTCCTCAGTAACTATTGATTAGAGTGTAGGTTGAGTATGCGGTTTAGAATCGTGGTGCCGACGAAGGCCGGCCGATCGCTTGTGCACTGCCTCTCGACACTCGAAGGATCTGCTCAAGTATTTGCCGCGTATTCACTCTATCGCAATATTATTTATTACTTTAATAAAGGATTTTACAAAAACTGCCTTGTTTTAATAATCACTTGATACCTGCCTTCTCTAGTTATTTCAAAAGTCTATTTTACCTCTAAAATATAAATAGATAATAGAGAAAATTGAACACCAAACAGTAAACTATATGTGCCAGTAAAGAATCAAGTTTATTCAACCTGTACTTTGTTTTACCAAACCCTGTATAAATAAATGGGATTTTTATAAGGGTACACACGAAAACATGTCGACCCTTACACGTTAGCACTCTACTCGGTTACGTTACGGGCGACTTTACAACAAAAGTGTACACTCTGACGTGCTGTCGTGTGGACATGTTTATATAGCCGTAAAATAAAGTGGACAAGGATTGCTCCGATTGAATCCCCCTTTATTCCCAGATGAACACACTGAACGCCTAGGAAATAAATATCACCAGCCCCTCTACCCTTGACGTTATGGGGCGACTATTTTTTCGTTATGGGGCATATTACAAAATGCAATATTTCACGAAGACGCATTTTATATTTTTATTGTACAAAATACTGATAAAATGGCCTTACCTTTGAATAAACATTACCTACAAAGTATACGAATTTAAAAAAACGTCGTCGACATGAACGCAATAGCGTCAAGGGTGCATACAACAGGGAAAATTCCCCCATATTACCCAGAAGCCGGCGAGCAGATCACCGCCAAAAGCCAAAATATACTACAAGGAATATAATACTCCCTTACATACATATATATTGTCTTTGAAATAAATATTTTAACGGATGCTATCGCCATCTATTGCCGAGTAGCACGTTGTCATCTACTTTTCATTGACAAAGGTAAAGAGGGCGCCACTTACAATACAGATATTATTATCATCACTTGGAATAATATTTTCGAAAACCTCATGCATGCACCCCAACCCAACAGATTCATGTTGGAACGTACTTAATTAATCCGAAGCTTCTTGGCGACCTCCCAGTTTCCTACTGGAGAACAAAAGGTTGACTGTTAGAGGTGTAGACTGTAGATAGGTCTGTGCCCCTCTACCCTTAACGCATTTTTCCAATGCGGCCGCAATATGGCGCAATTTACAAAATTTAATATTTTACAAATTAAGACGCATCTTGTGTTTTTATTGAATAAAACAGCCTTACTTTTAAATAAACATTACAAAGTATTTAAAATCAAAGCATTACTATGCGAATTCAAAGAGTAATTAATTTTAAAACTTTTTCAATTTGATCGCAATAGCGTCAAGGGTAACCCCCTACGCTTCACGTCCATATCCCACCTTTGGTTTCCGAATTTCTTCACAATTTGATTTTCAACATTCTTCACAATATCATCGACTCATCGAGCTTTTATTTGGTCTGCCCACCCATTCTGCATTATCACTCCGTGACCGCCTAACCAGTCAGTTAATTGTAAAATTCACGTGCCCAATCTTCGACCTTTGTGTTTTGCCGAATGTCTTTACAAAACAAATGAATAGAATAAATAAATAGGTAAGTACCTACCTACCTAGATACATAATCTTTACCTCATCCGTGAACGCACAGTGCACGTGCAAGGGAACATCCGTAAACGCAATGCGCCATTGTCTAGGTACCTAGATATTTTATTATTCGAGAAATAATTTGGAATGCCTCACAAGCTACAACCTTCCTAAATGTAGGTAGGTACGGTCGTTATCGACGAAATCACCGTAAACCTAGGTGGTAAAGCCAGTTTGCTAAAACTCATAATGGGCTACAAACAGGTGGCTGGACGATTTGAAGATTGTAGGTAGATATACCTATGCTAATGCGAAATGGTGGCGGATCCAATAAATTCCTTATTGGTTCATTTGTAGCATTTGTTTCCTCAACAGGGAGGTCGAAAGTCCAATGTTTCAAGGCCAACGTAGAGACGATTGACCGAGGAAGTGATTGATAAAAGAGTGGGTAGAATCTGTTGACGAATAAGCATGTTTTGAAAAATGCAGAGATCGTACGAACACGACGTCAATGTTACATCTTTAGTAATCTTTGGGTATCTCACTCATCTCACTCTCACTCAGCTCTCTCTCTCTCACTGAGGTATTGACAGCTAGATTCCCGATTCGATTTACGGAGATATATCCCATAAAAGTTACTTTTGAGCAATAAGTATTTACAGCTTATTACTATCGTTAGGTAGTCTTTAAGCTCAATGAGAGGCGTGGTAGCCTAGTAGGTAGAACAATGGACTCGGAAGCGAGAGACCCAGGGGGGTTACCCTTGACGCTATTGCGATCGAATTGAAAAAGTTTTAAAATTAATTTATCTTTGAATTCGCTTAGTAATGCTTTGATTTTAAATACTTCGTAATGTTTATTCAAATGTAAGACTGTTTTATTCAATAAAAACTAGGGGCAGCCCCTCTACCCTTGACGCATTTTTCCAATATGGCCGAAATATGGCGCAATTTACAAAATTTAATATTTTACAAATTAAGACGCATTTTGTGTTTTTATTGAATAAAACAGCCTTACCTTTGAATAAACATTACAAAGTATTTAAAATCAAAGCATTACTATGCGAATTCAAAGAGAAATTAATTTCAAAACTTTTTCAATTTGATCGCAATAGCGTCAAGGGTAACCCCCAGGTCCGATTCCCGATGCGGGCGGTGCGGGCATGTAGGTACCTATGACTTGGTTTATTTTCAAAGTTAGGTACGTGCATTTGTGAATTTCTAGTAGCAATACCACTCGCCAACGGTGAAGGAAAAATATCGTGAGGAAACCTGCGGCTTAATTGGCTCCGCACGTATTGACCTTGTCCTTCCTGTGGGCTATGCCGGCTAAGCTGCCTGAATGGTATAGGTGCTGGGCAAGCCTACTTTATCTAGGTAATTCCTGTGGGCTAGGCCGACTAAGCTGCCAGAATGGTATAGGTGCTTGGCAAGCCTAGGTACTCTATCTAGGTAATTCCTGCGGGCTAGGCCGACTAAGCTGCCAGAATGGTATAGGTGCTGGGCAAGCCTACACTATCTAAAACAATGTCCCAGGCACTGCAGCGTCCAGTGGTGTCTTCATCCATCTAGTGTGAGTGAAGGTGCCACTGGACGCTGTATAAATAATCTCATTACGTAGATGCAAAGGCCTAAGTTATAATGCCGAATATTTAATGGTCGTGGTACCCACGTCATTGCTTTCGTAAGTACCTATACCAGTTAAAAACTTAGCAATTATTTGTGAAAATTAACAATGATGTGAGATTACGTTTCTTAATTAGGACCTAGTATCGGCCATAGAACTTGTTTAAAGGTCCAACCCTAAATCAAGCTCGGACCTAAACTCACAAACCCATGGGTCCAAGGTAGATACTATGGGTTATCATAAATCATTGTTTACCATACATTTTAAAACTTACTTACAAATAGGTAAGTCAGCAGGCACAGTCAACAGCAGTGCCTACTTTCGTTTTTGTTGAAAAATCGCCAATAACGTAATTTATTTATTTATTTATGATGAAAAGGAGGCACGCCTGCACGATAGCTACAAGCCATAGAGAACATGTTGAATGTTTCTTCTTCCCCTCTGTTGGAGATACCAACACCAAAATATTGTTGGGTTGCAATGTTGGCAACCCTGCTTTCTCCTTCTTGTCCGACTATTCAACCGTGTGCATATCGCTCTACAATATAATTCATTTTACTAAGTGCAAAAGTGTGTTTCGATAACAAACCAACCTAAATAAGGTCCCTACGGCCCTAAACATGGTCCTTCGGCCATTTGTTGTTTTGTAAACCGCTCCCACGAAAAGTAAAACGCGACTGAAAAAACTCTTCAAGCTTTTGCTGCCCGCGCCAAGCTTTTTAACATTCAAGGATCGCGAAAGATCTACGCGGCAGCAACGACAAGCAGATACGCCTGAGAAGAAACAATCAATCAGCGCAAAGAAGAGGAACATCAATGCACATTGATTCGGCAAGCTGCAAAAATCAAGTTCTAAAAGTGAAAAAAGTGCCAAATAAATCAAGACGCCCGCCATTCTCGTTCCCGGTTCCCGCCAATCAGTTCAATATTTCTGAGATTCCTTCCCCGAGACTTGGATCATCACGTCAAACAGCCACGCAGCCGTCAACATCAACTACACGTCGTGTCGTCGAACGAGAATCGAGAAGAATCGAGTCATCGAGGTGCGATTCGAGTTCGAGTCAAACAAGGACAACGTGCTGCTACTACTCTATGGTCTGCTGTCAAAAAAACGGTGAAACGTCAAAACAGTTCGTTTTCTTCGAGTGAAAAAGTTCCCGGTCCTGTTTCGAACTTTATTGTACAAAGTTTAGCTATTTGTAGTTAGTTTTTAGGCTAATTGTAAATAGTGTAAATAGTGCAAAAGCTTCAAAATGCCGGAGGAAGGCGCCAAAGTCGCTCAGGACTTGTCTGAGTTGGTTGCCAGGCGAGGATTTATCAAAGGTAACATCACAAAACTTGTTAACTCTCTGAGTTCTTTAACTTCTCTAAACAAAGAGACAATTAGAATCAAAGAAGATAGGCTTTGTTCTCTCTTTGAGAAGTACGAGTCCCTTTGCATGGACATTAGTGTCATTGACGAGAGCGATGTCGAAAGGGAGGCCTTGTGTCATGTAGAAGAGGCGTATACTCGCGCTCTATCTCTTCTGCGTGAGATGGGAAGCCCTAGCCAGCAATCTGTCTACGAATCGACATCTAGTCAACCACAAACAATGCAACAAATTAGGCACAAAACCAAATTGCCTACAATAACAATACCTAGCTTCACAGGTAGCTGTAGTGAATATAAGACTTTTATGGGTCTTTTTAACTCGCTCATCGACAGGGACAACACGCTGGAAAACATACAGAAGCTGTATTATTTGAGAAGTTTTCTGAAAGGCGAGCCCTATGAGCTAGTTAAAAATCTCCCACTACTAGGAGAAAGCTACACCGAAACCCTGTCAATCCTGAAGGATAGGTATGATAATAAGTACAGGATTATCAATGAACACCTGAATTGTCTGCTAGATTTAACACCTATAAGTGAGCCAAGTGCGGCGCGTATCAGAAACTTCATTTGCATAGTCAAACAGCAACTTGCAGCGCTCAAAAACCTCAATGATCATGTGGATTCATGGGATCCACTGGTTATTTGCATTTTGACCAGAAAATTTGACTTAGACTCTAACAGAGAGTACCAGCTAGGTCGTGACTCAAATAGGGAACCCACTGTAAATAATTTAATTGAATTCCTAGAGAAAAAGGCGCTGGCAATTGAGAATGCGGAGCCAGCTCAGCCCAGCCTGACTCAGTCACCACAAATGGATGCGCTCCGTCCAACAGCTGCAGAGTTCTCTCCGAGGTCTGGTCCAGTCACTGCTACACATGTGGCTGTAGCAAAGAGCGTCGCCCCTTGCCGATACTGTAAGTATACTACGCACAAGCTATTTGATTGCCCACAGTTCAAAATGCTCACAACAACAGAACGGATAAGGTTCGCGGATGATTGCAATTTATGCAAGACATGCTTGAATAAGCACAAAAGGAAGTGTCGCTTCTTTTTCAAGTGCAAAATTTGCAAAAAAGGACACAACACACTTCTCCATCCAAACGAGCCAATCACAAACTCTGTCACTATGGTGTCAGACAATTCTTCCACACAGGTGTTGATGCCAACAGTACGAGTCAAGCTTTACACAAGCACTGGTGCAGAGGTAACTGTCAAGGCACTATTAGACAGCGCTTCACAAACTTCATTCGTGTCAGCAGAACTGGCACGGCTGCTGGACCTACAGAAAAACGACATAGATGCAACAATAGTCGGTATAGGGAACGATCACAACCCCATAAAGCAGAGTGTTGAATTGGAGGTGCATTCTATGGCGTCACAATTCAAAATGCCTATCACCTGCTATGTTATTGATCAGATAACTTCAAAGCTTCCGCAGCGAAGGATCAATATCAAAGATCTCAAGCTCCCGCCCCGAGCCCAGCTCGCTGACCCTGACTTTCACGTCCCAAGTGATGTTCACATACTAATGGGTGCCGATGTATTCTTTCAGGTTCTACAACCACAGCCTGAGCACTCAGTCAGCAAGCCGTCAGCACAATGCAGTCCAGCCAACCCAGCCGCCCAGTCTCCATATCTGTTGTACACCAGGTTTGGTTGCGTTATAGCAGGTAAACTTCCAAATCAAAGTTGCTCCAATCAGCACAGCACCACAACAACACTCTTTTGTGGCAAATGCTGTGTTCACCGAGTAAAAAGAGTTCCTGGAAACAATAGTTCTAAAAAACCATCCTACAAAGGTAAGTAACCTTGACCTACCCGATGAGCACTCACCTACCCTGAATGCTCGCTGTGCTGGATCCGCAGGCTCGATTGCTATCCTTTTCCTTTGTACATTTTGTATATAGGCTAAAAATCTGCTAGGTATTAACGAAATGCAAATAATCCTTGTGTAGATACGACTTGCACTTGTGCAATATCTCAAAAAATAAGGACAATAAAGTTTGACTATGTAATGAAAAATGCCATGTAGCCATGAGTGTATTAAGAGTAGGTTGTCGTTTAGACCTGCATTTATAGTTCCTCTCTCACAAAGCACCATGCAATTCTACAATCTATGGCATTCAATCCATTCACAAATGCATAGTAAGTCTCAGAGTCAAAGTTGTAACTGTAAAAACAGCTTTCTATAGATTCTAAGACAAATAATTAGATTTAAGTATGATTGTAAATCATAAAATGCTATACTTAAGTTAAGCATAATAATTACTAAATAATATTAAGTTTTCTACCTGTAGATAGGTCAATTAGGCGAACTAAGTTTGCTACCTATTTATAGGTCAATTAGGAAAACTAAGTTTATCTAGTTCTAATTTAGGTAGGACTAGATGTAGGTTTTAGTGCTAAGATAAAAACATTTACATAAGTGCCACGTCATTTATATCAAATACAGTCCACTAGGTTCAGGCAAAATGTACTTATGTTACAAATTGTTTTTCAATTTATCTTCAATTTACACTAACGAAATACCTAATTGTCATTTGATCAGTCCTAAAGTCCTAAACGAAACATTTTATAGGTAATAATAATAAGGAGATATAACAGGATATATAATTTAAAGCCATAGTTAACAATTAGTTGCATTAATTTGTGATTTAACTTTGTCTACATGTATTCCCATATCTTTCTTGTCGAGGCCGCAGCATGTTGGAGATACCAACACCAAAATATTGTTGGGTTGCAATGTTGGCAACCCTGCTTTCTCCTTCTTGTACGAACATTCAAGCTATGTGCATATCGCGCTACATTATAATTCATTTTACAAGTGCAAAAGTGAGTTTCAATAACAAAACTAACCTAAATACGGTGCCTATGGCCCTATACACCCTCTCGCGTCTATACTTTGGTGTGTCAACATTGTACATAATCTTTCATCTAAAATTAAATTAGTTACAAGCTATTTTCGATCAATCTTTTCATTCTATCAATTTATTTATCAATTTATTTCAGAAGTAGGTACATCCATAATTGTGTTAGTGAAAGGGACTTGGCCTAATGTTAGTATTTGTTTGTTTGTTTGATACACTTTATTGCACACAAAAATAAAAATAAACATAAATAACATTATAGTGAGAAACCATGTACAAGGGCGGACTTATTTCTAAAGAAATTTCTTCCAGCCAGCCCTGTAGTACTTAGGTACCTAACTATATGTACATTTTATACAGATGGCAATTAAGTAGGCAGACGCCGCCATTTAATGCCATTTGACATGGTACAGCATCGGCTGATGTATGGGCAGTCTAGCCTCTCCGCGATCATAATGATCCAGTAATATTAAGGTGGAAAGATAGCAAGGTGGCGGGAAATTCAAAATTTTCACAGTTTTTTACATTTTGTAGCTAAACTGAGCTATTTTTGTTCAGCGATTTTTCGTTCGCGGCAATAACATAGTATTCTTTTCATTATTGTAAACAACAGAACAACAATAATTCAGCCGATTAGGTGTTCTGGTCTACGATAAGTTTTTTGGGAAGTGCCACTGCTTCGTAGACGTAGAATTTCCCGTCACGTTGCTATCGTCCACCTTCGGACCGTGCGTTAAATCTGGTCGAGCTGGATTGTTTGCTGACTTATTTATGATGTTGGCCCAATGAATAATCCAAGTTTGTGACCTCGAGCGCTGACCGGAACCTTGTCAAAAGTTAAAAATAACGCGAAAACGCCTTTATTTCAGTTTTTGGCGATTTTTCTATTCAATTTATTTTTTCACTTTTTGTATTTTCTAAAGTACTAGGTACTTAACCCGTGCACTAATGTGAAAATCTTTTTATTTTTTTCATTTACGAATTAGGTCGCCGCTCGAGGTCACAAACTTAGATTATTAATTAGGCCAACATCATAAACACGTCAGCAAACAATCCAGCTTTACCAGATTTAACGCACAGTGGCCCATACATCTACATAAAAAAAAATTTCACTGTGTCATAAGCGAATACGAACTCTCGTGGGGAAGTTCATCAACTGGCTCAAGGTATCCACACTATATTTTTCATGCACGTGGTGTGTGTGATTAACAATAACGTCAACAACACATCATACATAAATTCTCACACCTACGTCGTGACAATTAAAAAGTACTTCCACAGAGTCGGATTTAGAAAAGGCTGCGAGCACAGTAGGTAGGTACCTATCTAGATATCTACGAATTTTACGAATTTTCAAATTTTCCGGGAGATACATCCATCAGGCCATCCACGTCCAGTGGCAGCAAATTATAAAGGTCAAACGACTAGATGCTATGAGACGCTCATATATAACCACCGACGATTGTCCACCGGGCTGTGGTAAAGTCCTACGAGGACATATTGCGGCCTGCATAGCATAAGGCTGGGTAAGGCAGTACGGGGGTTAAAGCTATACAGGGTGTTAAAAGACCGCCAACAAAGCGGAAAACCACGTATTGTCCTCATCATAACGAATATTTTTGCTCAAGGAACCATGCCTGGGAAATCAACTGTTTCCGAGACAATAGGGTGCAAAGTCGGACTTTTCATAATTTTTTTTGCTGAAATTTGTTCAGTATCGAGTACGTAACATTTCTTTTCAAGGAATCATATCAACATTTTGAATTATTTTTACCAAAAACGACGCGTAAATTGCAACCCGCAATGTATTCTAAACATCGGCACCTCGAGCGTAAGTAGCATAAGTTTATGTCAACGCTTGCGCAATATGACTTCTCTGCGTTACACTTCCATCACGTGATAAAATAATTTCCAAAATTATAACCTAAAAAACCAAAATCATTTCCCAGCAATAATTTATGGAAAAAGTACTTTGTTTTGGTGTCTAGTATGCTTACCTTTCGGGTCTGTTGGCGGTCTTTTAACACCCTGTATGTATCTCACTCTTTTGATTGACATACTTAGAGTGGGATAGACAGAGCTATAAACCCATAGATATCTACGCTCTAACCCAGCCTTATGCGAGTGACAGAGATTTCCTACTCTACTCTACCCCTCTTTCGTTCTAAGTACCTTGGCACAACCCAACTTTCCTCTTCTGCATTGAATCGTCCTCAGTATCGATATTGAAGAGAAGTTACATGTCGCGTGATGTACCAGGCTGACCAGAAAGATCCAGGAAGGATCCATGTGACCGGAAAGCGTGGAAAGTGCGGCACCAACAAGAGTCAACTATTAAATCCTACCTACTCGTATAATGATAACATGAACCCACATAAAAAGTGAAGATCACTACCGAAGTATCTACGTACATACATTACTCTACATATACCTACTGAAGAGCTAATCAATAAGATGCCCGCTACCAAGCCAGCGGGGGGAGCATGACTTTTATCGAGGCGGATTTATCCAACAAAATGACGATTATCAGCATTTTTGACGTCTATAGTGGGTTATATATCGTCGAGAGCGATATATAACCCACTATAGACGTCAAAAATGCTGATAAACCGCCATTTTGTTGGATAAATCCGCCTCGATAAAATTTAAAGTCATGCTACGGGGACAGGGATTTCATGCTATAGCTATGTCCATTGTAAGATAAATTATTGTTCTCCTCTCACACAATTTAAAAGAATATTGAGAGCACCCATTGCTTCTTTTGACATAATTTACTGCCGGGTAGCTAACCAATAACTTATGTACAAACCATTATCTTCTGAGGTTTTCCCTATTTGCTTCATTATCGACAGCCCATTCCTATGGTTATAGTATTCATTGTGATGTGCCTACCTGCGAATTCTGTTTAAGTCCTCAATTCGTATTATTGAACGAGCGAGCGAAGTTCTCCGAGTCTACTGGAACAATCCTCTTCTCATCTCTACGCATGCCTCAAAATATTATTGTCTCTACGTAGCCGTAGGTGTAGTACAGTCGGCCACAGTCTCAGATACCCCTTTTTTTTCGATTGGCGCCCTTATGCCGCGCGCGATAAGAGCTGCCATGGGGTATCTGAGATTGTGGCCCACCGTACCTACGGCATTTATGGTTACGCTAAGCTAATGACAAAAAGTAGAGTCTAAAGTATGTCTTTTAGAATATTCGTTAGCGCACCGTAAAAAAACAATTTTAGAAAAAAAGCAGCGTAATTGGCGGCTTTATTTCTAAAAGCAATTTCTTCCAGACAACATGTGCTGAAGACAATTTTATTTCACGGCCGAGATCTTTGTTGTTTCAAAATTTCAGTTACTCAACGTTCTTACTTTGTATGTTCTAATCTCAGGCTACAATCATTAAAAAAAAATCTTTCAGTGCATACCTACCTACAGCAGTCGATAAAGTAGTAGAGGGGCTGCCCCTCTACCCTTGACGCATTTTTCCAATACGGCCGCAATATAGCGCAATTTACAAAATTTTATATTTTACAAATTAAGACGCATTTTGTGTTTTTATTGAATAAAACAGCTTTACCTTTGAATAAACATTACAAAGTATTTAAAAATTTCAAAGCATTACTATGCGAATTCAAAGAGAAAATAATTTTAAAACTTTTTCAATTTGATCGCAATATTGTCGAGAGTAACCCCTCTATCCGTGAGTGGAGTCTCGGATACGAATCGAACGCAGTGCGTTGTCCAAAGAATAGACTAACAATATAAATGTTGTAGCTTAGGGTGGTATTAATAGTAGTCTCAGATCACCTACTTGAGCTCGATCTCAAGTAGGTGAAATCAGAAAAGTCAAATGCTAATATCAAGCCTTGGCTAATGTCAAACTTGAGTAGCTGTCAGCTGTAAATAGACACTACCTTGATATTGACATTGACATTAGCCAAGGCTTGACATTAGCATTTGACTTCTCTGAGATCACCTACTTGAGTTCGATCTTGAGTCGACGACTATTAATGCCACCCTTAGGCCCGGTTTCTGAGTTGAGAATTTTACTAAGCACATACTTACGTATCGCTCTGTCACGCTCCTTTGTGAGAAATCTGCAGAGATAGGACGATACCTTACCCATTTGCTTAGCAAAATTCTCAACTCAGAAACCGGGCCATAGTTTTTTCCGTAGGTATTGATTGAAGAAGGATAGTGATAAAACACCACAGTATCATGATGAAATGGTAAATAATATTATGTACCTACTTATTAGAAGTTTTCATTTAATACCACCAAAAACCTGTTTTATGGCATTTTATGTCAGAAGACGTCAATCGAGAACTATTTCTTGCATACTTAAGAGACCACACAAGATTCTTTGCAAATTCTCGCATAACTACCTATTTGCTTAACTCAAGTGTTACGAGTTTACGACTAAAGTGACTATAGTGCGTCATAAATAGAAGTGTTGTTGACGGTTTGCTTGTGAGCGAGGCAATCATTTCACACTAGCACCAGCTAGTCTAGCATGAAGGGATAAGCCAAGCGCTAATAGCGATAGGGTCTCTATCTCACCAGAGGCTCTAAGATGACCATAGATACTTCGAGCCGTCTACGCTTCCTGCTGGGTTAGCATAAGGTTGGGTTAGAGCGTATCTATGGGTTTATAACTCTATCTAACCCACTCTACCTCAAACAAAAGAGTGAGAGGCATATAGTTTTATAACCCGTATTCACTGCCTAACCCAGCCTTATGTTTTGGCTGCTGTAGAGACGCTGTATTGAAAATGTAGACAACAGCCGAGTCTACGTCTCTCATCCTATAACCCGTGTCATTAAAGAAAACATTTAGGATGGACTTCAAAACTAGCGTTGTCTCGCTTTGATTGTATTAATTAGAGCGAGAGGGCGAGTGTTTTGAAGTTCATCCTAAATGTTTTCTTTATTGACACGGGTTATAGCTCAGCAGCGGGGCTACCCTTGACGCTATTGCGTTCATATCGATGAATTTTTTTAATTTAATTTTTTTTATGCGCATGGGCATGTTTTGATTTAATATTTTTATGTACGGTCGGCCACAGTCACAGATACCCCATGGCAGCTCCTACCGCGCGCGGCTTATGGGCGCCAATCCAACAAAAAGGGGTATCATTGGGTGAGGCCGGCTGTACCAACAGGGTAATTTTTAAATAGCTTTATTCCTGAAACACGTTAACTTCTAAATATGGTTTCCCACAACTTTGGTGAAATTCTTTTTCCATTTCCAGAAAAACCGCGCTGAAAATTATCTAGGAAACATTTTCGGTGCGAAATAACAAGGAGGGGCTGGGTAGGTGGTAGAGAATGGAGGGCCACGAAAGCACGCCGCCGCGCCACCGGTAGCGTCTTGCCCTGTAGTTGTTGTCTGGCTCTAAAACTTGCGTGAATCATTTCGCGGTTGCGTTTTTCGAAATGGCGCTCATTCGGAATGGAGTTATTCGAAAAACACATTTCGAGATTGAGTTATCGACTCATCAAATTCAAGTTCTACTGTCGATTGATTGATATTGACACCAGTTCAAAGGTTTCCTGAGCAATCAAAGGGTTATTATTACATTAAAATCTGTTATGTAGTTAATTAAAATTGAATTACCATTGGATAGGAATCGGACCCAATAAACAAAAAACCCGACTGCATCAAAATAAAAACAAAAAAAACTGTTTTACATACAAGGTGTTACAAAAGTACCTAACTCTTTTCACAGGGTAATAGCACCCGGTGATAAGGATCACAACCTAAATATTTTTTTTGCTCTATGACGTTCCGTTGATTTTTATTTTTAAATTAATAAAATGTGAACGCTGTGGCGAGAGCAAAGTATTTTTTAAATATTGTTTTCATTGACTTTCACAATGTTTTAACAACTCAAAGCTATGTAAATGCACCTACACACACAAACATATTTTAAAATTTGAGCTAATACAAAAAACAAAACAGATATGATTTTATTTCAATTTTGAGGTTATAAAATAAAAATGGTTTTTATCAATATTTTTTTACACATTTGACATCCTGTTGACCACTCGGTTACACCCTGTAAAAAGAGTTAGGATGTTTTGTAACACGTTGTATAACAAAGAAAACCCAAGCGTGCATCACAGTCTTTGCAGGCGGGACCATTATATTTGAACCGGTCTAATTACCCAAATTAGACCCAGGTTCAAACCTCATGGTCCCGCCCGGTAGGGGCGGGTAAAAAATAAATCCGCATGAATAAATTTCAATTCATATCGAGAAATGCTTTGTTATAAATATCCTACTACTATTATAAACGCGAAAGTGTGTAAGTATGGATGGATGGATGGATGGATGGATGTTTGTTACTCTTTCACGCTGAAGCGGCTTGACGGATTTGGGTGAAATTTGGAATGGAGATAACTTAGACATCAGAATAACACATAGGCTACATATTATCACGCTATTACACTTAGGGGCAATGTAAACTACATATCTTTTTTCTGTTGTTCACGCGGACGAAGTCGCGGGCAAAAGCTAGTTTAAAATAAAATCTTTTTGGTACAGTCGGGCACAGTCCCAGATACCCCTCTTTGTTCGATTGGCGCCCTTATGCCGCGCGCGATACGAGCTGCCATGAGGTGTCTGAGATTGTGGCCGACCGTACCATTGAACAGTGAACTTGGACACGCTTTATTTCAAGTTCAATTCAAAATTTCGTCGTTTCGTATTGACCACACGACTGCGGACTACCTACAACTGTCAATATTTACTAAAAATCTATCCGGAAATCTTAGACATGCAAATTGAACATCAGCCATGACTTTGGCTCCAACGTGTCACGGCGTCATGAGACTGATCAAACAACTTAAGCTAGACGTAGGTACGTAGGTACTTAGTGGCAATGATGCTAGGCGACCTTTCGAATTTATGCAAATAAAGGAAGATCAATATTGAGAAACTACTACAAATTCAGTCTTTTGTAGTTACCTCTACTTTTAAGTTCCATTCAGAGAAAAAAAACATACTACCGATTTCTGAATTGAGAAATTCATTAAGCAAATACGCCTTAGGCCCGGTTTCTGAGTTGAGAATTTTGCTAAGCAAATACTTTAATATCGTTCTGTCACGCTCTTTTGTGAGAAATCTGCAGAGACAGGACGATACTTATCCATTTGCTTAGCGAATTTCTCAGTTCAGAAACCGGCAGTTAGATATCTACGACTTTTGAGTGCGCGCTACGACTCAAGTCCTGCGGTAACCCTGGGAACTACGCCTATTACGCCTAGCACTGGCAAAATTTAGTACGTTGCGCTAGCGCCGCGTCTATCGGACTTCAATGGTGGCGTGGACTCTACATCTGTCAGAATCAGAATCAATTATTTTTATTCAATATGCCATAAATAAATTATTTACATTGAACGTCAAAATATTATCTAAAGTAACAAAAAGGTATATTTAAAATAAGATACTTATTACTATCTAATACTAAGTATCTAGCTACTTTTTTTTCTCCAGCTTCACTAGCTCTGATCGTTCATGGAGACGAAGCATGGTAAAGAAACTCCAAGGATCTCGTGCTTAAAAAATAATACATTTTGTAATGCAGGTAGGTACTTAAAAAATAACACATTGGTAAGTGTGGTGATCGTGCGCTGAACTGGTTTAATGCCCGACTTCTTTGTCATTTAGATAATCATCTATTCTGTAATAGGCCTTTTGGCACAACGTGTGCCTTACACATTTTTTGAATCGGGCCCCTGGTAAACTTAAGATATCTGTTGGAATCTTATTATAGAAGCGTATACAGTTGCCGAGAAATGAGCTCCTAGCCTTCTTAAACCTAAGAGTTGGAATTGTAGGCTTGTGCTTATTCCTAGTATTTATATTATGATGGCTACCTAATGTATCGAACCCTGCAATATGTTTTTTAGCATAAACAATGTTGGCGTAGATATATTGACTTGCAACTGTCAGGATGTCAATTTCTTTGAAAAGTTCTCTTCTGCAAGATGAAGATGCTCTCAATATCTGCTGCCCGACCCCATTGTAGTAAGCCATATGACATAATACTATGGAAGTAACTAAAGTAGACAAGCCTAGCAGTTGCGATGTCAGTCAATTCCCTGATTCTTTTTACAGCATAAGCTGCAGAACTGAGCCTATGAGATAATTTTACAATATGTGAGCCCCTGTTTAGATCAGTGTCTTACAACCATTTTCATGACCATCAGGGGGTCGTTCCTTACAGCGAAAAAACCCTTTTGCGACCCCCTACCAGAGTTTTGTCAGTTAATTACACTTTAGACTTTAGACCATAACCGTGACTCCCAAAATCCCCCCTAAAGAAGCTTCGTGACCCCCCAAGGTAGCTTGGCGACCCCTCGGAGGGTCGCGACCCACCGGATAAAAAAGACTGGTTTAGACTCTATAAACAGATGTAGAGTCTAAGTTTTGTTTGTAATTTTAAATCTGATCCGGTTCTATGAAAATGTAAAATTGTGGGGCAACAGTTTTACCGTTTGGGCTGAATTAAAACAGCTCGAAATGTTTTCCCCCATGGGACAGTTATTTTACCCCATGGAACTCGCACGGTCGGTACAAATTGTAAACTGTTGATATACCTGATATACAGGGTAATGATTAAATAGCTGTATTCGCGAAACACGTCAACTTCTAAATGTGATTTCCAACAACTATTGTTATACGAAAATTAATTTCCCGCAATGAGCACGCGTGATTATTAAGCTCGAACTCTCTCTCTCTCTGAGAGAAGGCCTTTGCCCAGCTACCTACATCTTACTTTTTTTTTGTTCTACGAATTTGTTAGAATGATAATATTTTTATTTTTCCATTAATCTTTATTTTTTTTTTGCGAGATGGATTACCAAATTGAGATGGTGGAGAGTGAAGAGGCACAAAAGCGCGCCGCGCAGGCTGCACTGAAATGGTACAAATGGAAAGTAAAAAAATATATTAAAAAAAGTTCAATAAATAAAAGCTACCGAAAAATTCGAAAAGTCGAAGAACCAAAGTTGTTGAAAATGAAAAAATGAAAAAGCATTTATTGACACCGATAGAAAACAGGAATGACAATTAAGTGTACACAGGTTTGCATTTGGTGAGAGAATACATAAAATAATTGTTCGGTGTCCCCCACACATATTTTTAAATACATACATATATGTATAATAGTAATAATATAATATAATATAATAAATAAAATATATTGTATCGTGTTAGATACAGCTTTAAGTTCGTACATATAATTATGTATGGTTATATTCTGTAAATATAATATCATAGGTACTATTTTATGATGGTAAATAAGTCCTCAGTTTGGTTATAATCTAATTTGGAAAAAAAAAAAAAAGAAGAAAAAAAACGTAATTCTTTATTTCTCCACTGATGGCGCTTATAATACGGCACTATAACGGCAGTCAGTTAAAATTTCATCAGTGTTGCCAACGGTACGACAAATTACCGTAAACTGTAATAATCATAACCAGAAACACAATTCATTGCTTGCAAATTTTATCGCATCACGTAGTTGATGTCAGTATCCTACCTACTTATTTATCCAAAATCATTTATGTTTTTGCTTTTAAGAATAAAAATTACAAATATATGACACGGCATTTTTACCGATTGAACATGGCAAGCCTGATTCTTATCTGTGGTGTTTGTGTATCTTTAGTATTAGTACTTTCTAATCTGTGAATCTGTGGGAAAAAGCGTTATTTGACTGCCGTTATGTAGCCGTATTTTCTGTGCCATCTAAACTCAAAATTTTAATTCGAGTCCACGCAATGACAGTTGTTACAAAGGCTTTATCTGTCAGTTCCATACTAGCAACTGTCATTCCGTGGACTCGAATTAAAAATTAGAGTTTAGCGAGCATTGTAAAATCAGCTTTTAACTGTCAGTTGAAAACGGCTCATTCTGGCGGTAAGAAGGTATCTCTGTTAAATCTTGATAAGGTGCCTTCAATTTAGTCAATACTTTGCACTTTTGCTCCGTGAAGAGGCGGGTACGTGTCACACGTACAAATGCCGATGCGTCGTCCACGAGGTGACCGCAAGTACATACAAACATCACGGAGTCTCCTAGTCGATCTAGAGACACGCCGCAGAGTAGCACAGCCAAGTTCGGGTAAGAAAATACGAGTACCACCAGTGTGAACCATTTTGCTCTTCAAGTAAGTAATTTGCCCTACAGTGGCAATCATAACTCTAAACCTCCTCAATTGCCTGGAAATGCAATCAATAAATACGGCCATATATGCCGCATATTTCAAGGGAATCAAACTCTATAGGGTACTTTCTGTTGACCTAGATTCATGAAATTTGGTAAGAACAAATTAAGGAATAAATCCTGATACCGCAAAATTTTCAAAACGTCCCAAAAAATAGAGTCCCTATACCAAAAATAGGGTGTCCAAATTTTAAAGTACAGTGACCGCATTATGGCGTATCGTATGAAAGAGCTTCACTAGTACGTTCGGTTACAGTAAAGCATACTCCATGGAAGCTCTTACCGCGTCCGGAATAAGGGTGCCAATCCAAAAAAAAGTTATAACCGTGTGGCTGACTCTACAAGCTAAAACACTTTTTTTTATTATTCAATGTTTTTTTTAATATATATTTTCCCAAGTTTGTAAGTAACCCTCGGTGCGCAAGTCCTAAACTGGACTACACTCGCACTTGACCGGTTTTTTTATGGAACTTGGCGCCTTTTTCAAATTGATGTTTTGAGTGGGATTAATATTTCGTGAACTTGATGCCAAGTCAACGTCCTCAAGGGTGCCATTGTAAGTGTGATTTTTGCTCTACATAGGCTTACCTCATTATTTTTTTTACAAATAGTTACTAAAAAATAAAAGGCGGTGGTGGTCTAGTGGGTAGAAAAGTGGACTCTGAAGCGAAAGGTCCTAGGTTCGATTCCCGGTGCGGGCATGTATCTATGACTTTGTTTAATTTCAAAGTTACGTACATTTGTGAATGTGTAGTAGCAATACCACTCACTGACGGTGAAGGAAAACATCGTAAGGAAACCTGAGCGTATGAGGCATTATACCCTCAACGCAATAATCGCCAACCCGCATAAAGAAAGAAAGAAAAGACATTTATTACACACAAACACACCTTAAATTGAGCATTGAGCACGCGTGGTGATTAAGCTCTCTCTCTCTCTCTCTCTCTGAGAGAAGGCTTTTGCCCAGTTAGTGGGACATGCACAATTGTACAGGCTACATCTGGCAAGTCGAGCTAAAAAGCGGCACGGCCGTACCATACTTTTCTCGAAGCAGTTCAGGCCATTTTCGACCCCCCTATAACTTCGTTTCGGATAAAACTAGAAGCCTGAATTTTCTGTAACCAAGAAAGCATTGTATAAACACGGAATATTTGAACGAGCGAGCGAAGCGAGCGAAGTTCTCCGAGTCTACTGGAACAATCTGGCGTTTGTATGTATGTATGTATGTATGTATGTATGTATGTATGTATGTATGTATGTATGTATGTATGTATGTATGAATGTTCGTTCGACGATAACTTGAGTAAATTTGGTCGGATCGTTATGAAATTTGGTAGGCGCGTAAATAAAATTAAAAGAATTTTTAAGTTCGAACATGAGCCAAATCGGTCGAGGGGTTGCCGAGATATAGGGTTGCTAAGTTTATATGAGGTCGCGAGTTCACAGTTCGGGGCGAACCACTAGTTAAAATTTCATTCAATTTGAACCAGTAGTTAAGAATTATAACTAGTCAAAGTTTCGTATTTTGTCACTCACTCACTGATTGATCATCAAAACTCTAAGGCACTTCTAGCATACATAGAAGCTTCAAATTTAGAATACAATTAGTATTTAGTGTATAAATCAAGGAAAAACTAAAATATTTTGCAATTTCAGTCCAGGTTTCTAGGTACACCAACTGCATATATAACTTTGTATTCCCATATAAATATATGGGATTACAAAGTTTTATTTGCATACATGTACAATGCAAATGTAACTTTGTAATCCTTTATATTTATATGGGAATACAAAGTTTTTATATGGCCAAGTCAATCTATTTATTTAAAACATAAAAGATGTTTAATTTTGATATGGTCACTATAAGATGTTGTTAGGTAAGCTAATTACGTAATAAATTACTCAAGACAGAAGGACCCTTAAAAAGTAGGGACTGAATGAATTAACCGACTTGGTATTACATGGACCTCAAAACTTTTTACGGTAGAAGAACTGAGCAGCGAGGCTTGGTTTTTTTTACAAGTTTTGTTTTTGATGGGATCTTACTTTTACTACAAATACTACTTAAAACTAACAGCTCTCTGATCAATCCTTCGCAAAATGGTCACCGAGGACAGTAAAAATGTGACTATTAGTGGCTCTGATGCTCTACCTAATCTTTATCTGCTTTCGTTTAACCGTAACCGTGGGTTTGACTAATAGGCAAATCTCTAACAACATTCCTTTCATTTTCTTACTTCGCTAACAAGGGTGGAATGGAGAATATATGCAAACAAGGCCTACATTACATTTACTTTACTCAAAAACAACGTGGTGATTTTATGACAACCTTCTTTGAGCAAATTGGGCCTCGCCGACTACACGTATGTTTGAAAATCCATGTCAAGTTTTATTAAAAAAAAGTCAGACTCAAAAATATTTTATTTAGAATTTAGCTTTTTAGGTACCAATACAGCTCTAGGATCATGACAAACTATACAGGGTGGCCCAAACATAGACGTCGTCGTAACTTTATTTTCTTTTGACTTTTCAGAGATATTTTTATTTTTTTAGGGTATCAGGTAATTTATCATTCACAAAAAAAAAATATCAGTTATGGACTTTCGACTTTCGACGTTCGACTATCTATACCGCAATTTTGATCCAAAGTTCAAAAATGTTGTTTTCTAGAAAACATAACTGAATCAGTAAGGAGAAAAAAAATTGTAGAGGTCTGAGGACGTTTTATTGGTTTCAAAAACTTTTCTAAACCCTTAGTCCTCAGAACAGCCCCTCTACCCTTGACGCACTTTTCCAATACAGCCGCAATATGGCGCAATTTACAAAATGTGATATTTTACAAATGAAGACGCATTTTGAGTTTTTATTGAATAGAACAGCCTTACCCATGAATAAACATTACAAAGTATTTAAAATCAAAGCATTACTATGCGAATTCAAAGAGAAATAAATTTTTAAACTTTTTCATTTTGATCGCAATAGCGTCAAGGGTAACCCCCTACAAAAAACCTGTCACTTTATGGGACTTTTATTCAAGTAATTCGCGATCAAAGTCGAAAAACTGGAGTTAGAAGAAATTTTATTTCAATCGATTTTCATTTATTTTAGTTGATTCGGACGAAAAACAAAAGAAAAAAAGTTACAAAATAAAATCCAATGCAAAATGAAGGTAATTAATTAATAATAATTATTATAATTAAAAAAATACTAATTTTAGGTAATTTATTTGAAAAAAACCTTAAAAGCCTCGTAACTTCTGACCGACCAAAAATGGCTAAACATACATGGGGGTGATACGGGTAGCCCTTGGTCCTACCTTACCTACCCACCTACCTACCTACTTACCTACTTACTTACTTACTTACTTACCTCGTGTGTGGTGTTTTTTGTACGGATGCAATATTATTTACGTCTCATGCTTCTGAATACAAGCACTCGCTGCAAATAATAGTTTTGCATCCTCGGATAAAATAACTATTCTCTTTACTTACCTTTAGGTAGGTACCAATAGAATCAGATGTAAGGCGAGTATATTAATTATTTTTTTATTATAAGAAATAAAACACTAATTTCAAAGTAAAAGTAAATGTAGTAATCAAAATAAGTGAGCAAGTAGATAAGTAATAAAATTTATTAAATGAGCTTTAATGAGCATGTAGTAAAAATATACGAGTGCATAAGGCACGCAAATTGATTACCAATTTATTAGCGAGCGTTATGTATACAGGGTATTGTTTTGGTTAAAAATGTTTATTCCAATTTTCCTCCAAATTCGTTCAGCCCTTTTAGTTTGAAAGAGTAACAAACACATTCACTCACTCACGAACTTTCGTAATGGGAAATGGGATTATCTACGTGTTTCAATGGAATGACAAAACATTTTTGTTTGGTCAACAGAGTATACAAATTCGGAACAAAAAATAAACTTTTCAAATCTGAGTAGTGAAAGGCGTTTGGTAACAAACTGCAAAAACGATATCCGAAAAGGCAGATTGGTACTGGTGCTGAGTAGGTACTGGAAGGGTATCCGTTACGTAAATTGCAAAAGTCACCGAAAAGGCTGCCGAACCCAGATTTTTTCCAGTGCTAAGTAGTGGAGGGGTTTCCGTAACGTAATTTGCAAAAAGTCACCGAAAAGGCTACCCGACCTCAGATTGGTGCCGGTGCTGGGTAGTGGAAGGGTTTCCGTAACGTAAACTGCAAAAAGTCACTGAAAAGGCTACCCGACCTCAGATTGGCGCCGGTGCTGAATAGTGGAAGGGTTTCTATAAACGCATCGAGGCTATCATACTAAAATGTTTGGTTTTCTGGGTTGGCCTCAGAACAAATTTTGGTGGTAGCACCGGAATTAACCCACCAAATCGAGAAATTCACACAAAACGTTTGATAGAAGAGAAAACTGATTTAAGGGTGGACGATACCAACGTGGCGGGAAATTCAAAATTTTTACAGTTTTTTACATTTTGTAGCTAAACTGAGATATTTTTGATCAGCGAAACAGAAACTGTGAAAATTTTGAATTTCCCGCCACGGTGCTATCTTCCAGCCTTAATGTCTAACATTTAGATAAACATATGTAAAAATGAAGCAGAAAGGAATCTAAAAGCAGTCACAACACATTGGTAAAGATCTCTTTTGTGATGTACACGTTTCGTTCGCCTAGTGCCAACTTCTTGGCGGGAAAACGCACAGATGTCACTCACTTCCAAGTGCTACAGCATGACTGAAGTTAGCAAATGCCGGTGGTTAGCACCGTATCAAAGAGTTTTACCGACGAGTTAGGTAGGAGTCCTACCGAGAAATTGAATGAATTTTTTAAATTGAATTAAGTTGAATGAGAAATTTAATGGCAGAAATTTAATGTGTCCTACCGTAGGACACATTCAATTTTTGCCACCAAAATTTAGTTTATCGCGCGGCCACATCTATTTTGTTTCACCCTGTGTTACTGAGAGTAGGTGAGAGCGATCATTATGAAAACATAAAAAGACTCCTTAATTAATAGCATTTTCAGTTAAAGATTTTTATTTCAGATGTTATTTCTATAATATTCTCCTAATCACAACTTGTTTGAAAAAAAGGGGTTGCGGACACGCCACCAATTACAGAAAATCGGTGTTTGCAGAATACATTTAGGTATTTGTAGACATATTTGGAAGTTTTTATTAAATGTACCTACCGTATAAAATAAAATATAGTTTGATATAAAAATGCCTCATAGCGGTTCGAGCAACCCCACCAAGTCGAGCTTGCGTTTTCATCACAGACGTCCCAATTTCAATTAAATAAAATCCACCAAAATTTATGTTAATTCAAATGAGCTTTTTGATCAATATCCGTGTAAATACTAAACTGCTTTTGGGACAAATTATTCTCCGATTTTTTGTGTGATTCGTAAACTAGTGCAAAACAATAATGTCCTAATAATAGTCTTTAATAATAGTTTTAAATGCAAAATTTCACAGTGAATAAGTTTTTTTTTCTCGTTACTTGCTACGTAACTTGATGTTTTAGAATCGAACCTGAGACACGTCGATTAGGACGAAATATTTATGTCCAGCATGCTACCATCACGTCATGATAGGCATGATTGATAGAATTGATAAACTTACAAAAATGTGAAAAAATAACATTTCGCCATAATAATACCACTTCACTATTCAGAACCTGCCCCTCTACCCTTGACGCCTTTTTCCAATACGGCCGCAATATGGCGCAATTTACAAAATTTAATATTTTACAAATTAAGACGCATTTTGTGTTTTTATTGAATAAAAAAGCCTTACCTTTGAATAAACATTACAAAGTATTTAAAATCAAAGCATTACTATGCGAATTCAAGGAGAAATTAATTTTAAAACTTTTTCAATATGACCGCAATAGCGTCAAGGGTAATCCCCCTGGTTGACAGAGCTCTACTCGGGTGAAAATAGAGAAAACTAATTATCCCAGGATATGCTTGCTAGATCGATTTTTCGCCTCCTGAAAACCAAATTTAGAAAAATATTGGTAATTTTGGATCCCACGATACAGGTTCGCCTAGTGTGGGATTCGCAAGACACACTGTATAAATTGTTGATATTGTTTTGGAAATAAACGCTTTTATCTTTTTTTAGGTAATAGTATCATCTCTACACCCCGTTATCTAATGCTCAGTTTGGGGGAAAGTGATGGGCAGTTGCGATAATCAATATCGATAAAAAATTAAGTTGATTTACTCACTTAATAACATACTCGTATAAATCGATCTGATTCATACTTAACAGAGCTCTGCTATAGTGTTTTTTTTAAATTGTTATGAAATATAAAACTTTTATTTTTTATACGTTTCATAATAAATATTTTACAATATTTTTTTTCAATTCCAAATACACAATCAACAATAATTAACAATAAAGTGCAACTACTACACCTGCTACTAATATTTACCCCCGAACTTAAACGGTTTATACAACACTATAAGCACCTAGTACCTAATAAGTCGTCTCTGTAAGATTCTATAATAGTCGCCGTCCTATCTGATGAAAAAGCTGGTATGAATGTCTAGAGTCTAGAGCATTCACAAAACAAGAATTTTATTTTTACAAACAACCCTTTAAAGATAAATATGAATCGACTAATAATGTGAAGCAACATCACTATTTGCCCCCAAACTGAGCATTAGATAACGGAGTGTTTCATCTCATCTCATTTAGGTACCTAAATTAGCGATACATCTCTACAACATTTGGTGCAAAGTTACCCCGGTAAGTTGTTCAGACAGAAACTCAATAACTAGTGGCTCTGCGGGCTGTAGAACTCTCGAGTCTGTCGAGAGGATTGTCGAGCCGCTCTGAGCTTCGCCCAACGCGGGACTCGGCTTTCAGCCTCATGAAATTTTCTACAGCTTGGCCTTTGGCCTCGCGGATTGGGGTGTCTAATGGGGTCCGAGCTTCGCTCTCTGCGGGAATCGGCCTACGGTCTTGTCAAACGAAGCTCGGCCTTTGGCCTCCGCCTTTGGCCTAAAAAAAGAATCGGTTGAGAAATGCGACGAGGAGAACAGACATCCGCCCGCCGGACACACGAAAATATTTATGCCCAAACTGAAACGGAGCCACTCGCTCACTTCGTTCAGTTCAACAAAAATATCAGCTTTGAAATTAATACCGTCAAAATTAAATGACTTAAAGAATAATCCAGATTTTTTTTCTGACTTGACATCTTACTTATCATACCTACATTACTCTAATCATCTAATGTCGTATTAAGGTGTCATTACATGAGTTATTATTGCAGCTTGTAATGCACGAACATAATCTTGAAACAACGGCAAACGACCGTTGGTAGTAGATAATTTATCTGAGACCCTAAAGAACGTGTAGGCGACATCTCGGAAAAAATATTTTCGGACACTTTGTCCGAAATGTCGCTTTATTATTTTAATATTTTTGAGGCGACATCTCGGACACTTACAAATAAAGCTGTTTTGTACAGTCGGTTATAAAACTCCCTACGATCTTACTTATGAGGAGAGAGTATACTCATGCAGTCTTCAACATTTGCTCTCACCGCAAGTGGGTCGCCCGCGACACACATTTTATTTCATAATTTTTTTGTAAGCATATCTTAACTTTATTACGTTGACAATATTTTAATGTTTTGCCTCGTGTACCAACGTTTGGCAATCTGCCCCGCGTCTCATGTTACTGCGCAAGTAAGAAAGGCTCAGCACAGCCAATAAGTGCCACTATCAAGAAGACGTAGCGTAGGGTAGCGTTAATACAAAGCAATTTAGATGAAAAAGTACTAGGCTTACATAAGGTGGTAGGAGGATCACCACCTCAGTTCTTACATCATTACGCGGGGTTAGTTAGGAACAAAATAAATTTTCATAAAAAAATGAGCCGATCGCGATCTGACTGCTTAAATTTTATGTCGCTTTAGCTATCCTAAAATAGGAAGCTGTGGTTACGCTCTTTCTCTGTGTGTTATATTTAAATACTTTAGTATCTGACTGTACGATACAGGTTCAATATTTTGAGAGTGTCCGAGATGTCGCCTCAAAAATATTAAAAATGCAAAGCAACATTTCGGACAAAGTGTCCGAGATGTCGCCTACTCTAAAGAACAAAGTATATCTCTGAACAATCAAAAGAAAAAAAAGTTACACAATAAAATCCAATGCTACTTAGGTTTTTTTTTCAAAAAAACCTTAAAAGCCTCATAACTTCTAAACGACAAAAAATGGCTGAACATACATGGGGGTGATTCGGGTAGCCCTCGGTGTCAGCTATCTAGATTTTCTCGCTTGACGTCTATGTTTGGGCCACCTGTATATCACGTACTATTTATTCATAACTGGAAGAGATCGCTTTTAGGTATAAGATGGCTAATTGTATACAAGATGCAATAAATGAATGTGTGTGCAATAAAGAGTTATCCATGCATCTACCAAAAATCATGAAATAACTACAGTCAGTCGCGTATCGAATACTTAGAGGAGCGATATGCAAGGACCACGCAAGGTCACATTAATAAGTATAATTTGATACTATTTGTACAATTATGTAGGAGACAATTATCAAGCTTCCTTTACATTGTAAAAAATGTGGAATTAATTAAGTTAATCTCAGTATAGTTAAAATAACGACACTTATAACCCGTGTCATTAAAGAAAACATTTAGGACGGAGTTATAAAAACCTAGCATTGTCTCGCTGTGACTGTATTAATTAGAGCGAGAGGGCGAGTGTTTTGAAGTCCATCCTAAATGTTATACACAGCTACAAATATGCGAGCATTACCGCACCAGAGATGGCTTGGCATGTCTGCCTATACAGGGTGGCCAAATAAGGACGTCAAAAAAATATTTTTAGATTCTTCACCCCTAGCTCTATCCATAAATACCCCATGTATTTTCATAGTTTAGAAGTTATGATTTTTTAAATGTGTTTCTACGAATTTTCTTCCGGAACGTCTAAAGATAGTCATAACTTTTTCCCAGTATTATTTTTGCACTTTTTTCTTTTGTGGTATGATCATTTTGAATGTCTCTTTTATACGTAAAATAATCAGCTACACAACATCCAACCAAGTTACCAAAATAAGAGTCAAAAGTGAAAATTAATTATTCGAGGTGGACGGAGCAAACATTTCAAAAGTCTCTTATACAAAATGGATGTTCTGTACTTTCAAAGTAGTTTCAAAAAGTTTTGTTGTTTATCAGCTTGCCAACTCGTAAACAAAAGTGGTCCTTAATAGGCCATTTTGTATTGAAATTGGCTTTCGATTGGAAAGCCAATTTCAATACAAAATTCGATTGGAATTTTTGGATGGCAAAAAAAAAGCATTTTTTTTTTGGCCTAAAAATAAAAACACAATCATCAAAAGCTAACAATTTATCGAGGTTTACTGCTAGAACCCTGCACCACCTAAGGCCCACTTGCGTCAACCAGTTATCTATGAGTTAACGTCAATAATTGTATGGAAATGTCAAATTAACTCAGAGTTAGTTAGCTAACCCTGAATGACGCAAGTCCGCCTTAGTGTGTCCGCCCCTCTACTCAATTTTTCAATATGGCGCAACATACAATATTTCAATAGGTATTGTATGTTTTTATCACCGAACTAAATCCCATAGTTACATCCCATAGTTAGCATTACGTATAAAATCACAATAAAAACTTGTCCCCACAGAAACAAATGATATCAGCAATAGAACAATACGAAACATCATTTCGACCATACGTCTAATATTAGAATGTCAACCTTATTGCATCAGTGTACAGTTTTACTTTAATTGCATAGACTACGAGCAAATAAGCTCCCAAAGGCATCTATTTTTTCAGACACATTTCAGAGTTCTATGTTGTCTCTAGTTTTATCCTTGATCGAAGGTTTTTATTGAATAAAAATTAAAGTATGTAAAATCCAAGCATGATTTTTGCGAGTTCATTGAAGCTTTGTTTAAACTTAGTAGATCTAGAGGAGCTCTACATCGTCTCTATCAAACGCATCAAGTTTGACGCCTGTTGCAGCGAGCATTAGGTATAGTAGGCACAGTCGGCCACACGCTAGGATACCCCTTGTTGATCGATTGGCGCCCTAATGCTGTGCTCGGTAAAAGCTACCATGGGGTATCCTAGACTGTGGCAAAAATATAATAGCGGTAAAAAACAGCCCTTTATGAACTTAT